>BPLQ01012320.1:0-132694 GCA_021605075.1 Caerostris darwini
TTGTAATAAAACATGAAATTAGTTGTATTAACTTATTATCATGTTATAAAAACTGGCAAGTTACACTTACTCTTTCATTTCTTTTTCTGTAATCTGAATATTGAAACATTAAGAATTTAAGAATTATACCCATGAAGGCATTTTTGATTGGAAATATACCACTCATGTAGTATATTTACTTATCATCTACCACTTCTTACTATTCATCTTTTAAAGTAACATAAGAAAATTAATGAAATTTATAACAGAGGTCATGATTTTTCAGTTGACAATCTTATACGAGAACTTTTTTTACTGCCAATTCGACGAGAATTTAAAATTAACTTTCTATTCATTAATAATATGTCACGTAAACCAAATTTTTTTGCTGTGCTTATAATTGAACAATCGTAGATGAAAAACATTTTTAACACTGAAAACTATGCTGAAAGTCTTGTAGTCTTTGTAGTTCATAATTATTTTTAAAATAATTTTAATGTTTTGTAAGCCCAAAATATGTGATCAAATCAAAATTATTCATCCCGAAACATGTTATAATGTAAGAATAAATTCTATTTTCCTAATGTTATATACTATATAACATTAGATGTCCATTAGGAAATATAACATTAGATGTCCTATATTCTAATGTTACATCTCCTGTTAATGGAACACTTACACGTATCATTTGAAATTTCCTATGAAGTACTATAAAAGAAGAAAGGAGTTACATAATCGCAAAGTATTTTCGATTTCTCAATTAAACTAAAATGTACAGAATGAATAATGTTGATGTTTTCTGAGATCTAAGGCTATTAGAGCAACTATTTCTATATCAAACATAAAATGAGAAGGTTCTAATAGTTTTAATGACATATTTATTTTATAAGATATATATTTCTTTAAGGAAAATCATAATGTTTTCAATTTTCAGCTACAAGTGTTTCAGTTTGTTATAATATATTTGACTAGAAACATAAAAATTTACTATTTAAAATTCCTTTTTGCAAAAACAATGTTTTACATTTAAATCACAACATTTTATTCCATAGTACTTTTTAACGAAAACAAATTCTTTAAAAATTTTGTAAAATATTGTTTTTTAAAGTGAAAATCACGTTATGGCTACAAATGATTTGTGATTTATTAGGAGATATAAAATAAGTTAAAGTAGTCGACCGAAAAATTAATCGACTGAAGAAGTTAATCCACTTAACAATATTTTATATAATTTATTTTTATTTTGAATACTAACTCATGTAACTAAAAAATAGTAAAACATTAATGACTCATATATAAATATCAATAACTAAAAATGTTTAAGGAAGTATCACTTATTCAATTAAATAATTAATAATAATAGTATTAAATTTGGTTTGTTTAGTTTATGTAGGTTATATAAGGATTCTTATAGTAAATCATTTTTAAAAGATTCTTAAGAATTAGAAAGACTTATTAATTCAATGACTAAGTTAGTGTTTATGTGACTGAAGGGTATTTAGAATTCAATAATCTCCAATGTTTTTCATGAAAGAAAAAAAGAAATGCGTATTTTATGCAAAAATACTTTTTTTGTTTTCGTATATATTTACAAAAACAAGAAAAGAAAAGAAAATATTGACTTTAACAAAGTCGATTCTGCAACAGCTTAAATGCAATTACTTGTTTTTTATAAAGATAAAATTGCATTCGAATTTATTTTTATTGACAATCAATGAAGCCGTTTAAAGTACAAATAAGATTAAAAAAAGACTCGAAAACGTAATAATAGCTTCATTTGTTGAGAGAAAGTATTTTTTCTCCCCCAGGACTGTGAAGAGGAATTATTTACTTCAAACTTTGTTAAATTGTGTTGCTGTAGCGAGGGAATGCTTTATTATTATTTTTTTTATTATTAATAACTTATAAGCTAGTCATCCTCATTTTTAAAGATCATTTTTTGTGGAGAATCGCTTTTTCAAAGATTAGAAAGCATGAAATGCACTTAGTCTCTTTGATTGGCTTATTGTGCTGCATTTTATTAATAAGAAATATTTTATGCTTCGATAAATTTCTGTTTCAAATCACCATCTGTTAATAGAAATTGTTATAAAATATTGCTATCAATATTTATATATATATATTTTATTTTATTTAATAAAAGAAAATGATATTTTAAATTGAGTGAAACAATTTTCATGAAAGTAAGTTTCGTAATTTACATACAATTGTAATAGTTTGAAAAATCTCATGGTAAACATCAGATCTTTTTCTCTGGAATGTATTTATTTCAAAATAAACAAGCCATTGACAGGTTCTCCATGAGTTTCTTTTTTATAAGACGAATGTAAATATATAAATTTTTAGAAAGCGTAAAAAACAACAAGACAATACTTTGAACCTGTTACAAAAGTTAGTTATTTTCTGTCACACACTTATATAAATAAGCTGTAGAACTACAGTTTGCTTATGAATAAGCCGTAACCATAAACCTAAACCATATTAATAAAGAAAAATTTTATAGCTTGTCATTATAATATGGTATTTCACAACTTCATAACATCATGTTTACCATTTTCTAATACACTATTCAATAGGTTTATTTAAAAGATAAAAAAGTAAGCAGCAGATAATTATTAAATAGGTATATTATTGTCTTTTGTAGTATAGGCCCTTTATTTTTGTCAATGCATATGAAACTGTGGAATCTGAAAAATAAACAAATGAAAAGTTTCCCATTGTGCAGGGTGCACTCTTTAGGGGGAGGGATTTGCAAAACTGTAGCTACACCAGCATTGTGTTACATCAATTTGTACCCAAAAGTAGCATCTGAGGTGTCCATTTTGCATGCCAAAAAGTAACACTGGTATTCGTTACTAGCAAATTGTATAACAAACCATCAAACCCTTCAAAATACAAAACTCTGAAGTGCCTCCATTCAGACGCCCCATTACGTAAATAAATAAAAGAAAAATTATATGAGAACCAAATTAACTGTTACTGGAAGTTGCTATTGTCAGCAAATGATCCTCACATATCTTTATCTATTTCACTACGTCATCGGCGGCAATTAGCTTTAAATTTTATTAGTTATATTAGCAAAAAATCGGCAAGAATTAGAAGATTATTACAACAATCCTAGAAACTCAAAAATCATAACCAATGGAGAACAACCAACAACTGAAAGAAATGACTACTGGTAAATGAACAATATTACCACAACAATTGTTGGATAAACAATTTAAAATAGCAATTTTAAATGAAAAATATTGAATCTTTTAAAGAGAAAATAGAATGCGAAATTTAAAAATTATGAAAAAAATTCTATTTTTTTTTATTTTATTATTAAAATCTCTTGCTGTTCTCCACCTACATGAATGAAAAGCAAAATAACCATTAAAATAAATCTGTCTGAAAGTAAATATGAAAAGCTGAATTCTTTTATTTTTTTAGCATGAAAAGATACGAAAAAAGATTTGTAATATTTATTATAATCAATAAATACCCGTCCTCTACAAATAATTCTTACTAATACCTTTACAGAAAACTCAATTCAAAAGAAATCAGATGAGAACAAATTGTTTCAACTCTATCCTTTTATAATGATGACAAGCTTGGGGAATGAAGAAAGGGGGATTTTAGATTAGAGGATTTAAATAAAAGATTGAAGAAGAATGGAACTTATTTGCCTGGGAGATATAGAGGTTGAATAAAAATTTAGAAAGGGAATAACACACAAAGCGACATGTTTGCTTTATTTGGTTTCTACCATAAATATATTTGGTGAAAGAAATTGTTATTTCTTTCGATTAATTTTTCTACGAAATATTATAGATTCCTTAAATGTATTGAAATGCATCATTTGAATATTTTAAGCTTACAACTTTTTAGATAGTATTAATGAGCCAAATAATAAAAAGTCAATTTGTAATTAAATGTGTCTCTTAATTAAAAATAATTAAAAATGGTTTAATAATTGTACAGATGAAGAGAAATTCTTTTTATTATTTTAATTTGGAATACATGTTAATTATCTATGTTATAACACTATTATTCAAAACTAAAAATGTTTTTATCATTCCAAATTAATCTATTAAACAGTTTACATTGCTAAAATAAATAAAATTAGTTGAAAAATAATACAATAAATAAATTATAAATCTAAATCTCAAAATAAATAAATAATGTCTATGATATGCATAGCTTTAATTATAACTTTTATTTTAAGGAAAATATTTATTTGCCTACAGACAAATTTTAATTAGCATAACATTAAAACTCAAACTTTAATCTTAATTAAAATAAATGATTAATGAATGATTATGTAGAGATTTTATCGTTATTTTGCGTCTTATATTTTTGATGTGAATATTTTATTAATAAAAAAACATACAGATCCTCACAAAAATTTATTTAAATAAGAGAGACGAGGTGAATTATAATGATGTTTGAAAACTTTTTAAAACATTCCCTAAATTTTTATTACAAACTCATAAGACGACTTTATGATAAAATTAAATCAGATAAGATGAAGTAAAATAAATTAAAATATAAAATTCAAGAGTATTTTGGAGTCAATGAATATAATAGAAAATAATAATCATAAAAATGTAATAATATATGGTAGTATGTATGCAATTATTATTTATTAACCAGTATTTATAGTATGAATGCAATTAATTTTTTATCTGAAATTTATGTGACTTATTATTCTAATAATAATTGTTTACTGTAAAATAAAAGTTGAAATATCTAAAAATTTTTAAGTAATATATCACATGAGCCCCATTTTTAAAAATTTCATTTAAACAACAAATTAATGATATTATAGCAAAGGTTAATTAAGTTCTATTAACAAAAAAAAACCCTCCGATAATTGTTTTTCACTAATAAATGAAAATTATGTTTAAATTTTAATGGAAATAAATTATAAGGAGAGTTTAAGTTTTCCACGTCTTATCAAAATTGCATTTAATCAATCATTTTTTAACTAATTATAAACTAATTATTTCTTTGTTTTATGGTACACTACTAAATTCATACACATAAAAAAAATTCGACGTGCACTTTAATTTGTTTTAAAAACACTTAATTGATTTGAAAATTCTAGATTAATTGATTTTTAATAACACTTAAAATGTTATTGAAATGTTTAAGTCTGTACGATTAGTGTTCATTATTTAATGCTTCAAGGAAAAACAAATTACACAGACTCTATAAAAAGTTATATTGCTACCAAAAGATGAGATTATGGATATGCCTCGGGTTTGCATGTCCATATATTTGACAAGTTAATTAAAAATATAATTATTTCATGACATATACGTACAAATTTTTGGTATTTTCCCTTTTTATTTAAATACAGAATATTATTTATCATTAATTTTTCGTATCATAGACATTTATCATTTAAATAATTAAATTACAACATTTATTTTTACTAAAACAAAATTATTAACCTCTTGTATAAAATCAGTAACACTAATAAAGGTATATTTAAGATATAAGCGCTATATCAAAGAAATTCAATATTTAATAAAGATTGTTAACATTTTATAAATTATATCACAATAATAATTTATATTAAGAGGTCTTATATCTTTTGCATTTACTCTGAGAGGTTGACTGAAATAAGATAGAAGCTAGCGGCTGCTTGTGCAGCCAAGTTGCTTCGCAACATGTCAAATCAGTCAGTCTGAGAGGTTGAAAAAGGCAACTTTTTATATTTACCGTTGTTTTTTCAATTTAATGTTAGGATTATAATTTTTTGACAGTGGTTTTATGAAAAGCACTCTATATTTTAAAAGATTTAATAAAATTAAAAACAAAAATTCAAAAATTGATCATGAAATGATTTTTTTAAATTAATGTGACCGACATTGCGTGCATAATTTCCTTAACAAAAATGCTATTAGAAACAAAAAAAAAAGAGGTTGCCAGCTAGATGTACTTTTTTATGCTTCAATTTAAAACAAATGAATTTGCAATAATATTTTTAAAAAAAATAAACTTTTTAAAATTAATAAATTTTTTTTTTTTAGAAAAAAAAAAAATATTGCACAAACTAATTTTTAGCATTAAAATATAGCGTTAGTATAATCAGTATTAGTATTTTAGCATTTAATATTTTTAGCATATAGTATTTTTAGCATTTAGTATAATTTTAAAAGTACGGAAAAATTAAGGAACATAATAAATTTCAACATTCTAAGTGTATTAGTTTTTAAAATATACTGAGCGCGATCTCAAACTATGCAAAATAAGAAAAAAGCACTTAAATATAAAATTTCAATACAAATGTACATAATTAAATTCGTGATATTCGAAAGGTCTCAGAAGCATGAGTTTATCCTTCTTTCATAAGAAGGATTTCATGTTCAAACATTTTTTTTTCTTCTTTTAGGTCTGAAGGTTTCAAATGAGGCGGCATATTTTTTTAAACAATAAAAACATTCAATTTGGGGTTATTAATCAGTTAAAAAGTCATTAATCAGTTAAAAACAAATTTTTGTTCTATTTTAAGATCAAATTTCTGAACAATTGTCAAATAGCATTGTACACCATCATTAAAACATACGCTATTATGTGTATAGAAATTTATAAAATTGTCATACCACAACCAAACGTTTTCGGACAATATTTCCAAATTATCGCACTGCTTTCACAACTGAGAGCTGGATAAATGTGCAAATACTGGCTTTATGTCATGTCTGATAGCTTTAAGTAATGGAATTTTGTTTTATGGTTAAAGATCACAGCACACAGGAATGTTACATGCATACCAGGTCTGAAGTTCTTTAAGGCAAAAGCAGTGCATTAATACATCATCTGTGTGCAAGGTTGAGCCCCAAAAGCTTAATGCATAGCCAAAAAGCTATGACAATTTCCACGTATGGCATTTCCATAATAAGATGCCAATTTACGGATTAAACTGTCTGTCAATGTTCCCTTGCCCACAACAATTTTATCGAAAGAGCATGAAATGTCTTAGAATCCCTACTATTGTAGATATTTAATACCATACATTGTCTCGGATATCTGGAATGCTCTAAGCATTTCTTTAATTTCCATTTGATCATTAGAACCATAGTGATTTATTTTACTATAGATTTATGTCTAATTAACTATTTTGTATTTTCTGATCCAAATTTGGCCAAGTCATAGTTAGAATTCATGCTATATTTTATTTTTAAGCTGATCTTCTCTAAAGCCACTTGTTTTGCGATAATTTATCAAGTTTCTTGTTGATGATGTCGTATAGTGCCTGGGGTATTCGAAAAGACAGACTCATCAGCATGCAAAATGTTTTTAATGCATTGTAGCCTTGTACATTATATTAAAAACATTACCAAAGATTTTCTGAAAGATTTGAAAATCATTCTTGCCTACCTCATAATAAATCATTTGATTATCTCCCTTATATATAAAAATATAAAGTTAAGTGTGGTAGCTCAGAAAATATGAATTTTAGAATTACAATGCGTTTAGGAATGCAAGTGAAATATCGAAAGACTGCAATACTTTTGAGAATTGAATCCAAATGCTGATAAATTTGAATATCAATGTTTCAACGATTGAATATCAGACATCTTTTTATTAATATGCCAAAATAAGTAGACATTGTTTTTTATTTTTTTTCAAAAATTCTCTTTTTTAAAGTGTCTACTTGAATCTCTTATATACATAAAAATATTATAAATAATTTATGTTGAAACTAGTTTAAATTTAGATTTGATGAGGACATAATAATTATATATTTATTACTATATACATTATTTTTTACAAATTCTTTTACAAATTTTTATTCTTTCATATTCACTATAATTTTTTCAATTTGAATAAATTTTTATTACATACACAATTATGTAACCAGAATTATGTACATCAGAATACTAATAATCATTACTGATTCCAAAGTTTTCCTAAAATTAAATAAGATAGATCAAGTCAACGTAGAAATTTAGTATAAAATAATGTGCATGAAGTCATTAAAAACTGAGTATTAAAGTAAAAAAAAATGAGTACTTCATTAAAAATATTTGGTATTCTAAAATAAGATAAAATTTTTCTTTAAAAGAATTTACCTTTATAAAAACAAATATTTTACTTCAATAAAATTCCAAGAATAATTTTATTTTATAATTTTCAAGAAATATTTTAATTAAATTCTTTCCTTAGAAAATATATTTTCTTAAAATGATTGTACACAGTTAAAATCTCATTTTAAAAGGAATTTTTGAGTTTTTTCCCCAATTTATGGTTAAATAAATATTTTTCTTTTTTTATTAAAATTATTATGTTGTTATCCTTAAAAATTACAATTAATGAATTTTTAAATAACAAACAACTAAAATAATTGGTATCTAAAAAGTTTCTTCAGATTTTTATCGAAATATATTTATTTTATAAATATTTTTTTTCAAGTTTTTATCAAAATATATTTTTTCCATTTCCGAGAAACAATGCAAGGAATTTTTTGTATTAAAACTTCTTAGAAATAAATCTATGTCTGAAAAAGACATTAAGATGAACTTTTAAGAAAAATGAAACAAATGTATTTTGATTAAATATTTTAGAAAAGATATTCAGAATTTTTAAACTAATTTTTTCATGTTTTATCACATACTTGATATACAGCTGAATTTGTTGAAATATATTTCATTGAATTTATTAAAAATTATTATTAACACTGTTATTGAAAATGTAAAAATATTATTATTATTATATTGGACTTGATGTTTTTGAAGTATTTTTTCTTAGTTTATATACATAATTATAAAACAAAAACACTAAATTTTTATTATATAATTTATTTCGTTATCAATATTAATTATTATTCTATTCTCCAAAGTATTAAAAGAAATTTTAATCTATATTTGTTTTACTTTTCTATCTGTTTTTGATAACGATAACCTAGATCAAATTTGTATGCCATTAGAACAATAAAAATGTAACAGATTCAGCGTTACCCAAAATACACTCAAGGGAGCTTTTGAGTATTATATTGCACCCATATTTTGTCTTTACAAGTTTGAATGAACATCACCACCCTTAATTATTATACTATTCCAAAGTATTAAAAAAATTTAAATCTACATTTGTTTTATTATTCTAGCTATTTCTGAATAGCTAGAATAATCTATTCTACTTTTATTCTTCTTTGATAAAAGTCGTTTGCCATTAGAACAATAAAAATGTAGCAGATTCAGCCTTACTCAAAGTACAAGCAAGGAAGTTTTACATTGTACCCATATTCTGTCTTTACAAATTTGATTGAACACCACCAGAGATAGTATTTTGAAAGTGGTTCTTATCCAACCTTTCTGCTACTGAAGCTCTTTGAATAATAATTTAAAAGTGTTTTATTTAAATTTATTTTTCTTTTGATTGTTTAGTATAAAATTTCGAATTATATTTAAATTTTATTTCGAATATGCAATGCAAGCAAAAATATGTTTAACGTGAACCATATTATCTTCCAGAATGTTATTTATTGAAGTAAATAACTGAATTGCCATTTGTCAGCTGCAACGGCCAAAGAAAAATAAACCATTTGGAGCTCAGTTGCACGTACAGAGAAAAAACTATTCTTCATTTTGATATCCATTTGGTATCAAAGAATGCTGACTATTTGATTCAACGATATGTCACCGAGCCGAGTAGAATAAAAATAGGACCTATCGTCCTTTATTCACTTATTTCTTTCAAGAGATAGTATATATTTATGAAAAGAAAGTCCATATCGCCCTGCAAAAGTGGCTTATATAGCTATAGAATGGAATGGAAAGTATGCATATGAATAGATTTTTTGACAGTTTGCGTTTTGGCTTTTCATATTTTTTTGTAACTTTTTCAGAATTATTAAATTATTTTGGCTATTTATTTTAAAATACATATTTTTGTAGGTGTCATGTATCTTATGGAGTCTTGATTTTTTTTCCAGTTTCAAATAAATATTTTGGTTTGAATAATTTTTTATTCAACGATTTATTTAAAAGAAAGTACTCAATAATTATAATTTTATCATATACGTCAATAGCCTATAAGCTATTTAAAATGAATTTGACGATTCGACAATAATTTGTGGTATTAAAATTTTTTCATAATCCTTACATATTTTTACATATATTACATATTTTTGTAGGTGTCATGTATCTAATCGAGTCTTGATTTTTTTCCAGATTCAAGAATAATTTTTATTCAGCAATTTATTTAAAGGTAATTACTCAATAATTATAACTTTATCATATACATCAAATAGCGTATAAACTATTTAAAATTAATTTATTACACTTGACAATTTAACAATAATTTATGGCATTAAAATGTTTTCATAATCATTATATATTTTTACACATATTACATATTTTTGTAGGTATCACGTATTTTATCGAGTCTTGCTTTTTTTCCAGTTTCAAATAAATATTTTGGCTTGAAAAAAAAAAATTTCAACAATTTATTTAAAAGTAAGTACGCAATAATTACAACTTTATCATATACGTCAAACATCGTATAAACTATTTAAAATGAATTTATTACAATTGGCGATTCAACAGTAATTTATGGTATTAAAATGTTTTCATAATCCTTACATATTTTTACATATACTATATTACATATTTTTGTAGGTGTCATGTATCTTATCGAGTCTTGATTTTTTTTAAATAAATATTTTGTTTGGGATAATTTTTTATTCAAAAATTTATTTAAAAGTAAGTACTCAATAATTATAACTTTATCATATACGCCAATAGCGTATAAACTATTTAAAATGAATTTATTACAATTGGCGATTCAACAATAATTTATGGTTTTAAAATGTTTTCATGATCCTTACATATTATTATGTTGGCTATTTTTTTTCAAATGCATATTTTTGTAGGTGTCATGTATCTCATCGAGTCATAATTTTTTTTTTCGAGTTTCAAATAAATATTTTGGTTTGAATAATTTTTATTTAAAAGTAAGTACTCAATAAAGATAAATTTACCATATATTTCAAATAGCTTATAAACAATTTAAAATGAATTTATTACACAATTTATGCTATTAAAATGTTTTCGTAATACTTAATAGTAAATTTTTATGATCATTTTTTATTTAAATTTTTGAATAAATTCTAATTGTAGGTATTTAAATTTTCTTCGGTGGCATCATAATTTCACGAATAATTTTGTATTTTTTTATAACTTCCTATACCTTCGTTTTCTGAATAGACAACGTTATTATTAGTTTTAAAAGAACAAAATCATTTTATTTGCTTTTATTTCGTTATGTATCGGATTTTATTAATTTGCATTTACATTCTTATTAATAAAATGAGTATTAAAGAAACTTTAATTTGACATAAAAAGTGTTAAAAAAGAATAAAATGATTCCTTAATTTTATTCATCTCCTCAATATTACATAAAAAATAATTATTTTAAAAAGCTGCAAATACTTTTTAATCTTCTAAAAGGTAAAGAAATAAAGATGCTGAGCAAAAATAATGGAATCATTCTTATAATTAGGAATATAATCAGATAATTAAAAATGGAATCATTCACTGTTAAATATGATATGTAACTTCAGTTTAGATTACAATTCTAAGGTAATGAAGGATTACGATTTTGAAATAATGAAGGATTACGATTCTGAAATAATGAAGGATTACGATTCTCAGATAATAAATTATCTGAGGTAATGAATGAGTATGTATGCTATAATAAACAAGAAATTTTAAGACATATTTTAATTTGATGAACTACTGTAAAATTTTTATTTTAAGCTTCATGTTTACACAAAGAAGCATTTTGGATTGTGCTGTGCAGCTAAATAAGTCTTATTATTATTACTTCTATTATTATACTGTTTTTAAAACTAAAAAAGGTTTAAGAAATGACGTGCTCAAAAATTTTACAAAAAAATAAATAAATAAATATTTATTCAAAAAATAGGATTTAAAGAAAATGAAAAAAAAGTTTTTGTATATAAATTTAGTGAATTAATAAAAATTAAAGATTTTTAAGATAAATTATAGATAAGCCAAATAAAGATTTCTAGTTTTGTTGCATTAATTGTTTGATAGATTGGTAAATTTTGGTTACCATCACTTACATTACAACTGAAAATATAATTTTAACTTCATAGTATATTACATATTATTGGAAATACAAATGATTTATTTTGAATAAACTGTGATCATGTGATCTTAAACAGTTTAAATTATAACTGTAAATATGTAATTTTTTCTTCATTGGCACAACAGTCCCATGGTGCGTCAACGCAGTCTGTCTATTGGTAGAATTCCAGGCAGATGTTTTCTTTTTACGGGGTAGGGTTGTCAGTCTTACACCCAATAGTCATATCAGACCGAGACCTATGGCTTAAGTTGTATTCTGAACCATCTACAAACATCCATGGCACCGCCGTTACTGGAACCCGAAACCTGTGGCTCCAAACACCAGAGCGCTAGTCACTCGGCCATAAGACCTCAAGCAATTTATTAAGATACATTAAAAATTTTTAGTTTTAAAATAATGTTAGAAAGTTTTACCTCTAAAGTTAGGGCACTGTAAGACACTAAGTTTACACAAAAAAACCCTATAAAATATTCTAAAATTTAATTTATGAAAAGTAAAATTCTATAAAACCTTTTTATGGAAACAATCTATGAACGTAAAGCAATCTATTTCTAAGGAAATTGAATAAAATTTCAGAGGTAAGCAATATATTTTAAAATAAAACAGACTCTGCATCAAACGTTTCCAATAAAATATAAACTATTAATACTGGATGTGAGTTTGAATTGAATGCAACATGTTTTTGAATTTATATTATTTATTGTTCCTCCATACACCTGCGGTCCTCCAAGACTGCAAACTTTGCCAGAAAAATGATATCAAAGGAAATTGAAATATTTCTTCTTACTCTTCAAATCTATGTTTCATTTCTGTTATGTAGTTATTCTTTTTTTATAGTTATTTATCCCATCGTAAAACTTGATTAACTCCATAAAGTTACCATACTTCAGTTTTTGATGGCCACTCTATACAGAATACCGTTCGGTCAGTTGCGTTTTTATATTATGCAGCGAGTGGAAAGAAGCCCTTCTAGATGACAAATATTTTCTTATTTTCAATTTCAAACGCACCTACTAAAATTTTAGGGCTCAGTTGACATTTTATCCTTCAATGGTTAATAAAAATGTATAATATATTTTTAGAGGTTATATACTCTGTTAACATGAATTCAGTGCTTTTTAATGTATCTAGATACATTTTTAATTTCATCCAATTTGACGTAAGTAATTTTTTGTTGGTCCCTTCATGTAATATTTGGCTTAATTCAATCAAAGTTTATTCGATTACCACACTTGATATTTTAAAAAAATTCGATTTTAACAAAATAATTATTTAAATAAAAATATAATCAATAGAATAATATATATATATTTTAAGAGTATATTCATTTATGTATATTTTATATATATATATATATATATATATATATATATATTTATTTATTTAAATATATTATATTATTTTTTATTTGAGATATTATTTTATCTTAAAATCTTACACAAATTAATTGAATAAATATAAATGCCTATTAATTCAAAATTAAATTATTCACCAAATTTTTAAAAATTAATTACTCCCTTCTGTTACTTAATTCATTTTTCAATAATCTTCTAGTAAAAATAAATTACAATAACGAATGACATTCATAAATAATTCTGAAATATTTCTAAAAATATTATAATATAATAATAATCAAAAAATATAGTAATATAGTATAAAATATAGTATAATAATCTAAAAATAAAGTAATATAGTATAATAATCTAAAAATAAAGTAATATAGTATGATAATCTAAAAATATTACATAAATATTTCTAACTGTAAATTTAAAGAAATATCAAATCTACTCAATATATATCGTAAAAAAACATCTCTTATTTTACAAATAAAATAAAAAAATCAAATATTTTTAAGTTATAACAATGTTAGTATATTTTAATAATTACCAATAAATGTTCCCTTCCCAAAAATATATCATCGTTTGTAAATATACGTTACATAATTTGATTCTCAAATCTATGAGATTTTATAGACGATATATTAACCATACTTTTGCAAACTAATATATTAACCGACATTGTTTATTGAATAATGAAAAACAATTCTTTTTAACTGAAATTTATTTTATTAACATAAAACTTCTCAAATAGATCTTTAAGAACAGAATAACACAAATATTAAGAAAAAATTAATTCAAATGAATTTGATTGTACTGAATTAATTCGTTCTCAAAAAATCTACTCATAATTGCAGTAATTTATATTAACATAAAACCTCACTTCTTTAACTCGGCTGCAAATTATGCAACCCGATTTTCTTAGAAAACAACGCGAAATTAATTATAATTTCAAAATATTTGAAGACGTCAGCGAATGTTCAATTAATGTCAGTTATCTCTTATCCGCACCTTCTACAATCAAGGTAAACTGAAATTAATTACCTCTTAAACGTGTGACAAGTGTTAAAATTCTGTATAGATTTGGCAAAATAAAAAAGGACATTAAGTGAGTTTAGTGTCTTTTTGCTGTCACTGTGTAGCCGTAATCTTTTCAGAAAGCTGGTAACACTCTTTACTCGTGGTGTAAAAGGTGTTACGTGACTTGTGGTAATTAATCATTCAGGGATACTTGTCCAAAGAGTTTTCGCCCTTCAGCTGCACTCGTAGTCTCTGAAGTCATACCAATGTCAACGTTAAATCTTTTTGAAAAATGTTACCTTTGATGAAACTGTTAGCAACTCGATTTGCCAGCATTTATTATGGAAAGTTTATCTTTTGATTTTCTAATAAGCCCATTCGAAGATCTTTAATCAGTGTTTCAATGATTAACTTCATTTTACTATTCAATTTTGTTTTCAAGAAATTTTAGTTTTGCCACTATTTGCTAATGGTTTGTTTGACAATTGCACAAATAACTCCTTTTCATGTTCAAAAATTTTATCATTCATTTCAAAACACATAATAATGAAGTTTTCGCTGTTATTTTAAATGATATTTAAAAATAAATTAATACAGAAAATTTATACTTCTATTTTATAAGGAAATATTTTATTGATTAACTGACAGAGAGTTTTTCTGACATTTGTCCAAAGAGTTTTTGCCCCTCAGCTGCACTCGTAGTCTCTGAAGTCATACCAATGGCAACGTTAAATCTTTTTGAAAAATGTTACCTTTGATGAAACTGTTAGCAACTCGATTTGCCAGCGTTTATTATGGAAAGTTTATCTTTTAATTTCCTAATAAACCCATTCAAAGGACTTTAATCAGTGTTTCAATGATTAACTTTATTTTACATATGCAGCTCTCTTTTTAAGAAATTTTAGTTTTGTCACTATTTTCCGCTGTTTGCTAATGATATTTGTTTGACAATTGTACAAGTATCTCCTCTTTTATGTTCAAAAATTTTATCACTCATTTTAAAACACATAATACTGAAGTTCAATCATTAATTTTGAGTGATATTTGAAAAATATTAATACAGAAAATTTATACTTCTATTTTATAAGGGAATATTTTATTGATTAACTGGCACAGTGGAAAAAACAAACGTTTTGTATTCCCAAGCTATATCATTAAATCGCAGAGTAGTTTCAAACTTAAAAGCAGCTCTTTTCCTTGTCAAACTGGTAGCAAATTATTAAAACATCATTTTATATTTTACCACGCATTTTATTGTTAATATTTTAAATCGACAATAATGAACATTTTTATAATAATGAAGACATTTTAAATAAATAAATGCCCTAATAATTGATATATTATACACTATATTGCATTTTAAGCGTTCAAATGAATAAAAACGTTTATCTTTTTAATTTTCTTACCTAAACTGTTGAACCTAAATTATTTAGTTCAACTTACTAAATTATACATAAAAATAATTAAAAAATTAAAAATAAATTAAATAGCTATTTGGAATTTCTTGTGCACTAAATATTACAGCATTCTTTAAAATATATACCAGTTGTATAACTCATTAACGTTCACAACTAACAAAAAACAAATTCCTAAACAACTAACAACTATCTAAAAACAATTTCCTTTTTGTTTATTAATATTTTCTTTCATTTTGAAAAAATTTAGATTTTAAATTTCTTGAAAGGTTAAAACTTAAAAAATAAAACATGTAATCGACTAATTAAATAAATAAAAGGAAAAAAATATCAGATGTTCTTCTGAAAAAAAAATTAATATTTATGTAAAAAATATCATTATTTGACATTTTTATTAAAAAAAGCAATTTTGTGTCATATGATACACTTAGACAAGCAAGAATACAAAATCACTTAACTCTAAATGAAATAAAAACATTCTTGTAAAAACAATTCTTTAACTTGCCAAAACCCTTATTTAAAGCAATAATAAAGACATACAAATATTTAAGTAAGCATTCATTTTTAAGTAAATTTTGTTTTTATAACTTTTCAGATTTTTTCAATCCATCAAAACTAATTCCTCCCCAGATTAGAATATCACTATCATTAAAGTTAATTTTATTCTGCAACAAATTCATTTAAAGCGAAACATGTCTTCATTCATCAGGAAAGTCATTAAGAAATTCTTTTTTGCTTGACAACAGCTTTAAAGGCGTTAAACAGTTTACTGTTGTAACGCCTTGGAAACTCAATAAAGAATGTTAGGAATTTCCTGTGAACTGGAATTGAACAAGAGTATCCATCGCTTACCAAATCAAATTACATAGAAAAATCCAAGAAAATTCTAATTTGTTTTTCCGAGAAATTCTAATTTGCTTCTCCGAGACATTCCTTTCAAGAGTGGAGTTGAAGGAGAGTTCATCGTAGTTAAGATAAATTTCTAAAGACGTTAAAAAGCTAAATTCAATGCCTGTTAAAATATTTGCTTTGAAAAATCATTAGGTTTTATACTACTTGAAGAATATTTATTAAAGAAAAAACTGTTTTAATTATAAGGTGTTTTTATATGTTAGCTTATGAAAGTTAATTTAATTAGTGCAACGGTACAGAATCAATTCTAAAGAACAATTCAGTTTATAGCCTTTATCATATATGAGATCTCGGTTAGGCTTTCTTTTCATTAAACTATTTAGATATAAAAAAATTAAACTGATAAGCTTGAATTGCAGTTCAATAACCAGCTGCCAATCGCAGGTAGCATAATTCAATATTTACTTATCAAATTATTTACTTATCAATTTACTTATCAATGCAGTAACAAATGTTTACTTATGAAATTAATTACTTATCAATGCAGTAACGAATATTTACTTATGAAATTAATTACTTATCAATGCAGTAACGAATATTTACTTATCAAATTAATATGTAGGAATTAGGGATAAAATGACCTGGATAACGCATTGCTCTGACGATGTAAGTGATCTTAGTTAGAAATCCTACATGAGATACTGAATTGAAAATTTCGTGTCTATGTCAGGAATAACCATAATAAATCTTAAGTTGTGTTGGATAAGGTTAAAAGACGATTGCAAATTATAATCGCAAAATATAGGTACACTATAGAAATTTTAAATTCGCGCCCCAATGGCCAAAAAGAATGTATTTGGAGGACTATCAATACAACAGTATAAGGAAAACTTTTTACTAAAAATTTCGGAACTTTATTAGCAAGTAAACAATAAAAATTCTGGCCGAAATCCCAGAAAAGTGGAAATCTTTTCTCTGAAATCAAAGATTAAATAGTTTGATTTATGTGTAATAATACTATTACTGTACAAAAGTTATAAAACATAATTGCGTAAACAGAATATATCGTAATATGAAAATTGTGATGAAATAGTACGACACTAGAAGTTGACAGAGTTCAAGTTAGGACTACAACAAAAATAGTTAATATTTGTCAAAGTATCACAAACAAGTAATATAAAAAAAAATCTAAAGTCAATTCCTACTTTTTCTTTTACTATATCGCAGAAAGTCCCTTATAAATAATTTGCATTCATTTCTTTAAGTTTATCTGGCGCCATCTATTGGTAGATATATGCAACTTAAATATAAAAAAAACTAAAATTAATTAATTAATTAATATTTGAAAAAACTGTATTAACATTAAGTGTCATCCGCTACAAGTTCAAAAAAAATGTATTTAAACTTGAGTGGATGAATAAATATTATTCTATTAACGATTGAAAATTTGAACAAGATATATATAGGGAGAGTGTGAGCTAATAGAAGGAATTGAAAAAGTGAGGTGGCAATGCATGCAACAATGAATATCAAACAATAATTGCATTTTCCAAGCTACATCATGTCCGTGTTGATAGCTAAATACTTGAAACCTTTTCTTAAAGACAATTTCACCAAGGAATGTTTAATTAAAGCTGATAAAAGTATTTATCTTAGTATTTTCAATTAATTTCCTGGACCCAAAATACCATTGGGGAAAGGGTGACTAATTTGGCCGGTAATTTATGAGATCAGATTAAAGCAAAATCATCTAGTTTGAAAACAATTTCCATTGCCTGTGACCAGAATGTGGATATTGAAATCAAAGGTCAGTTAATCGTGCTGCAGATACAGATTTCAACGTTCCTGAAATATTATTGGAATAAGTACATATGCATGGCATTATTAAAAGGCAAAATATATTTAATTATGTTTATGAGCATTTCCAAAAATACAATTTGCTTTTGTCAAAATTGATGTCACAGCAAAAGATGGATATCCTTCAAACCTATAATTTCATTATTAAGGATTTTAGATTAAGCATTACGTTTCATATCAAGAAGTATTATGTTCATACTTAACTATATGATAATGAATAATGATTAAGTTTAATGGTAATTTAATGGTAATGGTAAACGGGATGAAATCGCCCGGCTTAAATAAGCGACTATTCTCTATTTTTTTAATTAATAGTCAGGTGTCTCCTACTATACACAGGTACATTGGCGGCTACATTGTTTCAAGGTGCTTATATATACTACTGGAAGTTTAAAAAAAAAAGTTTTTAATAACCAAAAATCAAAACAATAGCTTGATTTATGATCAAGTATAAATATAAGATTTATTCTTCAGGGTTGACGTAACAAAACGCTCAATATGGCTAAATTTAAAACTATAAGGAAAAGATCAGATTATTAGGAAATCTCTTACCATGATAAAGTATTCAAACATTATGTAATTGAAAGTGGTAATTGAAAAAGGAAGATTTAACACCTTCTCCGATATGAGATATGAATAAATCAAATAGAGGTAAAGCTGCATCGTATGAAATATACGAGAAAAAAATTGTAAGCCTTAAAGCTGAATTTGAAACAAACTTTACAGATATTAAATCTTTGGCAGAAAGATTTTCTTTTTTTTTCCTTTGATTTTCTTGATAAATATAGAATCCGTATCTAATCATATGCAAATGAAATATCGGAATCCAATGCCGCTTCAAACTTGAAGTCAAATTTCCGTGAAGTTGGGATACCTACATTTTAACAATATTTGCCTGCCAGGTTTGGAAACACACAAAATTTTGCATGTGAAACTATTTCCATGTTTGGAACTATTTAAATGTGGAAACAATTATATGCAATTATACATATTTATGAAAGGAATTGGTCTCATGTCAGATGCAGAAGTAGTAGTATTTAGATTGAGTCAATTTTAAAAGTAATCACATAGAACACGATATCAATTGAATTTGTAATAATGGAAGCGGCGAAGGCAAAGTGTCATGTTAAGTGTCATACAGAAAGCATTAATTATACTGTTGTCTTCCTTCTACTTTATAATAAGTTTTCGAAATAAACTCAAGTTTCTATAAAAAAAATATTAAGCTTATATTTTTTGTGACCCAAAAATTTAGACAATGTTTATTTCACCTGTGGCTATCATTTGAGTTTGACATGCTTGATATAGAAGGTCCCCTGTGTTGAGCCCTGGGCATCAATAAATAATATGTCAGTTAAATGCTATACATCATTGAAGTGGATAACAATCTAAGGTGAAAAACTTTTCGTTGGGAAACAATATAATGTGTAAATAATCTTATGTTTTAAATCTTTAAAATAAAAACTGATATAAGTATTTAAGATTAATTTTCTCGATTTTTTGTTGAGAATTATTAATAAAATAATTTGTGTTTGCTTTACAAGTGATGGGTTTCTTCCAGCTTTGAATTCAGAACTAAAAGTCATTATCCGAAAATATTAAAAATTATGAATTAAATGAAAATTGTAAAAAAAAAAAAAGTAAATTCACTAAAAGGTTTCAATGAAATAATTAAATTAATACTTATGATTTATGAATTTAAAAAAAACGATAACCTTCCATTTATTTCAATTTTTCAAATTATTTTTATAATTAATCACAGGAACCAAAGTTTAAAAAATAAATTTTTAATTATTGTCGTTGCAATAAGAAGGATAAGTGCAAAAGGAAGGAAGTATAAAGGAACTGTAAAAACCTTTGAAAAACAGCTGTCTTATATATCTTTAAAATAATCCACAAGACCAAACATAACCTTCCGTCCTGCAACTCTGAATAAATCAAGAACATCCTGATTTTATAAAGAATTCTGAAAATATGTATGCTTTCAAGATTCTTTTCCAAGCAAGGTGTTTTTTCCATGTATCATACAGCCATAAAGCACTCCAAGCCCTTCAATCGGTTAAAAGGAGCAAATTGAGGGTGTTGTCTCCTAACAGTCATATTCTCGTTTTCAAATATTTATTGCTAAGTTCGTATTGATCCAAACTTCCCTCTGTTTACTATCAACTTTCCACAGAATTACCACTTGCCCTCAGGGAAAATACACAGAAGTAGCACTTAGGCATCGTGTTTAAGAATACAGCTCTTGAGATTTTAGTCTTAATTTTCTTCTGAAACATTTGCTTTCAAATTGAGTGTTTCTGTTCACGAATAAGTAAACAGGACTTTCTGTGTTAAGAATTATGGATTATGGGTTTTGAGCTACCATTGTGTGTTATTTTGGTTTCGTTTAGTATATATATTTTACTGTGATGTCATTTAATTTAAAACATTAATAGGATTATCAAGCCCTAAAGTGCAAAACAATTTTGTACAATGTTCTTTTGGTTTTTGTCAAATATAATTAAAATAAAAGTGTAAAGAAAAGAGGGAACAAAAACTACACAGAAGAACAATCAATTCGTAACAATTTACAAACTTGATATATAAATAATTTCTATTTACAGATTTTAAAATCAATCTGTTAAGTACATCTTGGAGTAATATATTATTCAGTATTAACATATAAATTGTTCAAAAAAGAGCAATTATTATTTTTCATATCAATTTATTTTAATACGTAGATGAAAAAAAAACATGTAACAATACAGTTTTTAACTTTTTCCGACTTTCTTAGGAGTTTAATCTAGAAGTTATTTCTTCTAATATTACTCAGTCTAGAATATTTATCACAGTACATAGCTTAGATAGGATGCTTCATACAAATGGATGAATTCTTATCAAAGAGTTTCCATACTGTCAAAGGTTCCCCATGAAACTTTAGTTAGTTAGTAATATATCATATACTTTCTCTTATACTTTTATTTTATACAGATTATATATTCTATATTTTTGTATTTTTAAAACAATGGGAGAAAATGGTTTTAATCTATTATAAGTGAAAATAATATCCTGAAAAATACCCCGACAAAGAAGTCTCCTTCATTAGATATTTTTTATTGAATATTATCTGTTTACCTTGAAACCTTCATATTAGAACAATATTGTCAGCTGACATTTCGAAAAGTCATATTTTCTTCAGTAATACAAATTAACTACATCCTTAACAATAATTTAGATGTATACACCAGAAATATTTTTTGAAAAATATATTAAGTTGTATTACTGAGGAATCAGTTTCTTTTCAATAATAGTTATCTGAAATAAATATAAATAAATGCTCATCAATTTATAAATAATTTTTCTTTCTCAGGTATAAATAATGATCAAGTATTTTTTTTAATACAAAAAATTATTAATTAAAAAACATTGATTGATAATATTAAAGAAAGGATTTTCTAATAATTAAGAATGAATTCTATAGAATTAATTAAAACAGCATTTGTTCTTTTTTATAGAATCTCTTAGGTTTTAAAATGTTAATCAGAATTTAATAAATTAAAAATAATTAATAAATATAATAAAAAAAAATTAATAAATATAATTTAAAATAATTAATAAATTTTAAAATATTAATGAGCAATTAAAAGTCTTAAAGCATCTCTAAATGATAATAATGTAAATTGTTTATTATTACTCAATCTGTTGAAAATTTTATAAATACAATTTTGCTCAGTTCTGCTTTGCCATATATGTCGATAATTACCAATTTCTAAGATTCTTTTACTCTGCAAAGGTTATTACGATTTTTTTATATTTGATTCATTTTCTCTAAATGATTAAATTGTTTGCATTACTAATTGTCCTACATCCATTGTGCACTATCTAAAAATCAAACTTAAGCATTAAATTACATAAATTATTATTATAATTAATTAAATTTATAATTATAAGCAATTAAAATTTTAATTATAAGCAATTAAATTATAAAAATGATCTATAGAATAATTTTTCCTGATTACAATCAGAACAAAAGCTTGCAAATTTTCCAATTAAAAAGCATATAATTTTAAATATTTCTGGAATTATTAAAGAGGCTAAAACAAAAATGTCTCTCATAATATGAAAGCCTTGTACACAGAAGAAATAAACCAAACTATTTACTCTTATAAGACAATGTTGAAAATTCTATCATAAGTGGATTTCTTTTAACATTTTTTATAGAAGAATTTTCGTATTATTGTAAAAGAGTTGACTGTAAAAAAAGGAGACATTTATAAATGTTAAAACTATTTAAATTTTTATAATCCAAATCATAAAATGTAGGTCGTAATCTGTATCATAAGTTTAAATTTTAACAATTTTGCTATTGTACTCTTGAATAATGAAGAATAAGGCTTTATTTTTGTAAAGATTCCAATTTTATAATGAATCCTTAATATTAAAGAAATTTATTTATGAATCTGCAACGGTTAATTTGAGAAAACTATTCTTATTCTGAACAATTTATCTCTCAATTTATCTCTTAAAAATGAATCCTATAAATTCTTAGAAACAAATGTAATTCAATTTTTCAATAAAGCACATTTATTGCAGAAGCAAATTTCACTAATTCCTTTGTAAAATAAAGGACTTTTAGAATTTAGAAAAGTAAAATTTTCAAATTTTTTTACTAAAACATAATCTTCTCTATCATATCGTACTATAGAAAGCATGACGGAATTAAATTATATATAAAATAATCCAAATAAGATTGGCAATCTGCAAAAAGTAGGAATAGAGGATGGATTTTAAATCTATGGTATTTTCAGTAAATATATAAAGTTTACTTTACATGAGAGCATAGAAAAAGTTATCGTTTTTAGGCATTCAAATAAAAGTGCTTTCATCCACTACATGTATATCCCATGAATGAAATAAAATCCTATTAAACAAATAAATAAGTGAATAATAAAATTATTTGACACAGATAATTTAATTTATTATAATCTTTATTATAAAAAAGTAATTTATTGATAAACTTAAAAATTTAGGAGGAGGAACTCCTTTACTAAGATATCATACCGAAAAATAATATGTATGCGTGTCCATTATTTTATATTCTCCGTTTTAGTTAGAAATCCATACAACTTGGGTTAGATTATTTTTATAAATTAGTGGAATCAAAGATATTTTTAATACATCATATTATATTTTTCTAATTATAAATAAATTTTAATTTATAATCTGCATACGTTTTAAAAAGAATTGCGTTTTCCAAAGTGTACTCGAAAACATTTTCAAATAAATCTAAAAACTTCATTACAATCTAAAACGAAACGCTTTCGCACTTGAGTAGCAACCAGTTTTAGTGCCGTTCCATTCCACTTGTCCGGACAATTTTAATAAGAAGCACCGCACGCAAAGACGCAAATAAACTTCAAGATAAATACAAATTTAACGCAAAGCTTGCTGTTTGCATAAAGTATTAAGACAGCCTAAAAAGTACTTTCATCCCAGACTGTATTCAAGACTATAAATAAGGACGACGGTCCAACTGGTTTTAATTCCAAGTCACGCACCAAGCAGTATGTCAAAATAAGTTTTTCTTTTGACATCGTGGATAATTTAGCACGTGGAGATTTCGAGAAGGGCTGAATGTTAACAGCTTTAAGGATTTGTTCTTTCTTATTGATCCAACTTCCTTTTCTTCCTTAGCCAGTATATCCCATTTGAGAAGGATTTACCGTTTTTGGAGGGGGAAAATGAATACGCCCGACACTGTTTAAAGCCAGAATTTAACTTCGACACAGTCAGCTTTTATTTTCGTGTTTGTTCTCCACTCCAGAGACCGGCAAACTTAAAGATTTAAGAAGAGTAACTCCTTTACTAAGATATTATTCCGAGAATTAATATCTATGCACGGCCATTATTTTAGATTCTCCGTTTTGGTTAGAAAGTTTGGGAATATACGAGCAAACATGTATATCCCATTATGCCATTTATCATTTGAATTTAGTGTGGCTGTTAAAGGTTTAGTCTGAAGGAAAGAGGTTTCATATTCAGATGATTTAAATCATTTTAAACATTAATGAACCAAAAAAGATACATTTAGTGTACATTTTTTTTAAAAAAATAATAAATTATCTCTTATAAAATTTATTACGTTCACACCCCTTTTAACACTTAAATGATTCTGTCTTCCCAACTCTTTTTACTATTAAATGTCATATCAGTTTAAATATTTATTCACTTTATATTATATTATCAATGAAAAGTAGGGATATTAAATTTAGAAATAAAATATTCATAAAAATAGTAACCGAACAAATTATTTATAACTGAAATGAATCATTATATGCATTGAAATTTATCATTAAATACTAAATATTTATTTTTGTGACAAAAATAATAAAACTTTCAGTGTAATATATCATCCACATAATGGAGTGGGTGCTTTAAAAACTATTTTTCATCAGAAAAGTTTTTTAAGAAACCATTAATTCTTACTTGAAAATATCGAATTAAAAAAAATATATTTCTCGCATAAATATGTGGTTATAAAAAATTTCTGTTCAATTGAAAGTTTATTTTAATTTAAAACCAATAATACTATATTAAACTGAAACAATTTTGAAATTTATAAGAACTAAAATGTGTGTTCTGCCAAAAGATCTTCCACGTAAAAGTTTCAATGTAATGAGTCATTGTCTAAATTGATTTGTTAATTTTTCATTTATTTAGGTGATTTATTTTTATAAGCATGAAAAATGTCGTTCCCTACTGTTAGGAACTAAAGATTTCATTAATATGATTTTTATTGTTATTTTTTTTATAAAAACTTGACCATGCAGTGATGAATAGTGCATATAGTGACCATTCAGTGATGAACATAAGCCGTTTAAAAGAAAAGCATTCAAGCTTGTTATTTTACTTCGTTAAAAAAATAATGAAACAAAAATACATTGTCAAACACATTTTCACAGTATAAACAATCCAAGAAAATTTTGAAAAGTGACAAATTGGTTTGTATTAGAAAACGGAACTAAAAACTAAATGTAAAAACTTTTTAAGTCAGTTTTTCAGTCAGTTATCGAAAATTAAAATAAATATTCCATTTATTTTAATAAAACATGGAACATTTAAATTCCGTAATACATTTTTTTTATTATATTTTTATCAGGAATTTAAAGTAGATTTACGAGATAAATCTATTGAACGTTACTTAAAGTTGATGGGAAAAGGACATTTGTGAATCACAGCAATTCCATATTTCTGTAAGAATTTACATATACGTGTATTTTTGCTAATATAATAAATATATGTATTGATTACATGAACCTTTTAGCTATGATATGGAAGTTAATTTATTCGATGTTAAGATCCATAAATCCATTTTTCCTAATTTTAAATTCGACATTAATATCATTTATTTATTTTTTCCTTATCTATTATACTCTTAAACATTCGGCAACTATGTTACCACAGAAATAACCACGTCTAAAGATTTTTTTTAATCTCAACAGGAAATATTATAGTATCTAAGTGTTCTCTTTAAATCTTTCCTTAATGCATTGCATGATGTAATACTATATTGCATAGTGCATTCAAGCTAGAGGTGACCCAATGGGGCACTTTATCCTGTGTATCGTTATAAGTTTTTCCTGCAATAAATGATCATTTTGCTTTCATTTTGTAATCCTTTACTTATATCAAAGTTACAAATTCAAAGGCAAAATTTTGATAGGTTTAGATAATTTCTTCTTCATGCATTATTTTTTATGGAACACGCGTATATCTTTGAGAAATTAAAAATTGTTTTAATCAATAATAGAAAATAAATTAAAAAATCTAAAATTATCTCAAGCCTATCTGTAATTGTAAATTTGGAAAGTTTAATTATCGGATTGAAAATGTTAATTTTAATTATATACAATTTATAACTTGATTAATCATTAGAATTGAAACTAATGACATTTTAATAAATTAAAAGCCAAAAAAAAAAATGTCGTAACCGATATCATTTAGCTTAAATAAGTATGCAACCTTGAAAAGAAAACAAACGTTTAAATTTAGCAAATTTTATATTTCCTCAGAATGTGACTGAAACATTCAAAACAATCGATATAAGAAATATCATATCATAAGTTATTGGTTTTTTTCTTTAATTTTTAAGCTTCTACACCAGGGGTCTCCAAACTACGGCCCGCCAGTGTCGTCAATCCGGCCCGCGACAGCGAATAGCTTATCGTTGCTGTAATAATTTGGATAAAAAACACATTAAAACACTAGAAATTATAGATAATGGCAGAAAATTTAAATTATTTTGGCCCTTAGTACTTACTATAGTAAATAATATGGCCCTAAGGCTGGAAAGTTTGGAGACCCCTGTTCTACACGATATAGAATTTAAATATATAGCCAATAAAAATCCAAATACGTTTAAATGTTATTTTAGACATTTATAAACATTTACAAATATCATTAGATTCTATTAACTTTTTTTTGTTTCATAAAATAATATTTGAACCACAAATTCTAACCAATCAAATTTTATTCTTATCATCCTTCCTCAATTTTGTTATATTTAGTATTTCATAAATATTTTCTTTAAATATTTTTGGAATACAATAAACGCAAACCACTGAATGCCTCTAAAAATCATAATTAATTAACTGCGTTTAAAACAATACACGTTGTCAAGACCGTATTTTAATATTCATTTTAACCCTTCGTTTAAATATTTCTAAATAAGCGCTACTCAACAAGCGTTAATTATATTTTATCTTTAGAAGAGCTAACATAAAATATTTGCTTGTTTATTTTAGAAAGCAAATTAGTGTTTCAAAACGTTTTCGGAAAACTTTCTCGCTAGAAACAAGATTAAACTTTATTCAAATTTTTGTAGACAATGTTGAATACTCAATGAAGAAATTTCCCATTTGCTTTTGCACTGTTGGAAAATGAATGCAAATTTTAATAAAATTTAGAACTTAATATCAGCTATAATTTTTTTCGGCACAGTAGTATGAAATGAAATCATAAGCTGCATAAAATGTTTCGTAAATATTGTAGTTATTGTAATATTTTGGGTTAAAAATATATTCAGTTATTAAAATATATTAACAAGATATTTAAATACAAAAATATAATTCCCTAACGATTTAAAGTAGGACTGTTCAACTTGCAGAGGAATTATAATTAGCGTTAAATTGTAAATCTGCTTAAATATTGAGATTTTTATACATTTATTTCATCTATAATTTGAAATTCTGATTACTTAGGAAAATTACATTAGATTATACCAAAAATAATAAGTTTAGCTTTTTGTATTTAAATACCAACCTCCAGTTCCTACTTTTATTTTCTAATAAATGAATTTTTAGTATAGTGACTAAAACATTTTGCCTAGCAGAAGAAATAAAAATTAAAATTGGTATGTTACGAAATTGGTTTGAATTTTAGATTGAACTAATGTTGCTAAATTAACAATGAATTCTTTACAATTATTGTTACGTCAATATACTTTCATTGTTGAGAAATTACCACTCATTACATGATTTAAATGAAGGCAGAAGCGAATTTTATTATTATAATGTGGCAAAGTAAGCTAAAAGGATGAGCATATTTTTTAAAACATTATCTACAAATTCTTTGCAGAAGTAAATTGTATTTATCTATTTAATTTTTATTTTTTATTAATCAAATTATAGAATCAGATAAGTAAATAAAATTTAATTTTTAGTTTCTTAAACTTTAATAACATACCTTTAATATAAAATAACTGTGAATTTTTAATTTGCTTGTTGCAATAATAATTATTAAGTACAATTGATATTACTGGAATTTATGTGCACAAATATGAAATTTTCTATTTTCACATAAAATTTATTATTTAATTCTATATATTTTGATACTTTATATATTTTTACATACTTTAAATTTAATACATATCACAATGTATATAGTTATAACATTAATTGATAGTTTATATTTGGTCATTAAAACTTGAAATGTTTTCATGCCTTTAAAATTGTATAATTTTATATTCTAAAAAATTTAAAAGACGCTTTTAAAATTTTATTTCATATATCTGAGAACTTAAATAAATGAATTAAGCAATTTGGATAATTAATTATATTTTATAATAATGCTGTAAAAAAATCTGTTAATTATATCTGTATTAATTTGGATTAGTTTGTTCTAAAAGTTTTTTTCTGATTTCGTATCGAAGACTCACATATTTTGTATCGTATCATAATTATAATTATGCTACAGTTTTCTTGTCTTAATTACCATTTATAATTTGTTAATTCTTCTATTTATAAAACATATTTCATGCATAAACTAAAAAAAAAATAATTTTTATTATTCAGATGTATTTAAATTTACAGCAATAAAAATTATGAATCCAAGTAATTTCGTTTGTGTAAATGTTTCCTTTCAGAGAAAGTTGACTTTAATCAAGAATTTTAATCAAAGATAAAAAAATCTATATTTAATGTTAAATCTGCATTTAATTATTTTTATATTCTTCCACTTTTTTACTAACATTCATAGCAGTCTTCTTTATTTGATAATAGCAAAACAATACGTTCGTGTCTGTTACCAAATTATTACTAAACATAAAACAAATTTAACTAATGAATCCTTTTTGAGGGAGAAAAATTCTCACAGCAAAGGTATTTAACAGAATTATGTATACTGTAAACAATATTTATGAATAATAATAACTAAAATACCATTACGAACTTAATAGGGAAATTATGGAAAAATTTTATTTTTTAATAATGTGTTAAGTAGTGTTTGTAGAATATATATGTTTATTTATATAATTTAATTTCACAAATAAAATATAAAAGAGTTACTTCAATGCAAGATAAATATATGGAGTTTATAACAAAAATATTTGGAGTTTATAATAAAAGTTTTGCATGAAATTCATTCGTGACACTCACGAATGACAATTTTAGTTGCCTTCTGAAATTTTTATATATATTTAAAAATATTTTTTTTCATTAAAATTACATAACTTATTTTCTATTAGAGTAATAGTAAAAATAAAAGTGCATTACGATTAAAATAATTTAGTATTGTATATATTATTCTGAAAGAAACACGCAAGAAACTTTTTATAAAAGGAATAAAGTTAGATCTTCCGAAATTAATGTCAGGAGCTATTTCTAAACAAAAATTAAAAAATGTAGAACTACTTAATTAAATTCCTGAAATAAAGCTTTAAGTATAGAGCTTCATAATATTAACAACATGCATCCATACTTTATTATTCGTATATCAAAATAAATGAATATGAGAATGCTGAAATAATATTTAAATTTTATTTTTCGACTTCTTCATTAAGTTTTCAATAATTTCAGTAAATTTTCAATATAACTTTTATCTATAATTGTATAAAGACAATGGAACATTTTTAAAATGCAAAATTAATACACTGCATTACAATAAAAAAATTCACACGCATTTTGATACAACATTTTTATCGATTAAAATTATTCGATTAAGAAAAATGTTAAGTATGTTGATTATCAGAAATAGCATTATTAAAAATTGCCTACAAATCCTTTGTTATATATACATAAGCCAATTTAAATTAATTTCTTAAGAAATGTGTGCATTATAAACTTATTGTGTGAATTACACTGAAGTGACAAAAGTCATGGGATACCTCTTAATATCGTGTCGGCCCTCCTTTCGCCCGGCGAAGTGCAGCAACTCGACGTGGCATGGACTCAACAAGTCGTTGGAAGTCTTCTGCAGGAATATTGAGCCATGCTGTCTCGATAGACGTCCATAATTGTGAAAGCGTTGATGGTGCAGGATTTTGGGCACGAACAGACCTCTCGATGATGTCCCATAAATGCTCGATGGGATTCATGTCGGGCGATCTAGGTGGCCAGATCATTCGTTGAAATTGTCCAGAATGTTCTTCAAACCAATCGCGAACAGTTGTGGCCCGTCATCATAAAAATCCCATCGTTGTTTGGGTACATGAAGTCCATGAATGGCTGCAAGTGATCTCCAAGTAGCTGAACATAAGCATTTCCAGTCAATGTTCGGTCCAGTCGCACCAGAGGACCAAGTCCATGCCATGAAAAAACAGCCCACACCAGCTTGAACAGTGCCTTGCTGACAGTTTGGGTCCATGGCTTCGTGGGGTCTGCGCCACACTCGAACCCTACCGTCAGCTCTTACCAACTGAAATCGTGACTCATCGGACAAGGCCACGGTTTTCCATTCATCTAGGGACCAGCCGATATGCTCACGTGCCCACGAGAGTCGCTGCAAGCGATGTCGTTCTGTCAGTAAAGACACTCGAGTCGGTCTTCTGCTGGAATAGCCCAAGAAAGCCAAATTTCTCCGCACAGTTCTAACAGACAAGTCCCTTGTACGTCCCACATTGATTTCTGCGGTTATTTGCTTGTCTGTTATAATTTACGACTCTTTGCAGACGTCGCCGGTCTCGGTCGTTAAGTGCAGGCGGTCGACCACTGCGCTGTCCATGGTGGGATGTTATGCCTGAAATTTCATACTCTCGGCACACTCTTGACACAGTGGATCTGGCAATGTTGAATTCCCTAACGATTTCCGAAATGGCATGACCCATGCATCTAGCTCCAACTAACATTCCGCGTTCAAAGTCTGTTAATTCCCGTCGTGCGGTCATCATCACGTCAAAACCTCTTCACATGAATAACTTGAACAGACATGAAAGAACTGCGCATTTATACCTGTTCTACGCGATGCTACTGCCATCTGAAAATTTGCATATTGCTATCCCATGACTTTTGTCACTTCAGTGTATATTTCATTCTTTTATTATTTAAACAAATTTGAATTGATAAATATTGATTTAAAACAGGTCAAAAATGTTTTCGTGTATTATGCTTTGCTACTTTTCTACTTTTTGAAAATAAATAAAAATTATTTTTACAAACAAAATTGTGTATATTAAGTAAAAAAATGTGATTTGTCTCATTAGTCGTATAAATGTATAGTATTTAATTACTTACAAAATAACAATTATTTAGGAACTAAACTGTTGTAGATACTGTTGATTAACTGTTGTGTACTGTGTTGATATCTGCTTGCTTAAATCAAATTCATGAAGAAAACATTATATTTGTAATTAAAAAGTTACCTTCAAAAATAAAAATTTCTAAAAAAAATCGCTTATCATGAAAATTATTCAAATTTTTAAAATTATTTCCTACACTACGATAAGAATATATTAACATAATTTCTCATATACTTTTTAATCTTTTAATAAGGTACAAAATCTTAAATGTAATATTAATCTGAAAAGATCACGATCAGATTTTTATTCCTTAGGGAAATATCGTTTTCATTCTTAAACGATACTCGAAACACCAAATAAAATATTTTAATACATAATGACAGCTTATTATCCAACTCATTTTAGAAATTATCTTTTGTAAATGACCACAGGTAATTTAAATAATCATTATGTGTAGCTGAGGTTATTAAGTTTAATTGTTCTCAATTTTAGAAACTTAAATTATAACCCAGAGTAATTAGCCTTCTATTATGTAGCAGATCCTCATTATAGTTGCCAATCTATTCATCTACATTGATTCAGTAAGATTCATGAATTATTTTTTATTTTATTTTTTATATATACATAACATTATATATATATATATATATATATATATATATATATATATATATATATATAACCCAAAATATATAAATGCATAAAAACTTCTTTTTAAAAATTTTCAATTAAAGACTAAATTTTTGATGGGTCGAGAACAAAAAATAACAATCAAGTATTAAAAAATTAAAATTTATTGTAATGAACATTTTTAAAGTAAAAAAATAATTTAGCTGAAGTGCAGTGTCACAAAACACTTATTCGAAGTTAACTGAAATAATTTTTTCTTGAAATATATTTTAATATCATCTATAATATTAAATGGTAATTTAATTCCTTTTAAATTTAAACACCTGACGGTAAGTAAAATGAAACTTACCTGCATGCTGAACACCTTTCCCCAAAGCGATAATCGTGAAGATCAACAGAAAATAAGGACCTGTTCCTTTGAGAAACATCTCGCCAAAAATCTACCAACCTGTAACGAAGAAGACAGTGTGGCTAAAACTGTTCCCAAGTAATACTAAAAAATTAATGCATTATTAACTATTTAATGATCATGAAATAGATTAGATTCACAGAATTGATTAGAAAAAACTGATTTGACAGATATTTTTGTAACTGTGACCAGCATTTTAATATTATATTAATTTATGTATTTTCTACCATTCAATTTAACGTAGAAATGAAATTCTTTGTGTGATGTACTTGGTATTACTGTTATTTCCTTACTGTTTAACATTTAATGATTATAAATTTCTATTGTACTAAAATTAGTATGCATATTTTAGATTAAAAATGGGTTGGAATTATTATGAAATAAATGGATTTTTTAATTTATGGAGATTTAAATTATTACATATATGCACAACTTCATATAACTCATAAAATTTTTAAAATCATTATTGCTAGTAATTATTTTTTTCTAAGTATGCAACAATTTTACTTCTTAAATCCCTGTAGAAAAGTCTTGAATCTTCACACCTTTAAGTTAGAATATTGTATTTGACAAATGAAATATGTATGCAAAATTTAAAAGACTCACAGAAATGTTCCTTTTGTTATAATTACAATAACAAAAACAGAAAAATAAAATTTCATACATGATTGAACATATAATACATTACTCAACTTTTATTGAAAACACTTCATTTTAAATAAACAAAAGTTTATTCGTTTAAAGTGTATTTATTTGTAAATGTTCGTATCGATGTTAATTAGGCACTACATTATTACTGTTCGAATACACTAACTCATTCATATTTCATATCTTTAAATCCTACGACAATTTTAGATATACCTACTTTCACATTTTATAATATATCACTGGAGGACCATGAGTTAACTAATAACTACATTATTAGTTCATAGAGTTAAAAACAAATATCTTACCTGAGTTAACACCAATATACTCTGTGTGTTCTTAGACCAAAGAAACTTAAAATTTGATAGCAGATAAATAAAAAAATATGTATATCAAAATTAACATAATATATTTAATTAAAATAAAATTTAAAAAAAAATAAATTTTTACCAGTTCAGAAGTGATTAAGTAAATGCTTTTTAAGTTTAGTAAATAATTTAAATCATATACGCATAAGAGATATAGCTCTACCTCAGCAGGGAATTTCATTTAAAGAATCTTATTTAATGTAATTAAAATTAAACTTTGAGTTTAGATAACTAATTAGTGTTTTACAAATTAATTTTAAAAAAATCTGTTATCGTAACACTTTCCTGAAAACTTTTTTACCTATTTTTTTTACAGTTAAGTTGGGAAAAATCTTTTTAAAATTATTTTTTTCTTTTTTAAATACTTTTTTTATTACTTATTTATTTTATTTCACGTAGTTTTTTAACAGTGCACGAAAACTTGTGAAAACATTTAGTGATAAAAAAGTATTCTTTCGTAATTGCAAACCAAAAGCTTTTATTTTTGATTGAAATAATGCAATTGCTAACGAATTTTTTTCCACAGTGTAGTATATTATCAATTGTTTTTATCAGATTATTCCCAAGTATAGGCTTAAAGAATGATGTTTAAATTACTTTATTTACATTATTATTATTTTATTTTATTTACATTATTCTCTAATCAATTAATTACTAAATAGCATATAAGAAGAAATAATAAAACATATCTTGTAAATATTCAAATAAATATTTATAAAAATTTATTGAACCAAAGATAATTATTTATTGCTTAAACTGTTTAAAATTTTATACAGAAAATGATTCTTTTTACTACATACATTTTGAAAAGAGTAACATTGCGCAATGCATAGTACAAAGGTTAAAGTCTATTAGATTTGGTTAGAATATTGAAAATGGCAAAATATTTCTAAAAGCTTCTAGAAAAGGTTAGAAACTGGGAAATAAACAATTACAAAAAAACAACAAGAAACTTCCCGGAAACTCTTCGTCATCCGCTTGAAAGCTCACTCAGCTTTGTAAAGAGACTTCCATGGCTATAGTTAATTAATTCTGCTTTCATCCATTTCATCAGCGTTTTTATCTTAGCGAAAGTATTTCGTAAGGTGATACATGAATTGTTTGCGGTTTATTTCACTTAATTCACTTTCATTTACGTTAATCGTTTAAGAATTAAAAATTTTATTAAAAAATATTGTTTTTAAAAGTAAATTGCGATTTTACTTTGCTAAAAGTTCTTGATAAAAGTTCTATAGTACTATCCTTATTCAATTCCTTCTATTAACTCTCACTCTCCCTATATATATCTTGTTCAAATTTTCAATCGTTAATAAAATACTTTTTATTCATCCACTCAAGTTCAAATACATTTTCTTTGAACTTGTAGTGGAGGACACTTGATGTTAATGCAGTTTTTTCAAATATTAATTCAGTAATTAAATTTAATTAATTAGTTTTAATTGTTTTAGATTTAAGTTGCATATATCTACCAGTAGATGGCGCCAGATAAACGTAAAAAAATTAATGAAAATTATTGATAAAGGACTTTCTGCAATATAGTGAAAAACAAAGTAGGAATTGACCTTTTTTTTTATATATATATATATTACTTGCTCTACATACACTTTGAAAAGTGTAACACTGCACAATGCATAGTAAGAAGGATACAGTCTAGTAGATTTTGTTAGAATATTGAAATTGACAAAATATTTGTAAAAGCTTCTAGAAAAGGTTAGAAACTGGAAACTTAACTTAACTTAAAAAAAAAACAAGAAACTTCCCGGAATCGTCATCCGCTTGAAAGCTCGCTCAGCTTTGTAAAGAGACTTTCATAGCTATAGTTAAGTAATTCTGCTTTCATCCATTTCATCAGCTTTTTCATCTCCGCAATTGTATTGTAAGGTGACACATGAATTGCTTTCGGTTTATTTCATTTAATTCACTTTCATTTACGTTAGTCGTTTAAGAATTAAAAATTATAAAAAAAAAATAAAATAAATAAGTAAATTGTGATTTTATTTTGCTAAAAACTTTATAGAAAAGAAATTAACGAAACCTATTTTATTACATCATTATTTCAATATGTATAGTTAATAAAAAAATTGCGTTCATCTACATTAGTTTTATTTTACTTAAGCGATACCAAACCAATTAAAAATTGAGATTTATCAAACAATTTAGCATTCTTCATCATTTTTTTTTTCTAATTTTGATCTATGTAAATTATTAAGGTGTATTATACCTATTAGCATTCAAACTTTAAAATAAATGTAATAGCATATTATCGCCACTTAATTTTTTTTTTTTTCAAAATTAATGTCTCAGTCAAAAAGAAAAAAATGCATTTTTAATGAATATGTAAAACTTTATTTTATTTTTATTGTCTACTTACTTTTTATATTTTAGGAATCAACTAAATATTGAAAGAAATTGTTATTGAAGGATATCAGTTTTGAAGTAAAAAAAACGGATGCACATATAGTAAAGTGTTATATTAATTAATAATAAACAGACAAAAATTGCAAGTTGATAATCAAAATAGGAAATAATGGTTAATAATTTATGAATTTTGTTACAGAGATTATACTTTAATAAATTATTCCCACAGAAGAAGTATATTGTAATTGTTTTTAAATATTCATTAATTTACTTATGAAATTCTTAATCAATTATTGATGCATAGAAAACTAACTGCATTGTATACAATTCCTATTCATGAAACGATATTTTTTTCAGATGTCTATCTTCATATCTAAGTAAACATCCAACTGAAATATCGGTTCCCGTTAGCTATTTACAAATATAAATACAATACCTTAAAGATAAAAATAGAACTAACTGCTGTAAAGCGTAAACATGATATATTTTCATTTCTATTTTTCAATTCCTTCTATTAGCTCACACTCTCCCTATATATATCTTGTTCAAATTTTCAATCATTCATAAAATACTTTTTATTCATCCATTCAAATACATTTTTTTGAACTTGTAGTGGATGACACTTGATGTTAATACAGTTTTTTCAAATATTAATTCAGTAATTAAATTTAATTAATTAATTTTAGTTTTTTCTAGATTTAAGTTGCATATATCTATCAATAGATGGCGCTAGATAAACTTAAAAAAATTAATGAAAATTATTTATGAAGGACTTTCTGCAATATAGTGAAAAAAAAGTAGGAATTGAAATTTTTTTATATTACTTGTTCTGCTGTATTTAAAGAATATTACAAAATTCTGTAAGAAAACAGTTTTAATTGACTATAACGGAAAAGGAAACTTTCATCTTACAACGCAGGATGAAAACTGAAATACGTTGATGTTAGAAAGGATTTACCACAAAGAATATAAAAGTGCATTTTCTCCAAGCGCAATCATTCTCAACAAAATTTTTATACAACGAACCCTTTTGCAAATTCGAAAAAGTTGATATGGTTTGCATACGGAATTATAATAACATAGAAGGGGAAATATTGTACCCAGACTGTTTTTCTTTTGTTTGCCCTATCATGAAATCTTTAAATATCTTCCACTACCATTTATGGCTTTACAATCTTCTAAAATGCAAGTTGTTCCAAGAATATCTAAACATAGGATATTAAAAGTACATTCTATGGATGGAGAAATATCTATCATAAATAAAGACAAGTACCCTATGTTATAGTATTTTCTGTCTATTATTTAACTCTTTGACAGAAATTTGGTTACTGAGATATCAGCGTACAAGATACTAGGGATAATTCATTTCTTTGTCACTGTGAGACGTCTTCCATACTTGGTGAAATCAATAGCAATTTGTAACTTTTTTTTCAACAGCTGTTGTAATTCAACTCAAATAAAATAATGTTTTCCATTTTCTTTGTCCTCCCTAATTTTGGTCAACCCTGTTTTTGCTTCAAAGGTATACTTTACTAATATGTTCATTTCTATCGTATAAGAGAGCAAATTAAATCTTTAATATATTTTGTGAATTAAAAAAAAATTATTGTTTTATAAATTTTGTCATGATTTGATTTGTAAGATCTCAGATATTTCTGGTAAAGAAGGAACAGCAGTAAAAATGTTTTTTCTTTGTGCCATAAGAAGTAATGAAATGAAAGTAAGGTCTTTTTTAATATGTTATTTCATGTAAGTATACAGTAAGCATTTATTCGGAAAAATATATGCAGTATTGCGTATATTTTTATTAATATTCTATTTATTAATATGTGTAACGTTGCATTCAAAATTAACAATTAAATGTTACTTCCACTGATAGTTTTAAGTAAGTATTAAGCTTTTGCATCTGATCCTAAATTATGAAATGATTAAATAAAAGTACTATTTATCTTAAATAATGAATAGGAAAGAATATTTATAATTATATTTGAAAACAGGAATAAATAATTTTTACTTATTATAAAAATTTTATCATTAATAAAAATATTTAATTAAAATATAAATTTAATGGAATACAAAACACTTTATTATCAACTCAACACTAAATTCAGGATTTATTTAAAACAATATTGAAAATATTGTTTTAATAATTATTAATTAATTAATTAATTGTTTTAAATTATTTAAAAGAATAATGAAAATTATGTTAGTATATTCTTTCTCTGCAATAACTTTATAAACTATTAAATATGCAATAAATATGCTTAAATAACTATTAAATATGCAACATTATATAACAAAAATTGTGAAATTTTTGAACAAACGTTTATATCAACATTTATGGTAGAAAAATAATGTTTTGTTTGTGGTTCCAAAATTTACATTCCCACCACAATATTTAAAATGAATCTTTTTATATTTTTTTAAAAGGTAAACTTCGAAGCAAAGCATTTTTTACGAAAAATAATTTAAATTATATTATCGATTTATTGATTAAAATAAATAAAATATTGAATACGTTTTTTGAAAAACAGTTAATTTTACATTGAAATTTTAACAGAATATTACATTCATCATGCATAGAATTTCGGCCCATGTGATTAATATCAATGTGTCAGGTTCCACCCAATTAATGAGTAAAGAAGAGTTCTATTGAAATCTTTTTCTTAGTAAGGGTGTGGTCTTCTATTCACGAACAAGTCAAACAGATGAGACATTTCGATCCATTGCATGTTATTTTCGCCTTCAAAGGATCTAATGGCTTTTGTACTTCGAAGAAGTACTGCTTCCTTTGTATGTTGTCGATAGTACTTCCCCAATTATTTCATCTTTTGTGTAGGAAAACATATAAGATTAAACTTTATAAAAACTCTAAATTTGTATTGCTTTGTTAATTAATTTTATTATTGACAGTATTGCGAAAAATATTTTTTTGTAACAGAATAAACGTAATTGATTTTTTTTTTGTGGTTTTCTCGAATAATATTTAAAATATATGTTTTGTTTCATCTTATAATTAAAAATATTTATCACCAGTTATTTCAAAGATTAAAGGTTTGAAACTTAGGGACTCAATGCAGAAATTGTCCCATGTAAAAAAAGCATTGATAGTAAATTTTGCTTTTAAAAGTTTTTATTAATAATATAATATAGATGGCATTGGATTTTTAAGTTTTAAATTAATTTTTTAAAATCTAAAATAACTTTTAATTTTATTGTAGTTAAACATTTTTAACTTATATATTTGGCTTTAAATAATTCAATGAAATTATTTGAGTACAATAAGTGAAAAACGATAACAAATATTTAAATAGTTGGATTCATTTGCACGTTTAAAAAAATAAAAAAGTTCATCTTTATAGAACATTAAACTAAATGTCTATGGCTTTTATTTTAAAGACTTTATTTTAACAAAAGAAAAATAGTTTACTCGTTATGTTTTACTAAAATTATAGATGAGCTAGAATATAGCAGGGCTAATTTTTGGATTATAAATGCTGCTTAACAGCTTATGCATAGCCGTTATAATGTTTAAATAATAGTTAAAATAAGCATAAAACTTTGAATAATTTAGTACTTAGTACTTTTTTTGTTTAAAATATGTGATTTCTAAATAAGGTGAGGGCTTTTGAATTCAAGGATATATTTATATTTTCTGATTATTTCTATTTATATTGAATCTTTATCTTATTTTATATTTACATTCAGATAAAAGGAGTTTGCTAAAAGTAGTCTTAAAATTGGAAAAAGTATTATGTACTTAAAGATAGGAATATCTGGGGGATATAGTATATTCAATATTTGTAATGGTATTTCGATTATTTATACTGCTACGCAATACACAAAATTTTTGAAATGGTATTTGCAAAGGAATGTAACATATTAAATATTTTTAGTGTTATATTGAAAATAGTGATCAGTTTTATGGAATATACGCAGTGAAGCTTGCAGTAGTTTTGTAATTTTGGATATATACAATATTTAAATTATATATTATAACTAGTTTTAGCTTAGATTACAGTTAGTTGAATATAAACAAATAATAAAAAAATCTAAAATACCAACAAATGTATAAATACCAATGCATGTCTACATGTATGATATTTATACAAAAATGGTGTAAGTTAACATATAAAAAATGACTATCAAAAGATTTACAATAAAAACTGTAAAATATTTGCACAACTTTTTCTTCAACCTCTAAGATCTTATTCCAGATAAACAGTAACAAAACTTCCTTGGTTCAGAAAGGCTAAAATACTTATTTCATTAACTTATCTCGAACATTTTCTAGTTAACTAAGTTTTTAAAATAAAAAAATATTTTCTAAAAGAATAAAATTTATTTATTGTTAATAGGTTTTTCGTCTTTATCTTTTTATTGAATTAATTTCTGCTCGAAGTTAATTTCAAAAAACCTAAGAGAGAAATTGTGTTGTTTTCCGTGAGAACAACATGTAGATGCATCTAATAAAATGGTTATTTATTATGTGTATGTTTGTTATGAAAATTAAATAAAATAACTTATTGAAATTGTAGTAAAATTCAATCTTCAATATAGTTATACTATCAACTAACCAAATAAAATATTTGGTAAATTTTACTGAACATTTACACCCATGTTAGATACCATGAACCATGTTAAACACCATACACAATAAACCATATACGATAAACCATACACCTTGCTAAATACCATGAACATACACCATGTTAAAATATACAATCTATGGTATTTTTATTTATAGTCGTAATTTATTCAAATCAATACGTTAGCAAGAAGCAAGCAAAGAACTATATCAAGCAAAAACATAAAACAATACAATGCGTTACTACATTTAAAAAATAACATAATAGCATATGTAACATTTCATAACAATTATTAATTAAAATAATTTGCTAATTAGACAATAGTACTATAAAAACAGATAATTTTCAGCATTTCTTTTAAACAAAACTGTTATTAAAGTGGATATTGATGAAATTACAAAAGGCATTTAAAAACATTTCATTACTCTCAATAAAAGCCTGAAATTTAGCTGATTGAGAAGATACAGAATATCACAAAAAATGGGCAACATTCACAAAAATTTCATATTAATGCGAGTAACTTGTTATACATTATTAAAATGTAATGATAAAACATTTCCAATGTAAATAAATGCTTTTTTCAATATTTGAAATTCGATTCTGTAATAATTCATTAAAACAACACCACTTCAATGAATAAAATTATTTTTCTCAAATGAGCATTGAATTTTAGTCACCAGGTTTTTCAATTAGGAGAGTGCTTGGCACTTTTTCTAAATAATAGCCTCCGAGAATTTCCTTCCTGGTTAACTAATTAGCTGTTACCCTTGTAGGTTGAAGTTAAAGGATTGAATTCTTTTTTTTCTGTGCTTTGTTGTTGCCTTCAATTAAACATTTTGTGATAATAAAAAAAAATAAGGATAGTGATGTTATAAATAAAAATCATGGATGATAGTCGAAAATATATTTTAATTTATTTATAAATAAGTTCAGCAGTAATTTTTTATAAATCAAAAGAAAACAAGAATAAACATTTCCCAACTAGTAAAGGCATTCAAATATCACAATTGTTGCTATAATGAATATGAAAATTATTTTGAAATAGAAAAAGAAATTGAATTTTTTCTACATATATCAGTTTTAAGGTTTTATTCAAAATAATTTATTAAGATAATGTGAGTAATTGTATAAATTTAAGCATAAAAAATACTTATAATCAGAAATTTATCAATTACAAATTTCAAAAGATCTCCGTGTTTCATATTATACACTAATATTTTTTTAAGCTATGTAGTCGACAATTGAAGCAATATATTGAATGTTAGTCAAATAAGAAAGTATAAGTACATGAAATTTAGCTTTGTATTAATTGAAAATCATATTGCTGTATTTCTTTCCTAAAACAAAATAAACTACTTATTTAGACAAAAGTAATTATATGGCAAATGTATCTTTATGATCTTGTGCTATTTAAAATATAATTTGCTAATTTTAAATATCATTTTATAAAAATAATGTAAATAATCAGCAAAATAAGAATAAAAATAAGATTGTTAAAGGGCTTATCTATTGAAATAACGATAAATGAAAAATTTTAATTTGTGGAAAAATTGGAATGCTTTACCGATTTTTGACATGATATAGTTTCATCGTTCGTTTTCAGAAAAGATTTTTTTAACCTTCACAGGAATTTCACATATAGTAAAACAACATTTATTTCTATTGACAGCCTAATCTAACATATGCACCATTTTCATAAAGAACGTTTTCAAGCGTTATAAGACATTACATAATTCATATATGTGTATTAAATTGTCAAATAAAATTATTATATCACAAAATTAAAAATTTAGTAAGTGCATTTTGTACCTTTAATCTGATTTTAAAATTGTTATGATAAATGTTGTTTTCGAAATCATGCAAAATAGAAAGGTAAAATTTAGAAATAAATGAATAAATGGTATGGGAAGGGCACTTATTTTAACAGCTTAATTACTAAATTAATAGCAACAATGCAAATTAATTAATTGTGAGTTTGTCTTAAGTAAAGTCTTCCAATAATTGGAAATTTTCTAATAAACAGAATCCCTTATCAACTTTAATGTTTTGTTATGAAATTCTTAAAAGTTTCAAAATCACTTTTTCAACATATTTAATCGAAGATTTTACTTTTTCAAAACAAGCTGCAACCCTTTAATTTGTAAAAGTTCTAATGAAATAAAACATATGATTTTACAGGAGTAATTAAAATTTCATAAACAGATATTTTGTTTCAATACTGAGATTATTATTTCATCAAAATATATGAAAGTTTTAAATAAATAAAGCTATAATTTCAACATAAACTTAAAAGTTGTAAACATTTCGGAGTTTCAGAAATAGGTTTCAAATTCTGATCAACACATTGTTTACATACATTTATCGAATAATAACATACCAGGAAGTTATGATTAAATTTCATCAATTAACGGACTTTGGCATTTGGAAACGTTTTATTATTTAATTTCTTTTTAGAGACAGAAGATTAGGAGAATTCTCCTGGAAAGAGGTTCAGCAAAGTTTGATTGTGGATGCTTTCAAGAGTTTCTTGGAATTTTACAGAATATCTCTATTTTACTAATAAGATAACAATAGGACAAACAAAGAAAGAGCACATGCAAGTTTTTATCTTATAAGTAAACTCCATCTATTATTGCATGTGCAATATATTTATAATTGTATTGATTTAACTTGAAGGTTTGGTTTGGTTGATTTGTTTTGTCTCTCTAAGGTCATCTTGTGCACAAGAGGTTTAAACTGACCGGGACCTACAGTTTAAATGGATTCCGAACCACTTGCAAACATCCATACCACTGCAGGATTCGAACTAATTTGAAGGAGATAAGTTTGTGTTTTTGACAGTTTTGTTAACATTACATATTTTATTGGACTGTTAAGTAACAGATAAGATATATAATGTAATTTAGATAAAAATAGTTTTAAAAAAATAAAAACCATAACACAATAAAAATAAAAACAATTCATTATTACTTACAAAAATTCTGAATTAGGACTTTTATAATTCAAATATAAAATTTACTAAGATTGTCAATATGTTTTTATCAACTTCTAATTAACCTCCTCTTCCCTAGTTAACCAAAAATATGCCATTTTAAACTCTAGGTAGGAGATTTTTATATCTTTATCGATAACTTCAAAAGAAATACAATAATTTAGTTTGAAATTAATCTAAAAAAACATATTTGAATAAAATAAATATATGATTCAAATAAATATAAAACCATTAAAAATAATTTTAAAACTATTATAATATTCTTTCGTTAATAATATCATGTTACATCCATCTAAAATATGCATGCTATATTAATAATTTTACTGAACATACTTTTTGCATGCATATTAAACGTTTTTATGAAATATATCTCTCAAATACATTTTAATATTTGAATTTAAAAAACATACTTCTTTAGTTTTATAAGCTGGAATTTTAAAGCACCAATTTTGAGATTTAGGAAAATGGAAGTCATGCATAACAAATTTATGTTTGGCTGCAAGTATATGAGATTTAAGAATTTATGTAAACCTCAACATCAAATTCCATTTTTTCTTGTTTATATTTTATGAAACCAAAATCAGTCTTTCGAAAACAGCTTTAAGTGAAACAAAAAGAAAAATTGATTCATTGCTGTAAATTAAAATTAATTCATTATTCTACATTCAAATGTATTCATTATTATAAATTAAGATTACTTCTGGTTTATTGGCTGGAATCTATGCGTTGTCAAGTTTGTACATTTATTAAGTTTAATTAGTGCATTAATTAAATTTAATAAATGTGCGAACATTTACACACACACAGACACATGTATACACACACAAACACACACACTTTTACATATATATAGGTATATATAATATTATTATTTAATTAATTTATTATCTAAGAGTAAATGAAATGTGAAAATAAAAAGTCCTACATGCAAAATTACAAACATTGCACTCAAATTGCATTGATTAACATAATCATTCCAAGAATTAATACACATATATTACACATGAATTAATATACGCATTCCAGAATTAATACACACGCATGAACACGCACACATATATATATATATATATATATATATATATATAAACATATGCGTGTGTGTGCGTGTTCATGTGTGTGTATTATGAGTGGTTCTTGGAATGATTGTATTTATCAATGTAATATGAGTGCAAAATTCTAACTTTTGCATGTTGAATATTTTTATTTCCAAATTTCGTTTATTTTTAGATAATACATTTATTAAATAATAATATTATTATATAAATATTATTTATGAATAATTTTTACATAAATATTATTTTTAAATTAATATTGTTGGTTACCTTAGTTTAAAAAATTAAAAATATATAAATAATTAAATTTTGCATATTTTAAACTAGATTGAAAAGCAGTACACATAGTAACTGATTTGATTCGTAAAAAAAGTTAAGAGACTATTTATATGAAATTTTCAATAAAAATAATTAGAGCAAAACAGTTAAAACAGAGTATATTTTAAAAAATTATAATATTTGTATTATAAAAATAACCATAAATTTGAAATTCAAACTTATTAGATCCTGAAACTTTCTGTTCAATGAAAAAGAACGTCATTAGAGCAAATTCATTTTTTCCACTATTTGCATTAAATTCAAAATAAATTCGGAAATACAACAGTCATTATATGCTGCAGAACTTAATAAGAAATCACGATAAATAAGTTTAAAATTAAAAGTTCTAATTAAAATAATAATTATTTCCTCAAATATATGTAAAATTACTTATTTAAATTTAAAAAAAAGATTTCGATAATTTTTTTCTGGTTTGTTTATATTCCTGTCTAGACTAATAAAGCAAATATAAAAATTTATTAGAAATATTTGTAAAATATTGATAAATATTCAGTATTTAATGACCGAAATGTTCGTTTTTCGCCTTTATTTATTTAATTTTGCCATATTATATTACATAAAGTTGGCTGTTTTATTAAAGAATATACTTTAATGTTGTTAAAGACTTATTAACATTTGTATTTTTTAATTTTTTTTTCAATTCCTTCTATTAGTTCACACTCTCCCTACAAATATCTTGTTCAAATTTTTAATCGTTAATAAAATACTTTTTATTCATCCATTCAAGATCAAATACATTTTTTTGAACTTGTACTGGATGACATTTGATGTTAATACAGTTTTTTCAAATATTAATTCATTAACTAAATTTAATTAATTAATTTTAGTTTTTTTTTTAGATTTAAGTTGCATATATCTAATAATAGATGGCGCCAGATGTAAAAGAAAAATTTCAACTTTATTTGTAAAGGACTTTTCTGCAATATAGTGAAAAAAAAGTAGGAATTGACTTTAAATTTTTTTTTATATTAAACGTTACTAGTTTTCGGCACATATAAAGATACATTAGACACACTTAAATTTCTATAAATAAATATGTCTGTGTTTGTGTGTGCTTAATAATTTTAAAAATAAATCTAATAGTTTATAAGTAAATCTGATAATTTGATTAAAAGTTTACCTTAATATAACTTTTTAATAAGAAAACAAGCAATTATCAAGAGTTTTGTACTTATATTTAAACGTTTCTTTTATTCTCAAACTTAAGAGATAATAATTCTAGAAAATAGAGCATCAAAGAAAACATTCACTGGCAGAGGATTACAAGTACCCTTGCAATTATTAATAAAGTTGTATCTTAATATTCTAAATAGCTGTTGGCTGGATTTCCAGCATGGAATTATCATATTTCTTGTTGGATACGTTAGTAATCTAATTGCAGGTATATCCCAGATACATGCAAAAGGATGGTTTGTAAATAAGAAAATGAAGGGCATCATATATTAAAGAAAACATTCCAGCATGTTGCTAAAATTATGTGAGCACACGAATGATAAATAATAAGTGCAAGTAGCAAAATACCTTGTTATTGTCCCTTTATGACAATTATTGACTGCAAATATGGAATCTATTTAGATTACTGTCCTTTTTTGTTGGGCTATATATTGAGAAGAACTACTCTACAATAAGAAATCATTAAAATCTTCCCAAAATTATTTGCAATGCAGTACATTATAGATCTATAAGAAATTGAAATATTTTTACTTCAATTGAAGAGTATTATGAGGATATAATTTTATTCTTACCATTAGTTGGATTCTTTTTATATTTGGAAAAGAAGCTTTGAAGTTTTGCAGACCGTATCTTAATTCAGCGAACACTTAAAGAAGGAATAAGAGAAGTTATTATAACGCTATAGCATGATCTTTTCATCTTAATTTAAATCTCACACGACAAATCTTGAAACTAAGTTTTTTTTAACTTTGAAACTTATGATATCTTAATTGTTTTCGGATGTGGGGAATTTCGAAATCAGGCCATTTACCACTAAATTAATATATATTTATTATATTCAGCATTAGAAAGAGTGCACCTTCTTCAACTTTCTACATAATACGTACATTGGGTGACTTAAATTTGGAACAAACTTACCTCGATGACATTTATGTTTTGAATACTTCTCTTTGAACCCAAAGGATAACATTTATGTCTGTATAGTTATTAAGTTCATCACAGATATGAATACAGATAAGTTTTATTCCATTTAAAACTAGTGACCAAATTTCAGTTGCTCTAGCCCTTAAAACAAAAAGGGGTCGAAAATTTGACTTTGAATGCCTTAATGTCTTCATCAAAGCAAAAGTAAATTCTAATTTGTGTGTTAGAAATTTCAGAATTTTTTTCGAAATCACTCAGAATTTCTGTAATCATATAACAAAAATTAAAATAATTTTGTCTTAATTAATATTTTTCATTTTTTCCGTATTAAACATAGTAGATTCATTTTTTCCTTATTAAACATAGTAGATTCATTTTTTCCTTATTAAACATAGTAGATTCATTTTTTCTTTTTAAATAGATTTCTTATTCAAAGCCTTGATTTATTATCCCGTTAAACATATAGGATTTAATATTCTAAATAAATAACTAATGAATAATGCATTCCGAAACTCTTAACGCTTTACCCTCTAGCCTTTTTGACTCATTTCACATTTGACATTTTTCAGAAGCTAACGGAAGTGTAATTATGTACAAAAGAATCACTAATAAAACACTGTGAGGTAAATAACGCATATTTTATGGAGTAAATAAAATTTGTGTTTACCTAAAAAATTTCATAATAATAAATAAACTATATAATAATATTTTTCAGGGATTTCAGACATTAGTATTAAATTAATTCAATATTCAGTTTATAAATTGCCAGTTATAAATATATAAAGTGAGTAAAGCATTGAAAATAAAATTATCGCTTTAAAATAATTATATGATATCACAATAACATTCATGTATTTAAAAATTTATTTATTTAAAAAGCTATGAATAATACTGATAAGGTTATGAATAATATTTTTTTGAAAATACGACTGGGAATTAATTTATCTAGAAAATCTAATATACCTCCTATTTTCATATAATTCCGATATTTTTGTATATTTTTTTGCATATTTGAGTGATAGAAGTAACGATAAAAATGTAAATTTGCTTGTTTATTTTCTATGTCATTTATTTGTATGTTAGCTTGATTCTTCTAGTTACATATTTATTTTTAATTTCATTTTTTCATTTCATATATTTATATTTAATTTTATTACATATTTAAATGCTTCTTGTTTATTTCTCTTATTTAAATATGAATTTGTATGCATTGAAAATATAATTCAAATAGTAAATGATGCTTTTATGGACTTATGTTAATTTAAATTGTTGACTTTGTGGATACTTTATTTCTAATCAAATCAGTAATATTTAATTTATTTTGTAATTTGAATCGTATTTAAAAACATCAATTAATTTTAATCAAATATTGAATTAGTGTATTATTTATTTAAATGTACCTAGTTCTGGAAGTCGTCAGTTGTAAATTGGGATTCATTATTGTGTGTTACACAATTAGAACTGGAATATATATTCATTTCAGGTCTCTAATAAAATGCTAGTCCCCAAAGTCATCAAATTAAATCATTTGCTAAGGTTAAACAGTAAACGCCATGAAAAATTAATGACCTTGTCTATAAAGTTAGCTTGTGTATATTTTCTTAAATATACTCAGAAAATAAATATAAATATAATATAACAAAAATATCAGTGACATTCTAAAATTTTAAAACAGCTTGAAATTCAGTTTTCAGAAATTTTCCATGAAGCAAATGTAATATTTACAATTGCTTACAAATATATATTCAATAATTTCAAATATTAAAAGTTTTTGTGATAATTTTTAAAAGAACAATTTGATTAGCTAAAATTTGATAACAATTTAAGTTGTATTTTGATTAAAAGTTTACCAAAAATTATTTTTATTACATTTTAATATTTTTATGAATATAGTTTAAATTATTTTTGCATCGATCACGCCATATAAAAAAACCATATATATTTTTTTAAATAGTTAACTTCAAAAATATAAACATGTCTTTTGAAGTACTTCATAAAATATGCACAAATATACAATAGTTTTAAAAAATAATGTAAATTTTAAAAGAACAAATCAAATAGTTAAAATTGGATAATAAGTTAAGCTGTATTTTGATTCAAATTTTATCAGAAATTATTTTTAATATTTTTAAGAATATAGTTTAAATTCTTGTTGCATTTTTTACTTCCCATAAAAAACACTATAATTTTTTTTTTTAAATAGTTGCTTCTGAAATGTAAAAATGTCATTTGAAATATTTCATAAAATACACAAATAGAAACGAAAACTCTTATTGCATACGAAATCTTGAAATGCAATTCAAATTATTTTACCTCCTGACAGGTAAACTTCAAATATATATCGTAAAGTTCCTATTTCTATAGAGAATACAAAAAAAAAAAGATTTTTTTGCAGAAAATAAAATGTATCGATAAAAATATTGTATCTCGAAGACACTATTACTGAATGTACCAAAGAAATAACCCGGAGAGAAATTGAATTTCCAATGCTCCCCATTCAAATTTTAAATTACTAAGCTTAGGTGACATGAAAAAAGCAGTGACGTTTTCATTCAAATCTAAAGACATCAGATAAGATTTCAACCTAGATTTAGCGGCCACTGTCATATTTTTCATTTCTCACTTTTCAACTTTCTATTTGCTTTTTTTTCCTATCAAAAATTCGCCATTGCCTGCACTCTGTATCTCACCTTCAATCACACCTTTTCATGCTTGGAGTCTCATAAATTTTGTAAAGTGGGATTTAACAAGAAATATTTGGCTTTAAATCTGAAAGTCTTTGACTATCTTGAAAATATATTTCTTTTTCGATACGAAACTTTCGACCAACGTTTCGTTACAAAAGTTTTCTATAAAAAGATCTAACATGAAGAATCAATAATTGCACATAGTTTTTTTTGGTTGATGTTTATTTTAAATTGCAAACCCAAATACTTCAAATTGTATTTAACTAGCATGTACTCAAACCCCGGCTGTATAAGAGAAAGGAATTAAATTTATGTTTACTGGATTACCATTTTTTTAAAAGAAAATTTACCTAGTGTCTATTAGTTTTAAAATTTGAATTGAACTAAATGATAAAAATTGAACTAAATTGATGATGAATTGAACTAAATTGATGATGAATTGTACTAAATTGATGATGAATTGAACTAAATTGAAAATGAATTGAACTAAATGATGAAAATTGAACTAAATTGATGATGAATTGAACTAAATGATCAAAATTGAATTAAATTGATGATGAATTGAACTAAATGATGAAAATTGAACTAAATTGATGATGAATTGAAGTATATGATGAAACTTTTAATGAAGGATTAAAATTTAAATACTTAGTTTACATTTAATCTACAGAAATATTGGGAAAAATTAATAAGGATTTTTGTTAATTATTTTGACAACATAGATTATTAATAATTTACATTTATTTAAACTTTTCTAAAAAGTTATTTAGTTGTAATTAATAAAAATAAATAAAATAAAAAAAGCATAAATATAATCAATTACAAATCTCAACCAGTTTTAATTAATTTTTTTAATTAGTTCAGTATGAGTCTTCACAAATTATGGAATTTAACAGGAAAAATATAAGTATTCAATGTAATTAAAAAAAATAATTGATGAGAAATTTTTGTCTTACATTGAAATAAATTAAATGATTTTCAACATGTTCCATAAAATAACAAGGTTTGCTGTAACTAATTAAATTTTGTTCATAATTTAATCTTACTGCCCTCATTACATTTTTTTTTGTTTCCCCTTTTGATTTATTTTACACAAGAGTGATATTCTAGAAATGCATATATTTTAACATACAAATGAGATTCATCTTGTAAATGGAAAGTAATTAAATTTTACATATTTATATAAAGAAGATACATTTAAGGATACATATATTAATGCGCAGTTACTGGTAACATCTCAGACAACTCCATATTTGTATCACAATTCGATATGATTTTCTATTTAAAATCTATTTACTTCTATTACATCTATTTAAAATCGATGAAAAATTGCTATAAAAAAGCTGATAATTCATTCAGTACGATGTTGTTAATTTATCAAATTGATATAAGAAACTTGAATTAACAGTATCATTTGATAATTCTGTCATCCTGTCCGATTTTTAGTTTAGTAATAGTAATATTTCTAACAGAATTGAAATTTTCTGCTTTTTTTTATGCAAAATTAGTTTTTAAAGCGATTCATCAGGTGAATTGAACATGTACTTTTAATTTACTAGTACTTTTAAATTTTTACATTTATTAATTGAACATGTACTTTTTATATATACCTCATCATTTACGTTGGATTTAAAGAAATGCTGATGCAAATTAGGTATTGAAATGCAAGTTTATATCAGTTAAATAACATTGCATATTAATATTGATTAAATATTTTAACTTCATGATACTGATATGAAATTTAAATCTGTTATGATTCATAATAAGATTTAATTATAAAAAATATTTAATGCAGCAAGCAATATAAAACCAAAAGTATTCTGGTTTCTATTAATGTATAATCAAACCCCAATAATATTATTGCTTAATATTTATAATAATACAATTAATATAAGTTTACATTTTAACAATTTGATTTTATATATCTACATATATATATGACAAATACATTTAAAATATATATGCAACTATGCAAATATATATATGACACAATACCCATCAATGTAAAATAGAAAGATCCAAAGCAATTTTTAAAAAAAAGTAGTCAAAGCAATTTTTTAATTTAACTTAAAATCTAACATTAAATGTTGGTATAAAGTATAATACATTTTATAAGAATATAAATAAAATAACAGTCAAAAATTATACTAAATATCAGATGGGAAGAAAAAATCTTATCTTTATAAAATTTATGGGAAAAAACTAATTTATCATTAGAAATATATTTTTAGAATAGATAAAATATAGATGCGCAATATTTTTACTACCAAATAATATATTTAAATTACAATTTTAAATTAATATTATAGTTATTTCCAAAATATATATGTTTCCATGAAATAAAATAATTAAAAGATTTCAACAAATCCTTATTTTTTGAGAAAAAACTTTTTAGAACCTATTAGTTATTATTACAATTCAAGCAACAGCTTAACAAATTTTTCATCAATTGCAAATAGTGAAGGCGTAAACTGTATTTTTATGTATTATTATTATGTATATATATATATATATATATATATATATATATATGTGTGTGTGTGTGTGTGTGTGTGTGTGTGTATGTATTAATTCATTCCTTAAAAACAATTATGACAAAAAAAAAGGACATCAAATAATACTTCCTAATAGTTTTAAGCAAATATTTCTATAACATATCAAATATTTATTCATAATTTTTTACAAAAACACTTATTTTTCTTTTAATTAAATTTCTTGTAAAATATTTCACTATAAATTTACAATTTTTATTGTTGACATTTTAGAAGCATTAAAGGGTCTTTAGAAAAATTCTTCGTATATTATCTAAATTAATGGTCAGAAATTTCTGGTTTCAAAACTAAATAAAGTCGACTGCAATTTTGATAGTCAGATTAATTAAACATGACAGGAATGTTAAAACAAAAAATAACTTTTGATTAAACTTAAAACTCTTTCTGCAAAATATGAAAAAAATCTCGATAAAGTAAGAAAAAGTAAGAGATAAAGTATGACAAAATTTTTTACTTTAATTTTCTCTGCTATTAATTTTTTTTTACATATTACACAATAAAATATTTTGCATCGAAATTTATTAAAAATTTTAAAACACATACATTAAATTTTTTTTTTTAAATTAGGAAAATATATTTCTAAACTTAAAAGTATGTACATATCACATAAATATATTTATATTCACCACCTTTTATGCTATATCTCTGAAATACAAAAGTATATTAATTAATATTCTAATATTAATTATAATTATAACACTAAAATTAATTAATACATCTATATTGTGTTATGGCAATAATATAATTATTTTATGAATAAATAAATGTTAGAAATTTCTAGTCTCAAAACTAAATAAAACCGACTGCAAGTTTGATAGTCAGATTAATTAACTATGACACGATTGTTAAAACAAAAAACAACTTTTGATAAAACTTAAAACTCTTTCTGCAAAATAAGAAAAAAAACTCGATAAAGTGAGTATGATTTGAGCACTTTCTCTATTTTTTTATGAAAGTTACTTCATCTTAAATAACAACAAAAAAAAAAAAGATTCGTAGTGCACAGCTTAAAATTTATTCCTTGGCAAAAAAGGGAAAAGTGAAATTTTCATCCCAAAATCTTAGCGATAAGGTGTAAGAAGAAATAATTCTCACGAAATTCCGAAGTCATTTTATCTTCGGAGGTAAATGATCGCTATTTCAATATAAATGACATTTTTCTGTTCAATTTAAAACGTTTTTTGGAGTCTCCAGGGGATTCTACAGAAATAATTTCTACTATTGAGCTTTAAGAAGTTCGTTCGTCGAGATTTTCTTTACTCTTATAAAATCAGAATATACCTATCTTCACGAAGTTCTCTTTTCTTTCGTCGAACTTCGCCTAAGCTTAGGGATCACTTTTTGGACTCGGTTAGAAGACAAGATTCTGGAAAGAAGACAATTTTATTTTCATCCTGAAAGAGTCTATTCTTCACTGGAAATCTTCACATTTTTGTTTAGTACTTTGTAAATACCGAAGCTTTTGTAGTATTGCGAAACTGCTTTGAACTTTGTGGCTATTGTAATGTTAGAATATAGTTCTATCACAATACTAATTTAGAGTAGTTAATTACTTGAAATATGTTCATGAAAATATATTCGTTTTGTATATATATAGATAAAAATATATTGTATATTAATAGCGTATAATAAATGGTATACATTACAAAGTATCTTAAAAGTCTTGTAATGTACTTTAACGCCTAAAACACGTACATGAATATGTATATGCATAATGTCTTATTTAGTTATGCATATATAAGAAATATTTATATGCAAATTCTATTATTAATATTTTAATTTAACTATTTTTAAGATTAAGATATGTATTTATAAAGAAAAAAAACTACAAAAATGCCACAATGATAATAATAAATAAAATGGACAAGGGACATTTTGGAAACAATCGATTCGTATAACAAGCCATGAATGTGATAATCGCTATACATAAATTTTCATATACTTTCTAGTTAGCCCTATCAAACTCAAAAAGGGAATGGACCGGGATCTTTTAAGAAACACAATCAGTTTCGAAAACAAAGCAATGCAAATTGAATTCGCAATACAAACATAGAATGTATATTAATAGTATATATTACAGGATATATTTAAAAGTTTATTACGTACCTTACAAGCTTTTAACAATCTGTTCAATATGCCTGCCTTATATATTAATAAAGGCATTTTAATAATGTACATTAAAAGGCTTGTAACGTACTTTAACGCATGAAACATGTATATGCACATGCATAATGCCTTACTTCATTATTTATATACAAGAAATACTTATATGCAAATTATATTATTATTATTGTAACTTATTATACTTGTACTTAACTATATTTTAAGATTTAATTATATGTATAGTATTTATGAAGGAAAAGAACTACAAAAATATCAAATAATAATGATAATAATAAATAAAATAGACAAGAGACATTTTGAAAACAATCAATTCGCATAACATGCCATGAAAGGTATAATTGCTATGCATAAATTTTCATATACTTTCGTGTTAGTCCCATCAAACTCAAAAAGAGAATGAACCGGGATCTTTTTAGAAACACAATCAGTTTGGATAAGAAAACAATGCAAATTGAGGTCGCAATGAAAACACCAAAATCATAAAAAACGAAAAACAAATTTAATCAAAGTCTGAAACAAGCTTAAATTTAAGCAATAAAAGTGAAAAATTTGAACATATACAAACATCAAAGGACAAACTGTAAAAACTGCAAAGGTATATAAAAAAATATGCACATATACAATAGCAGAGTGAAAAACATGTCTTCCAGTAAATATGAAGTTAATGCTAACATGATGGTAGCTTTATCAAAGAATAAGTACTCTCAGTATATTATAAATCATATTATTTCGGATCGCTAGATAGGTTACTGGATCCAAGTCAAAACAAATCTAGCGATGTATTCCAATGTCATGGAAGAATAAAAATTCTAGAGTTTAGAAGTAGCAAAGAAAAAAAACTAATAAATAATAATTTGAGAATTCAGCTAGTTTTATAGAAAAATTTGAGTCATGTGACACAACCACAGGACTCTTAGTGGCATCTAATAAGTCGGAAGTTACGTTGTTTATTGCTGGAAAACTCCATAACAAGTAATTAGTAAGATGATAAGAATATCAGGCAAGTCATTGAATGACAAACTATAACTAGTAATTGGCGTTTGGATTTATTACCCTCTGTCATATTCTAAGCAATTAGCAGCATGGTAAGATGGATGGGTTGGGTGGAAATTGTTAATATGATTAACAATACATAAAAAAAAACTATGAGTAATTGTTCAAAATATGGAGTATTAATAGGAACCATAAAACGTGGGGAAGCTCACTTAAGAATAATGTGTACACATAATGAGCTGCGAAATTAAAAAATATTCTGATGAATAAACCTTGAAAAGATTCTGTTACTGAATAGAATATTTTGAAATTATTTTTTAAATTAATATTTAAAAATAGTATTGTTGGAATTTGGATTAAATCTAAATATTTGGTAAATGAGGATTATTAAGATATATTTTGATGCTGATAATAGTATTCCAGGACGTCCGTCTATTGACTTTGAAATGGAATTCTTTCGTTTTGTCAAAAATATTGATTTGTTTGGAGTTATGCATTTAATATTGATAAAAAAAAATAATTTTCAAAGTTAATTGCATTTGTTCTTTTTAATGCTAGATCTATTAGATAAATATTTTTTAAAAATTTAAATGGTTAATTATAATTATGTCTTTCGTATATTTTGAGGGCATATTTTTGAATTTTATTGTGATTTTTTTCAACGTAATATAAGTAAAATTTAGCAAGTAATAAGGAATAATTTAATCGTGTGGATTTCCTCGAGTTCGGATGTAAAGACACGCATTTTTGTTAATGTAATTATTAAATTAGCAGATATTATGTGTTATTGTCCAGTACTCTAAAGTGACCTTTAGAATATTATGATAGCCGTGGTATAGTGGGCTTAAAATATTACCTTGGCATTTAAGCAGCGAAATTGAGAAAAGATCCCTGAAATAAAAATTATCTAAAGAAGAAACATTGTTGGAAAGTTTTATTTTAATTTCAATATAAATGTATTATTATTGTTAATAAAGGAGAACGAGTCAACCTTTATATAAGACAACCTTAAAAAATCGTCAGTTTTGATTCTGAAATATTATGTTATTCTAATTAATTCAGTTATGAATGCATTGTTTGATATATTGTTAAAAATAAAAACTCTATTTTATTACATACTAAAGCAAATAAATAGTTCTGAAATTTTCAATATATAATATTTTTTAACGTCCTTTTTAATCATTTTACGAAAAATTAATTCTCAAAAGACATTTTAATACGATATATAACAGAAAATTCTTTGTCGTATTTTTGCTTTTTGTTATCTATGTATATTATGAACAAGTATAAGGAATATAAAAAAAATATTTGTACGAAACATACTAAAATAGTATATTTTTAAATATATACACAAAAAAAATATTAAATTTATTATTTTAAATATTTACACAAAAAATAGATTAACAAAAAAATCCAAAATGCAGAACTGTGCAAAATAAAGAAAATTGTAAAGAAAGATATACTGTAGATTCAAATATTCCCTTGACAATTCTACTATCACGGAGTTTTTCGTGTCCTTTAGCTTTTTCATTTCTATTCTATCTCATGCGTGCTTTATTTTTTCGCGATTATATGGAATATTAATTATGTTTTTTATACAAATTTTGTTTTAAATTCAAAAGTCGAAAATTTTATTAGACATAGCGCTTTTATAAAAAATAACAAAAATTTCTACGTCGCATTAATTTATTTTGCCTAAATATGTTAAATAATTTGTCAAATATAATAATGAATTCAAAATGTATTAAATAATTCGCAGAGTATTATAATACCCGCATTACTAGAATATACCTATGAATAAACCTCATGTGTTCATGTTAAAGATTTAAATTGAACAGATTTATGTTTAAATATTATTAGATTTTTAAAAAAATGTTTAAAATTGATTTTGTTATCTAGATAATAACATATTAAAACGGGTGTAATGTTCGAACTAAAAGTATGTTTTTATTTAAAAATGCATTTTTAAAGAAATTAAATTTTAAAAAATACTTTTACCTGGAATTATTGTTTACCAGCGTTTTAATTTATTAATTTAACAATTAAATCGTTAAATAAGGGAAATATATACTTTCAATTATTTTCAGACTTGTTTTTTAAAAGTAAAAACTAGACATAAAATAACATTTTTAGCTATTCTGCTTAAAATAGTGTTACAATATTGAACTTAACTATTCAATTACAAAGAAAAAAAATGCAGAATTTTTTTTAATTTATTTAAAATACTTAATATTAAAATTACTTACTAAAAAAATTTTTTACGAGAAAGTAAAAGTATTTTTTAAAATTTAATTTCTTTATAACATAATTTTAATAAAAACATAATTTAAATAAAAACATAATTTTAGTTACCAGTTTCATTACACCCGTTTTGCTTAATCTCATATACTTATAATTCAAATTTTTTTATAAGTATCACAATGAAGTATTTAAAAAATATACCAACTATTTTTTTTAATTTTCAATTGATAAAAAAAAAAATTTAATTTTAATTTTTTGCTACTAAAGTTTTATTTCATATTTATTTCACAATAAAATATTTTGCATTGAAATTCATTAAAAATTTTAAAACACATACATATTATTTTTTCAAATTAGGAAATATATTTTTAAACTTAAAAATATGTACATATCACAAAAATATATCTATATTCATCACATTTTATGCTACATATTTGAAACATAAAAAAGTATTAATTAATATTATAATATTAATTAGAATTATAACACTAAAATTAATTAATGCATCTAAATGTACGTTATTGCATTAATATAATTATTTTATGTACAATATAGACGAATTTTATTTTAAATATGCAAATTTAAAAACAAATAATTAAATTCTCTAAATTTAAAAAACAATATGAGAAAATATTTCTCATAACTAAATAATAAAATCCAAAAGAAATATATAAAATTATTATATTTTGAGGAAAATGTTTAAATTTCTAAAAAACTTTAAATAATTATTCATTGATTATGTGTGCAGGTTTTACAAGTCTGCATTAACACGGAAAACTTTTTTCCCACGGGGAATAAATTATGCAAATTAGTTGACGCTCACGAAATCTAATTGGTATCTGATACCTTGATGACCTGTCCACGCAAAGAGACAGTCCCAATGATTAGTTCTACAATCGATAGTAGTGGGAAAAATACTATCTGTGTTATGTGTGCATGGTTCCCTAGACAACGTGAAGAAAAAAAAAATTTAATTTCTTCATAAAAAATACCTATTTAATCAAACTCAAAAACTTTTTAGAAAGTTCAACGAAACTATTTTAAATCATGACAAAAAAATAAGAAAAAATTATCCCAACTTGAAAAAGAGCAAGAAAAAAAAGTGCAAGTCGAAAGATAAGTTTTTACCTTTGGAGCAACGATTCTAGTATTGGGGATGAAGAAAGTTGGACCGCGTGTTTTCGCTACTGTTGCTGGTCTGTATCTCAGCACCCAGGATGTTACGGGGGGACCTAGAATGCTGTTAGCACGCAGGTGCCCGATTCTTTCTTGCCATTGGCTGATCGGAGCCGAAGCACATATGACGTCATATTCGCCTTGCTTTTTCCCGCCACCCCCCTTGGCACAAACAAGCTTTTCCTCACAAAATGTGGCTTCTTCTAGGATAATTTGTGCGAAAAATGTCGTCTTATATTAAGGAAGTCAGCAACATCTGGTTTTTCTAGAAGTCCCCCTAAATTTCTTTTTGAAAGCAAACAAATTTTCATTTTTCTGATTCCAGCATTTCCTACCCAAAATCATTTTTCTAATGCTGCTCAGATTTCTTTAGAAGTTTATCACTGATAACTAAGCACAGTATTAAAAAAATAGAAAAAAAATTCAGGATTTTTTTCACTCTTTCCTAACTGGGACATGATTATAGTGAAATGCAAAGTTAAATATTTTTGATTGATTTTTGGAAAATAAGGTTCGAAAAGATTGTTAAAAACAAACTAAATAAAATGAACAAAAAAAAAACATGACTCTTTTCTACGAAATTCTATAAAGAGTATATGAATTATAATTACATGAAATATTTTATTAAAGTATTCAAAGATTTTAAAACATGACTTATATTTACATTATAAGCAGAATGCAGCGTTAAAAGCAGATTCAAAGTGTTCTGAAAGTAGATTACTTTATTGAATTTCTAATATAGTAGAATTTAGCTCGTATAAACATAATACCCCTTCAACCATAAAACTAGAATAAAAAGGAAAAAAGGGAATAAATATATGTTAACCGAAAGAAAAGGAATAAACGTATGTTAATAAAAAATTGGACAAATATCACTGAAACAATCGCAATATTAATTAACAGTTATATTATTTCTCTTAATGATTAAAACGTCATCTGAGTTAAGACTCACTATTCAATAAATTCAAATTGCGATTCATGTTTTAGTAATGGAAAATTTCACCTTTCAAATACATTATTCAGAAAATTTTAGACATCCACATTTTTTCCTTAGATGTACACAAATACATCGCATAACAAAAAACTATGATTTTCTATATTAACTTTACAATATTACCATGCTGAATATACCGGTTCTCATTAGATCACCGAAGTTAAGCATCATTGGGCGCGGTCAGTACTTGGGTGGGTGACCACCTGGGGAACACAGCGTGCCATTGGCAAATTTGGGACCTGAATGGCCGAGTGTCTAGCGCTCTGGCGCTCGGTGCCACAGGTTTCGGGTTCGAATCCCGGCGGTGCCATGGATGTTTGCAGTGGTTCGGAATCCACTTTAAGCCGTAGGTCCCTGTCTTCAATGACTTAAGAGCGTCACGGAGCAAAAGTCAGGCTTCTACCTACGGGTGCTTCATCACAACAGAAGCTGCTTCCTTCCCCTTCAATCATGAGTCCATATGGGCTCGTGGGCTTGGCCAGCCAAGTGGGATAAGAAACAACAACAACAACAACAACAATATTAAATGATATCTCATTTGTATTATTTTCATTTCAACTTACTTCTCTCTTAAAATACATATGCATTTTTCATGTAAATAACATTTATTACATTAAGCAATAGATCATTAAAACTAAATTTAAATTTTCCATAATCAAGTTTAAAAAAGAATCACAATCATAAATTTTATGCAATAAATTAAATAATAATTCATCAATACAAAATGAATTCTGATAAAGAATAGGGACTTTTTTCTCTTGTTTTCTTTTTAGTTTATTATATAAAAAAATACACATTCTTTAAAGAACATTAAGCAATAAAACCTTTCTTAGAAAAATTACATTTTTATTTTCAATTGTATAAATATATTATTATTATAGCCACCCACATCGATGTCGAATAATAGATATTTCTGAAACTGGAAACAATTTTCTAAAATTTTTAAATAAATTTTATTCAGTATAATAGCAAGTATAGCATCGAAACAAAAAATTTATAATTTGAAAAATAGTTTCAGATACTAATTTTTTTTTATTTTTGACGAATGAAGGAAAATTAAATAATATGATACAATATTTCCAAAAGAAACATTGTTGGAATTTTTAATTCCTTTCATGATAAATAAAGGAATACAGAAATGTACCTCAAAGGAGAATTATTCCATTACTTTTTATCTATATCTGGTTTTTTTTTTATTATTAGAAGGACAAATAATTTTTTTTTCGTAAAAATGTATCTATTATCAAAATTATTGTTGTTTTATTAAAATTTACTTTCCTTAATAAATATGCAATCAGCAGTAAATATTACATGGACAGCACTAAAAATGTATTTCACATCGTTATCGGTACTTGAAAATATTCCTAACTGTCATGCATAATTCATTGTTCAAAAAATATTCCTTTTTGAGTTACTTTCCAAACCCTCTCTAACTTCTTTGTGAAATAGCGCAGGACAATTTTGAGCTTAAAAATAAACCCCATTTTTATTTGTTTAAAAAAAGAGTATGTACCAAGAACAGACGCAACAAATATAACTGACTGTCTAGAACGTGGGTTTGAATGCTTTGACGCAGTTCTGAGATATTTTTTTACGAGAAAGATCTAAGAAAATCACCGGTCTTACAAACCGTCAAACAAACCTTCAGCTAAATCTCTGTAAATGTACTTTTCTTGCAAATATAGCAACGTACCACAGTGAAAGAAACATTTGTAGCTTCTGTTCGAGCAAGAATACATGATGTTTTCCCGGCAATAATCATTATGTCGGATTTTTCTTCCACCGTTGCTTTGTAAGACTTCTTATTTGATATACCGGTGTGAGTCTCTTTTTAGTTATCTACGCACACAGTAAGAGGTACCCTTGATACCAGAGATGGATTCCTTTCTCTGGGCTTATATATAATCTATTTCTAGATATATTACAAAAGGAACGATTCAGAAAAGATATTAGTATGCATTTTTGGTTGTGTAAGAATATGTAGATTTCATGTCGCCTTTTCGAAATAAGATGCTGCGATAGCCAGTATCAAATGTTCAAACTATTTCGCGAAAATATACCCCACTTTCTGTATATTAAACAGTGAATTAAAGTAGAGCAGAGAATGAAATAAAAGATTTTTTTTAATATTTATTAATAAATTTATATATATATATATATATATATATAGGGTTACCATAGTTAAATAATATTTAACTATTATTACTTATTATTATACTAAACAAAGAATTAAAAATTCAGCGTTTTTATTTGTAATGAAATAATATTTTTATTTATTATTATACTAAACATACAGAATTAAAAATTCGCGTTTTATTTGTAATGGAATAATGTTCTTATTTATTTATGCATAAATTCCATTTTGAGTAATTTATAGTCCTTTTGAAAAAATAATTATAAATAATAATTAACTGATGATCTTTTATAAATTTTGTGAACATAATCAAACCAAAATTAAAGTACTGTAGAGAATGAAATGAAAGGTTTTTAATATTTATTAATAAATTATATATAGATAAATATTTATTTATTATTTTAGCTTTTAGAGATGAGCGTGTCAATATACTAAACATCCAGAATTAAAAATTCACGGATTATACTTAATAAAGTAAATGTACTTATTTTATATATGGATAACTTTCATTTTGAGTAATTCATAGTTCTTTTGTAAAATTAACCATAAATAATAATTAACTAATGATCTTTTTATAAATTTTATGAACATAATCAAACCAAAATTAAAGTAGTGTAGAGAATGAAATGAAAGATTTTTAATATTTATTAATAAATTATACATATATGATTATTAATTTAGCCATTAAAAATGAGTATGTCATTATAATAAACATCCCGTAATTAAATATTCACGTATTATACTTAATGAAGTAATGTTCTTATTTTATCTATGCGTGACTTTCATTTTGAGTAATTCATAGTTCTTTTGAAATATTATTTATAAATAATAATTAAATTGACGATTTTGATAGTAAAGGTGCCACAGGTTTTGGGTCACAGTCCTAGACGTGACATCGATGTTTGTAGTGGTTCATAATCTACTTTCAACCATAGGTGTCGGTCTAATATGACTTTAGAGCGTTGGGCTTAGGGCTAACAACCCTTCCCCGTAAAAGGAAGTATCTTCTGTCTCTGCCATTAGGCAGATGGCCTTGGCCCACCATTTAGGTGTTGTACCAATGTTGATGACGATGAACATAATAAAACCAAAAACAAATGTATTACGATCAATCAAAACCAAAGTATTAAGTACCAAAACCAAACCAAAGTATTAGGATTAATTTTCTTTATTTACATTCAATTCAAAAATTGGAGTAATATTTGTCTTAATTTGTTCCTATTACTCATTTTAATTTCAAATGTGTAGAATAGCTTCTTGAATAAGATATTTCATTATATTCCCCTCAATAGTTTAAAAAAAAAGTTTGGCAAATATTATCTCAGATGTTATTAGTCTTATTTTAAGTTGCCATCTTAAAAAATTACTCTCAACTTACAAAGTAATTCGAACTGCTCCAGTATCTTCGGAATTAATTACTATCCTATTCAAGATTTCAGATCCCTCACTAGCAATTCAGGCTTTCTAAATTAGTTTGATGTTTATGGTAACATTCAAAAAAGGAGATCTTCTTTATTCCTGAACTGAATTGGATATTAGGATTTAATTAAAATCGTATTACTTCTGGCATCCACTTAAAGCAATTTCTAATTAATTCTGATGTTTGCCTCAAAGGTCTCTTACGATGAAACATATCAAAATTCAGGTTACAAAATGGAAATGTGTGCTTGTAAAATTAATAGAACAAACTTTTGTAACTGATTTAAATTGTACCCATATTCAAATATTTCAAGTTTATTGGTCAGATTAATTAATTTAATATAATTGAAATTTGCCGTAATAACATGTTTAACATGAGAAAAACTAGTAGTTTGAACCAAACAACATATTCTAAAATGAGAAAATTTCATTGCATAATGAGTTAAAATGTAACAAAAGTTTTACATTTTAAAAGAAATTGTTTAGTTAAATGAATAGTGAATAGCAATTTAATTAAATTGTTTTAATTTGAATACATTTTCAAAAATGTCTTATGAATTGTGAATAATCATATGCTATTAGTTCTTTTCTGTAATGTTATTAAATATCGACCGTCTGGCAATTATATTTATTATGAAATAAATTATTTAATTAATTACATATTAAAATATATATTACAAAACTTACATAATATTTTTTTTTAAATGTAGCGCTGTCACGAGCATTATTATAAATTTTATTAGAGGAAATATAATCAGCATAATGTTATTCTTCATAATTAAAATATTTTTCAAATTGTAACACACATTAATATTTTTTTATCAATTCAAGCATTTATTCATGTACAAGAAAGATTTAATTTAATAATTATAAAAATTTTAATGTATTTTTCAGATCAAATAATTTAGTAATTTTTATCCACTAAACATAATTATTTATTTTATTTTTAAAAAGATAATAACAATGTTAATTTAACGAATGATTAAATTGAAATTAATTTTAATTTAATTATTCGTTAATTTTTATTATAACGAATTTATAAATATAATTTTAAATAAAAAATAATTTATTTCATTAAATAATTATTCGTTCATAAATATTAATTATTGCACTTATTATTTATTTCTATTTTTGCAAAGAATGGTATTCGCAAATCCTTAATATTTTCTATATGTTTTTCTGTGAGTTAAATAAGAAGTCACTTCAAAGAAAATATTTTTAAATAAGCAAAAACATTACTTCATGGTACATTTTTACATAAGAAATGTTTATCAAATTATTCTTATAAAAGCATGCATAATTGTTTTTTTCAAAACAGACCTTTATCTAAAGAAACATTTAATTAGTAATTTGCTTTTAATTTTATGTTGGCCCTTTATTAGTGAAACATTTATATGTATTTCCTACAACACTCAAGAAACTTTTACTAAATATTATCCATAAACATGAAATGTATTTAGATAGTCTTCCAAGATAGAAACTCTCCAGAGGACACGTGCTATTGTCTACAGGGCGTGGTTGTTCTACATTAGAAGCCTTCATCTTCTATATAATCCACACCCTAGAATCGAATTAACTTTGCGATCGATTTCTTAAGACGTTACCTTCTTGTCAATCTGTTGTCGTGGATTGTATAAAATGTTTCACTAAATTTTAATAAAGTTTTCTTCACAGTTAATTTTTATCTATTCAAACTAATATATTTTTAAAGCCCTTTAAAATACTGCTTTTATCGTGAGTATGTGCTTTAAAATTATAAATCTCCACTGTTTAACATGTTAAAATGTAAGACAGAAAGATGATGCAAAATTGATTTAAATGAATTTAATTAATTTAATTAATGTTATGTTTGTCTTTAGATTTACATGGGTGTTATTCAACTGTTTGTTTCTTCTTTAATGGAAAGTTCCTTTACACTTGAAGATTTTTTATCATTCACTAATATTAATCATTTGCCAATAAATTCCTCATTTCAAAAATCATGAAACATTAATGAATTGTTGAAAAAAATGCCTTGTCATATTAAATAAGTTTACACATTTTAAAGTTAATGTTTAAATTAATTTTATTATCCAATTCGTTCTAATAACGCCTCGTTTGAATCAGACATCATGACATATGCCAAGAAAAAATAAGCATAATTCACCAATTTAAATTAACCGTAATTTCTCAACATTTTTCCTATTAAATTCCTAAATTGACAAATAGTTCCCTCAGTTTTCAATTCAGAAAAGACTAACAAAACAGCAAATAAATATTTATGGTTTGTTAATTTCCACAGGCATGATGAGAGAAAATTTAAATAGGGAAGAGATGGAATGCTCAAATATGGCTCATAAGGCGAAAACATATAAGTTTATCACAGCTTCTAATTACTGTGAAGGAAAGCAGACGAGAATCTCTCCAAATTTCAATAATTTGCTTCAGGACACGGAGATTGTACACAGTTCCCATTTGCAGCTCCATGCCTGGAAGGATCATTAAGAGAAACTTGCCATTCTTCATCGATCTCGATGTGCTATTCAACTCCAGAAAACTTCAATTCCCGGCACGAGTTTCATATTTCGAGGAAATTAAAAAATTAAATACACCTTAAGAGAACAATTGGGAAGATTTAGAGAAATTTACTCGATTTTCAGAAATTGAAATTGTTTATTCAAATATTTTCTGTTAGGGCTTTTATGTTCAAGCTTCGTTAGCATATAAATCAAAAGTAAAAAGATTTTTGCTTGTTGGATTTGAAAAAGCAAATATAATTTTAAAATTAACTATAAATTAATTAACGAATCAAGCTATTATATTTATTGATTCATTTGGTAAATAATTCTTTTAACATTTTTACTGTCGGTTTATTTTTTTTTTTTTTTTTTGAAATTATAAAAAAATATTTAATAAATAATTCGAAAATAATCCTTTGTTTATTTTCAAAATTACTTAACAAATAAAATGTCTATTGTCATATTTTATTATTTTAAAAAAAAACATTTTATAACTTTTTAATATTAATTAATGCAACCAATTTTATAATAAATCAAAAACCGACGCCATTTCTAATGTTTGATATTTAATGTTTTTTTTAATTTAAAGAAAAAATTATTCCAATAACTTAAGTAAAACAACTAAATATTTAATTTCATGTATTTTAGTAACAATTAATTTTAATAAGCTAAATAATTAGTTTTTAATTTTTTTGTATAACATTTATTTAAAGCTCGAAATATGGAAATATATGAACATAAGAACATTAAATGCATCAATTTGCAGAAAAATAAAAAACTAAATTATTTTTTAAAAATATAATAAACTTTTTTTAAATAAGAAAATCTTGTTATAGACATAAAAAATATAATTAAAATGATTACAAATTTTAAGCAAACGAACTTAATTATTTCCAAGTTATTTTTCCGATTTGCAAAACTCGCTTGTACGACATCAACCTTATCTCGTTAGAGCAAAAACAGATCTTTAGCAATTTTTTTCAATTTAGAAACGGGTCTCTAATTGTCCTTTTTGAGTATCTCGTAAACTTTTCGTAATTATTTCAAAAACGTTTTTCTTAAATTGGACAACACTAGAAAGCCAACGACATAAATTTTTATTATAATATGATAATTTTTTTTCATAACAGTGCTTAGTATTAAATGATTTAAAAAAAAAATGTTTTCAAAAATTTGATTAAACTTATGTTTTTAACTTTGGAAAAATATTTTATTTCGATTGGAACAATTTTAAAAAAATATTAACTAGGACACGAGATACCATTCATTATGTGAAAATTTCATTTATCATCGGGAAAATCAATTTTTGAAAGCATATATCACCAAAACCTTTTATCAGATTTCTACAATAAACTTCATATAGTTATTTCATCATACTGAATCGATTGTATTAAAAAGATTAGTTCCATAGTGGAAAAAGTTCAAGTTAGTGGTTAATTAGCCATGTTAATTAATTTCGTTAATCAACTACGTTGCCCCATAAGCTAGTTATCATCGGGTCATTCCCAACAATACTACCTATGTGCAGATATAATGATAATTACAAATACAATAATTACATTCTGTAAAAAATAAATGTTATTTGTTGTTAAAATACATTCAGAATGTCATTTTATAAAGAATTAAAGTATATAATATTTAAATAAATAGGTAAAAAAAACATTTACATGAGCAATTAATTTCATACTCTTACTTTACAGAAATTTAAATGCATTCTCAGACAAGTTGTTTCAAAGATATTTTAAAAAGTATCTTCAAGAGCTTTTCAAAATGCAGACACGCGTTTTCTTTAGAATTCACTGAATTCCGTATACTGCAAAAAAATCGTATTTACCATTATATCTACAAAAAAGAACCATCTGCATATCCGCATTTTGAATGGCGTAATAGTTTTTTCTGAAGCATCAATTTCCGGTTATCACAGAATCTTGCAATATCCCCGATCATACAAGATAAGCCAATCACCATCCGAGAGGTGAAAGCATATTCATCGTCACAAGTGCTTCCAAAGAAGAAGGAAAAAAAACATTATATGTTGGAACACATTTCCGTCTTGAAGATTGAGAGTGATGTTTGACAAATACTGAAGAATGGTTTTGTAAAGAAACTTGGATGCGTTGGATTCATCACGAACTTGGTGGAATGAAACTCGTTGCGTGGTTATTTTCACGAAACTTCATGAATTGTACGGATGAATCCTAACAAAAAGCTATTTGGATGAGTTTATTTCCCTCTGAGAGAATGAAAGAAAGGGAAAACTGATACGTTTCTTAGTAAAAGGAAATTCGTGTCCCAATAGAATATGTGTATCATCTTCAAACTTTTTATCAATTACAGAAAAAAAATGAATAGTACATTATTAAGATGGATATTGCTCCTTAAATTTATTTTTAATTTTATTCTATTTTAAATCCTTTTCCTCCAAAATACCGGAGTATTTCTATAAATAGTTTATTTGATTTAATGTTAGATGTCGTAAGTTAACACGCATAGTTTATTTAAAATGTATTTTCTTATTTAGGAAATATGAGCATTTTTTTTCTCATGCCTTTTAAATGGTGTATTTTAAGAAGCATACTTCAATTCTTAAACAAGAATTCATTTTCTCGGTCAAGAAGTAATGTAATTTTTTTATAAATTATTTAAAGATGATTTTGTACAGTTTCTCAGAAGACATAAGGGCAGAACTCTAACATAGAAATGCATGACTTTATCAAAAGAGATATTTACAAGCATAAATATATTCTTTAATTTTAGTTAGTACAGAATAGGTTGTTGCTTAAAAACTGAGATGTTAATAGACTTTGGATTATAAATAAATTAAAGTTACAGTTAATCCATTTCAACTTTTTGAAATCTTCATAAATTTAAAAGAAAACTAACACATAACTTCAAATTATTATTTAAAATATTAAGATATTCGTGATAATATTTCATTTAGAATTAAAATAAAATAAAATGCACATAAATAAAATATATATATATGCTGTCTTATTTTATTCATAAATATACCATTGTAAAGAAAGGAAAGAGTTTTATGAAATCAGTGAAATGACGTTTTGCCATCAAATCCAAAAAAAATAGCAATAATAATAATAATAAATATGTAAATAAACTTTTAAAAGAAGGTAAAGATTTTATTAATGACAAATACTAAGACATTTTACAATTTATTAGCATATTATAAATATGCATAGATAATAAATATATAATTTTGGTTAAAATTGTTTGACTTGATAAACACTACTCTCTTTTGAATAATCTATTATTAGTTCAATTAATTTATAATCTTTTGCTAATAGAAAATAATAGCATATTTGCATTTTATCATTCCTTTTAATTAATGTAATTATTTAGCATTAACAAGGAGTTTTTTGACAAGGAGAGTTTTTTTATTTAAACTGTTTACTTTATTCAACAGCTTAATGGCATTTTAAATGATTGTAGAAATGGCTTTTAATTATTTTTAAGATAACGCATTTAGCTTCGCAATCGATAGCTCTTAATTTGTCTAGAAGTAACTCAATTACTTTAATCTTTTATATGGTTGAAATTGTCACTTAAAAAGTGCCAACATCCCTCAGTATAATGTATCTAACATTTAATATAAAGATAATTTAAAGGTTGAATAAGAACTCAACTTAAACATGTTTTTAAAAATTGTTTTGGAAAATGTCTTTAATTGCTAACAAACATATATTAAGTTAACTAAATTATAATATTTTTTAACAGAATTAAGAGAAATTAGTAAAGTAATGGTAACAAAATATATATTTAAAGATATTAATGTTTTCGGTAAAATATACATAAATAGATAATAAACAACATAAAAAGATGAACTAAGTCATTTAATTATAATGTATATTTTTAACATTTATTATAAAGATTGACTAAGATCTCTATTTAAACTGTTCTTAAGAAATGCCTTTGAAAATTTCATAAATTGCTAACAAATATATATTAAGTTAACTGAATTATAATGATTTTAACAGAATTAAGAGAACATAGTAAAGTAATGGTAACAAAATATATATTTAAAAATATTAATATTTTAGTTAAAATGTAAGATTGCAAATATGAATTGATAATAAACAACATCAAAAGGTGACCAAAGTCATTTAAATATAATATCTCTTTAACATTTATTATAAAGTTATTTTAAAGGTTGAATAAAATCCCTACTTAAACATGTCCTTAAAAATGCCTTTTGAAAAGTTCATTAATTTCTAACAAATATATATAAAGTTAACTACATTATAATAATTTTTAACAGAATTAAAAAAATTTAATAAACTAATGGTAACAAAATATATATTTAAAGATATTAATATTTTAGTTAAAATGTAGGATTGCAAATATGAATTGATAATAAACAACATCAAAGATTGGCAAAGTCATTTAAATATAATGTATCTCTTTAACATTTATATTTTAAAGGTTGAATAAGATCTCTACTTAAACATGTTCTTACAAAATTGCCTTTAAAAATTTCATTAATTGCTAACAAACATATGTTAGGTTAACTAAATTATAATAATTTTTAACAGTATTAAGAGAACTTAGTAAAGTAATGGTAACAAAATATATATTTAAAGATATTAATATTTTAGTTAAAATGTAGGATTGCAAATATGAATTGATAATAAACAACATCAAAGATTGGCAAAGTCATTTAAATATAATGTATCTCTTTAACATTTATATTTTAAAGGTTGAATAAGATCTCTACTTAAACATGTTCTTACAAAATTGCCTTTAAAAATTTCATTAATTGCTAACAAACATATATTAAGTTAACTAAATTATAATCATTTTTAACAGTATTAAAAGAACTTAGTAAAGTAATGGTAACAAAATATATATTTAAAGATATTAATATTTTAGTTAAAATGTAGGATTGCAAATATGAATTGATAATAAACAACATCAAAGATTGGCAAAGTCATTTAAATATAATGTATCTCTTTAACATTTATATTTTAAAGGTTGAATAAGATCTCTACTTAAACATGTTCTTACAAAATTGCCTTTAAAAATTTCATTAATTGCTAACAAACATATATTAAGTTAACTAAATTATAATAATTTTTAATACAGTATTAAGAGAACTTAGTAAAGTAATGGTAACAAAAATATATATTTAAAGATATTAATATTTTAGTTAAAATGTAGGATTGCAAATATGAATTGATAATAAACAACATCAAAGATTGGCAAAGTCATTTAAATATAATGTATCTCTTTAACATTTATATTTTAAAGGTTGAATAAGATCTCTACTTAAACATGTTCTTACAAAATTGCCTTTAAAAATTTCATTAATTGCTAACAAACATATATTAAGTTAACTAAATTATAATAATTTTTAACAGTATTAAGAGAACTTAGTAAAGTAATGGTAACAAAATATATATTTAAAGATATTAATATTTTAGTTAAAATGTAAGATTGCAAATATGAATTGATAATAAACAACATCAAAGATTGGCAAAGTCATTTAAATATAATGTATCTCTTTAACATTTATATTTTAAAGGTTGAATAAGATCTCTACTTAAACATGTTCTTACAAAATTGCCTTTAAAAATTTCATTAATTGCTAACTAACATATATTAAGTTAACTAAATTATAATAATTTTTAACAGTATTAAGAGAACTTAGTAAAGTAATAGTAACAAAATATATATTTAAAGATATTAATATTTTAGTTAAAATGTAAGATTGCAAATATGAATTGATAATAAACAACATCAAAGATTGGCAAAGTCATTTAAATGTAATGTATCTCTTTAACATTTATATTTTAAAGGTTGAATAAGATCTCTACTTAAACATGTTCTTACAAAATTGCCTTTAAAAATTTCATTAATTGCTAACAAACATATATTAAGTTAACTAAATTATAATAATTTTTAACAGTATTAAGAGAACTTAGTAAAGTAATGGTAACAAAATATATATTTAAAGATATTAATATTTTAGTTAAAATGTAGGATTGCAAATATGAATTGATAATAAACAACATCAAAGATTGGCAAAGTCATTTAAATATAATGTATCTCTTTAACATTTATATTTTAAAGGTTGAATAAGATCTCTACTTAAACATGTTCTTACAAAATTGCCTTTAAAAATTTCATTAATTGCTAAAAAACATATATTAAGTTAACTAAATTATAATAATTTTTAACAGTATTAAGAAAACTTAGTAAAGTAATGGTAACAAAATATATATTTAAAGATATTAATATTTTAGTTAAAATGTAAGGTCACAAATATGAATTGATTATAAGCAACATCAAAGATGAGCAAGGTCATTTAAAATATTGTATTTTAAAACTCGACGAAGATTCATTTTTTTTAATTGTATCTAAGCTTCCAAAGAGTGTTAATAGAAATTTCCTTTAAGAATAGTCTTTTCATCCATTTCTATTATGTTTTTATCATCTGGGCGCCATTTTAATTGAGTGATCATGTTCGTCTTTGCATTTCCGATTTTTTTTTCTCTTTTTTTCAATTTTCTCTTCCTAATTTGTCTCTAGACTTTTTTTTTTAATTCTTAGCATACCTGAACTATGTATTTTTCCTCGGATTACAGCACCATCGTATATTACTTATTCAAAAAGTATTTTTAGCAAACTAATTTCGCATCGTGATTGTTAAATCCTTCCTGTATTTAGAAGAAAGAATATTAACAAAAGAATGTATTTTTCATCATATTGCCTTTGAAAAAATGTTTTTTTTTACTTTACGAAATAATAACTTTTTTTTATTATTTTGAGTAAGAGATTGCTTCTGAACTTATTTGTGAAATTATCAACTGAACATGTTGGTCTACGTCTCGACTGAGGGATAGGGAGATAAAACACAGTGACAATTTTAATAATCTTAAAGATATTAAACTAAATGGAAGTAGAATTTGAATTCTAGTTGATTAACTTTTGCCTTTATTGTGTTTAAAATTTATCTTGAATAGTTTTCATAATAAGTTCTGATGTAATTTCTTATGATATATTATGATGCTGATTAATTCAAAATAATTAAATCTTATGAAGTAAAAATATTGAAATAGTCAAATAATTTTATTGGATAATTTTTAACCAATATTTAACATTTTTTTATTCTTGGTATATCTTTCAAATATTTTGATTAAATTATAAAATTTCATAAAATAATATTTCCTTTCCATTTTAGTAGAAAAAAATATACCTTAATAGAGAAAATTCTGAAACACAAAACAAAAAACCCTTTTAAGAATAATTTAATATTTATTTACTTAGATATAGTATCCTTAAAGCTTTCTTTTAATAAACAAAAACACTTATGTTGATTAAACGAAGACTTATCAAAACTATATTACAGATTCCAAATCAATATTATAAATTCAACCTATTCACTAGGTGTTAAAAATTGCATGAGATATTAAAATCACGGTTTTACATATCAGTTTTCTGAATTCAGCTTTTCGCTTGGTATGGACATTTATAAAAATAATATTTGTATAGTAAAATTCAGTTTCGATGGCTACATAACCTCAAAACCCTTCCTCACCAGAAAGAAAAAAATAGTGAAAAATTCCAAGTTGTGAAAACATTTTGAAGCAAATGCAAACTAAGATGAACATATGTAGTATGTCAATGTTATCGAAAAGAAGATGACTTTTTTCTACCCTATATGTAAACTACTCAGATAGTTGAAACCTATGATTTGATAACGACAATCTTTTAAGTAGATAAGGTACTGTGAATATGATCAGCATTCACTGATTGCTGTTTTATGTGCACTCAGAAACTTATTCATTATTCATGACTGTTTGAAGAAACAGCCACTCATGTCGCAGAGAGCATAGTTTGCATACAATTATTGAAAGACGTCGAAGCATTACTATGCATCAAATATTCTCTGGCATCTCTGATATTTTAGTACATCGTATTTTGTAGCACTTCTGCATAATACATTGTTGTTGAAATTGCTATTTCCAAGCAGTAGTTTAAGGAAATAGTTTTGTATATGTGGATTGCAAACATTTATGTTTTGTTGTTAAGGAAAGTATTTTTACAAATAGGTTTTTTACAAAATAATAAAACTGGGAAAATGAATTATTGAAATTACTATTTCGAGGTGATTTAAAATTGCTTATTTTTAGTCATTTTTTTTAAAGTATCTGATAAAGTAATGCATTTTAAATTAGATAGATTGTAAAATTTTACATCTATTTTTAAATCATCAATTTTAGTAAATATCTTTGAAATTTGGGATTCACAAACGTTTGATGAAAAAAAGGAGATTTTTATAAATTTAAAAATGGATATTATTTAAATTAGATATTTTTTGCAAGAATGAAGTAATTAATTATATTATAAAACTCAAATTTCATTTTCTTTGTGCAAAACAATTAAAAACAAAATTTTCGTGCAAAAGAATTATTTTTAAACTTGTTGAAAAATTTTTAAAAAGTTTTTTAAAATTAAAAATATTTATAACAAAACTGTTTTAAAAGTTTTTTAACTAAATTTATTATCTGAAAATGTACTTTTAATTTAAATCTACAATAATATTTCGTTGCATGCTGGAATTTAAAGACATGGCAAATTTTTTTAAGCAATAAGATCTGATAAATAATGAAGATAAAATTAAATGCTTTAAAAACTTCTAAAAGTGACTTAGATTAGGAAAGTAAATTAAAAAGGAAATGCATACTTCTCTGAACAGTTTGAACAATCCTCTGAACGTTGTTAAAAAAAAACAACGTTTTGCAACGAACAATTGTTTTTCATTTTAATAAAATATACATTCAATATTTTTAAATTTAATAAATAGATGTGTAAAATAATCTTAATAATTGTTGTGATCCACCATCAAAAAATGCTGAATGTTTAAATCACCACAAAAATTTACGATCGGAAAGCCTAAATCAGAAGATCTTGTATTATTTTTGCAAGGCTGGTAAACACAAAAGAATATCTCCGGAAATCTCCCATAAAATTCCCCACATAAACTGCAGTAGCAGTTGGAGATGACGCTGTGAAAGTAGACACACACAAAAGCAGGTAAAGGGATCAGGCCGCAAAAGTGGATTCTGGAAGTTACGACTTCAAGAAACATACAAGAACAAGAAAAAAAATCTTTAGACAGAATAAAAGAAAGAAACAGCATGTGAGGGAGATAGCGATTGTTAAATCTTCAGGGTGTGAAATAAATCCCGTTGAAACATGAAAGCAACCAAGTAAAAAAAGTTTTTGCAGAAACGTAGGTTGAAAGAATTGCTGCGAAAGCAAGCGACTTCAAAAAAACAAATCAAAATGAAGATATTTCAGTTCACAAATATATAGATAAAGCTTAATAATATTAACAGAAAGTATATATTTGATCAGTAAGAATAGGATGTAGCAAAGTAGAAGTAAGTAACTGTTTGAAACTACTGTTCATGCAAATTTCATGTTAAGATAAATAAAATATAAAGCAAATAACATATTTAATGTATGCAAATTCGTACAGAATTTACTACCAAAAATATTTATCATAATAAATTTTCATTTGTATTGACATTTCTACTTAAATTCGTTTTATATATTCTTTCATTGAAGTGAGGAAAAATAATTTGTTTTTTTTATTAAAACAATGATGTTTGCACTATTTATGACGTATTCAATAAAGTCTTTTTATTAAAACAATGATGTTTATACTATTTATGACGCATTCAATAAATTCTACATTTCAATTTAAAATTAATTTTTTTCTACTAAAATAATTTCATAAAATCCTATAACTATGTGAAAGACAATAAAAATTTTTATAGTAACTATTGTTTCTTTTACCATAAGAAATAGTTAATACTTTGGCAATATGTTATTTATCGACGAGTTGAAATAAATTTACAATTGTAAATTCTGTAATTTATTTTTCAATAATAATAATAACATGTACAAGTGCTGCATCACTAGTACTATTAATATCAGTATTATATTAGTATTGTGTGCCATTAATATTAGTCATTATATTAAAGTAAAATAGTTGTTAATAAGTAAAATAGACGTTAGTTGTAATGAAAAATATTCAAATTAAATATTCACTGAAATCTTAATTTTTCATTAATCAGCAAAATAGTTTCATTAAATCTAGATTCTCAAGGCTGTTTAATTAATTTTCTATTAATTACAGTGGCATTTCTTAAGCTTTACTAATAAAAAAATACTGAATATTAAATAGAATAAACTATTTTTAAAATATATAAATAATTAATACGTCGAGTTAACCTACTTTTTTTGAAAAAATAATAATATTGTTAATTACTTAAAACAAAACTAATAAATAAATAACAACAATATTTATTATTATAATAAAGTATTGAAGGCAGTTTTATTAAATATAAATATGACATAAACATTTTCAAAGCTTTTCTTAACCTTTGTTATTTGAAAGACATTGATGTCAATGCACATATCATTATTTTATAAATACCTTGACTTCGATATTTATCCAAATGAATACAACAATATTTTTTGACAGAAAACTATTTTTTACCAAGAAAAAGGTTAATTTTGTTAGATAAAATTATATCGGGTCTTGAAGAACGTGCATGTCTACAATCAATGAATATCTCTCTCCAAATAAACGCACATCTAGAAACAGTCATTAGGTAGAATCGGAACTCATCAGTGAATAAAACAGTCTCCACTCCTACTGATCTCTGGCTCACAGTCAATGTTCTCTTAGCCATAGACCAAAGTCAATGTTCTCGTCACTATGGAGCAAAGTCAATGTTCTCTTTACCATTAGTGCAAGACAGAAGGGAAGCGGCATGGTTTTTGTAAAATACCTCCCTCATGTAACTCTTAATGGAAAGACTAACCCTTGGGGTTCCTATGGGTGCATAGAGGTTACCATAAAGCTAAATTTTTTTTACACTCCTGTTGAGCCTTTATGTGATATACAAATATTGATTTCATTGCCCTTTATGACTCTTGGATGATCTGGAATAGGCTTTCTTTTAACAGATTCCATAAGTTGGACACGACGTTAATATAAATCATATACAAGAGATTTAAATCTTCGTTGAGAAGAATTAGTTTTAAATTTGAACACCAGTGTTTATTAGATTCAAATTCCGGATGAGATCTATTATAAAACTATTAATTTGAAATTTGGTGTTTGTAGAAGATAAATTTAAATATTCATTGAGTACCTTTAAGATACGTAATATTTTAAACTTGCAAGACTTTTTGAAAATAATAGCCTAGCATAGAATGATAATAAAAAAAACATTGAAGTTAATATTGTTAAGCAGATTAAAAGTTCGATGAATGAATTGTTGTATTAATGTCATATTGAAAGACCAATTTAAAATTTTTGAAAACTAGAATTATAGTAAATTACTTTAAATAATTTAGGCATTAAGGTGTTCTAAACCAGTTAGAAGAAATTTGCATTGGAACGTATCAGGTTGTGTATTCAACTACAAAAATTCTTTTATAAAGTTGATATTGTAATATAGCAAACTAAAATCATATTGCTTTACTTGTCTGTGAATTAATGAATACACATTTTTGAGAACGAACTATTGTATAAACTGTTGAAAGATAAACTATTTAAAGTAGCTTTTTTAGGAAAAAAAACAATCTCTCAATGCATATAAATTGCATTAAATCAATGAGAGTTAGTAAATAATGAATGAAGTATATTGACTATATGTAGTATATTGATTTAATGATGACTTAAATCTCTGTCAGAAAATAAAAAGAATAAATAATGGAAAAAAATAAAAAAATTGAAACATTAAATAAATATTTAAATATAATAAAATAAATATTTTTTATATTATAAATTCAAAAGTAAATGAAATAAGCCCATAAATTTTAATGAATGATAGATATTAAAATATCATACTAGATTGGTTGATTTAAAAATATGTACAACTGATATTATACTCTAATTAATTTTACGAAAGATTTACTTCTGTTGATTAATTTATAATATCTTTAATTTTAAATCTAGAAAGTTAATAAAAAAATTATTATTTTAAAAACTGTTGAAAGGATATTGAATTTAATTTATTCAAGATGCTCGACTTTAACCAAGTAAGATATTTTGCATATAAATTGCTTAAAAGACAAACTGAAGTTAATAAATCTAAACTAGGCGATAAAATATCGTCTTCCAAATAGATATAAATCTAATTCCATAAGTCTTATAAATCATCAGTTAGGATATCACAAATGGAAATGTATCAATCAAGAGAAAAAAGAGAGTAATCTTGAGATTTAGTGATGACTGAAATCTCTGTTATTTCACATTATTCATTGAATTTGAATCAAAATGAACTGTAGTAAATTACAATTCTCTTTTTCTACTCCAAAGGTTTTCGATTAAGATCTTTTTCATCGTTTTATTAATATCTCTGAATCTATCTCAGAGTTAAAAGAAAAGGAATGAGGAGTATCATTCTTTGAAGTATTTGAATATATTTTTCTTATCTGGTTATATTAAGAATGTCATTTTTTTAGGAGAATTAAACGTAAGTAATAAAATGTAGGCAAAATCAACGTAGAAAAATGAGTGTTATTTAAATAAATCTATGCGTTTATTAAATTGATATTTAAAAGGCAAAGAAGGTAAAGGCAAAATATATTTTTTCTGAATTAAAAGATTGAACGATATCTTTTTTGATGAAAATAATCAATGTTAAATATTTAAGCATTATCAAAATCATTTTCAAAAAGGTAAGTATTAAATAGGGAAACTAGAAGAATCTATTTGATTATAATTCATTCATTTTCTAAATAAGAACTGTAAAATTTTCTTTATTTAAATTAATTTATTTTTTATTTATTTTGCATTATATTAAGTGAAATTACTTCAATTAAAATAATCTATATATATTATGCATATTGTCATTCATACAATCAATAAATAATATTTTCTATATTACTAATTTTTGCAGTTTTGTTAGTTGAGTTTTAACGTAAATTGATAGTTTAATAATTGCATAGTTTTATTTGTTTATACTCATGTATTTATTTAATAGATGTTAAGTGCTTTTATTTTTTTAAGTAAAATTAAATAAAATATTAATAAAATAAAAAATTATGATAAAATTATATAGCATATTTTTCTAAGATAATTAAATTTTGAAAAACAGAACTATTAAATTAAAGAATACATAAATGTATATTTAAAAAATATAATATACATAATATAATATAATATACATAATATACAGTTATGAAAATTTAACATTTAATTTTTCGATTTCCTTTATCTTAGATCTTTTAATTATTCACGCAAAGGTATTTAAACCTGATTGGTTCAAAATAATTGATAGAAATATTTCAAACGAATTCGATTCTATAAATATTAATAAATCATAAATTTCAAAAGAAATTTTTATCCAAAATGAATCCTACATAATAATTTTAATTTAATAAAATATAATTTCAAAATTCTGTGCAAAACAATTACCATAGATACATTAAGAAATCATATAGCAGAAGCCATATAGTCTCACTCTATAACATACTGAACCGTTACGCAGTGGATGCATTATCTCATAATAACACCACATAAAGCACTTTGCTTGTAGGTGTAACCATTTTAGTTTTGATGCTATTAGGTAAATAGAACTACGATGTTCAATTACTGCGTGTCTTGTGATAGCTTTGAAAGCTGTCTGATCACAGATTACTTGTCACTGAAGAATCAGATTTCACCTATAATTGATTGCTTAGCTACTAACCTTCATTTAGTACGAGCTATCTTTCTGCGTTTGGTTGATGTTCATTTGCTGGTGTGACCTGAATATGATAACGGGTCAATAGTTTTTCTTTTCCTCTGAATCTATTTGACCATTAGACATACTCAATATATTTATAGCCTTTTTTACGCATAAATATGTTATGTTATTGCCTGGTGTTCATATTTTTGCTATTAATACTTGTTTTCAAATATATGCTTCTAAATGAAAGCTGTTTAAAGATCTTGTTACAAAAATTGCTTTTTATACCAGAGAATGATCAGAAAATTCCAGCCAGTATAACTATAAAATGGATTAAAGAAGCCTGGATTTCCGAACCCAGGAGGTCTGATCCGGAACCCAAGAAGAGATGTCAAACAATTAGGTTCAGTGTTTATTCAGTGAATGAATGTGATAAATCAGTAGGCTGAAAAGATGTTCATTGGGCTGAAAGAGGAGGAGGGAGGGGGCCACACATAGGAACTTTCAATTAGAAGTGTGGTAACACAATTGGAGGAAGTGCAGCAGATCATCTTATTGGAGACCTTGGGTAAAGTAGCATTTGTACGTATCTGTTGTCGTCATGGTGTGTAACACAAGGTCAGAGTTACAGGTATTCGTAAAACAAAATCATCATAACATGTACCATATTTTGTACTTAAGTAACATTTTGCTCTTAATTTAACTGATTTTTTTTTAAACCATTGTTTGACATGGAATTTTCAAATTAAAACCTTTATCTTCTACTGTAGAGAGAAAATGTTTCATGTTATTAGGTTAATTTTAGGTAGCTTTTATTTACATCTTTAAAAGGAAGAAATTACATTTTTAATGAGATATATATTGTATCATATTCTACTATCTTTATCTGATGAATGTCCAATCGTCTTTCTTCCATGACTCTCTTTATGGTGACAGGTGGATGGTCCCTATTGGGTATAGGTAACATGACATTATATAAGCACTGGATTGGATATGCCGAAACATGGCAGATGTAAACACTCTACTGGGTACGATGAACATGACGTCTTCCATCAATTTGAGGAAAGATTACGCCATGCCTGACAGAAAAGTTTGTTACAGAACTAGTTTATTTTATAATTATCCATTAAATAAGTACAACTTTTTTCCTGTAGCTATGCAACTACTTTTGTTCGTCAGTTTTAAAAGCATTATTTTTTCTTATGATTGGCAATTAATAATTTTCCATAAAGATAATTCAAAATTATGTGTTGAAAATCTTACGATATATAAATATAATTTAAATTTATTTTAAAATTGCTTTTGAAAATATATTGTTATATTTCATACCATTAGAAATTTGTATATGTTATATATTAAAATAATAAAGTTAAATTAATATTATGAAATATATTAAAAAGGCTCACTTTAATTAACTTGATATGGAGTTCTGTTCTTTTCAATTTTCTTTATAAATGTAATAATGATCCTGTGTGTATCTTTAATTGAGTTCTTTAAATAATTTTTCGTATACAAATATATATTGAGCAATGTCACAAAAGGATCATTTTGAAATATATTTTCGAACAACCTAGATTTATGCAATCTTAATTTAATTGTATAATTACAATATCCAGACACCAAACAATCTGAAAAAAATTCTGCGTTCTTGTCTCATTTTATTTTTACAAACATTATAAATTTGTTTGAGTTGGGAATTTGAAATATTATTTCAAGTTTCTAGAATTATATGGATGATCAATTTTCAGAGATTTAATGCATCAAATCTGAGACAACCCTGAAAAATTTTATATTCGAATTGTTTGAAATTTACTGCAACAACTTCAACAGAAATTTAAGCCACTGTTTTACTACAATTAATGAAGATTTTGTAATAGGAATTATTTATTCTACATCTCATTTTTAAAAGCCCCTGAGACAGTCTGCGTCTACAATCAATTAAATCCTTCTGTTGAAAAAATTTACTACAGTTTAAGAGATATTTAATTTGTAAAATTGCTTTGAGATAAAAACTTTATAAATGTTAGGGTATTTAACCAAATTAGCATTAGACAAAAGTTAAAATATTATTTTTTTTACAGATACAGTTAAATGTTATAAAAATTAGACTTTCTATATTTTTTTAAAATCTATGAAACAGAATCCGTTTAATTAAGTATTTAAGAATATTATGATAGCACTAAAACTCCGATGAACGATAGAAAATAATTATGCACTATATACCATTTATATGAAGTAATATGTATTCATATATACAACACCATTTATATGAAGTGCTTTGGTTCTGAAATTATCAATGTATAACATCTGGTTAACAAGCTAAATAAATTCTTGATTTAATTAAATCTATTGAAACGGAGCCATAATAACTACACTTTAAAAAGATGATAATGTAATAAAATTTAATATGAAATATAATAATTTAATAAAATATAATATAAATTAATTAATATCACATGATAATTTTGCCTATATTTGACTTGATGAAATTAAGACAATTGATCTAGTTGACTTAAATTGCTTATAAAGAGTGTGGTTTAATGACAATAATATAAGAGATTTTTTAAATTGATGTATAGTTCCTGTGAATTATATTAAATTATTAGTTATTATATTTTATCTATTTCTAGTTAATTAGTTATTATATTTTATCTATTTTTATGTTCGTTCAATGTAAATCGAATATTTAGAAAAATATGGTTGCGATCAAGCAAGGCATCATGGTTGATCAAGATTAATAGTTAATCATAACGGTTAATCAAGATTACTTAAGCATCATCGATACCTAAATATGTTAACAAATAATAACTTCATCACCAATGAATTCAATTTTTGTTTTTTTACTAACGAAATTCTCCAAATAATCTCTCCCAATGCTCTCAAAATGTTTCAAAAATGCAATTAGCAATAACAAGGAGAAAATGTTTGAAGAGCAGTGATAGAAACAATACCAGTATTCCAATCGAAGAGTAGGAAAAAAATGGATCATTAACTGGAACGAAACTAGCATCAACAACTATCGTTGAAAAATAAGTGCTTAACAAGCTCATTAGGATTTAGGCGGTTTGTAAATTTCAATTGATGGTGTTGGTTACATGGAGGTTTCAATTCTTATGAAATATTTCGTTTTTATGGTAATAAACGTATGTAATTACAGTTATAAAAACATGCAATAACCTATCTTGTTGCTTGGATGAATTATTTGGCCGATATGCATTGTTCTAGCGTGATTATAAAGAATATTCTTCTGCCTTTGTATAACTATTTTTAACTAAGATTTTATGTGTGTAAGTCTCATAAAGTCCCTTCTTTGTAGCATTAACAAATTTTTATTTAATAACTGATTCCACTTAATTTTCAAAATAATAATAATAATCCAAACACCTTACAAGTGAAAAATAAAATTCTTCTTTTTAATAGTTTAACGTTGGATTTTAATAGTTTATATTTGATATTCTGGAATGTCTTTAAATTGCATTTTTGAACTGTTACATGTGAAAGTTATAAGGAATGAAATGAAGGAATTAAATATTAGGTTGTTTATAAATTATCTTATGAATCTTTAATGTATGCCATGTTAATAAAATAAATAAATATATTTAAAAATTGTTTACAATAAATATAGTATTTTGTAAACAAATAAGTTATGCGCACTTTTATCGTATTTTAATTTTTAGTTATTGAAACAGTTTAAATCTAAATTATAAATGACTTTGCGCCCATCATTTATTGTAAGGTTAAAAGCAAAAATTTAATCAAAATATGTTAATAGTTATTGCACATATCTAAAAATTTAATAAAAACTAGTTTATGTACATGAATTCATACATGTGATTTACATGTTTATAACATATTCTGCTAATATAATCACTTTTACAAATAATTACAAACAAAAAAATTGAGATACAGTAAAAAATGATTTTTTGATTTTTTTTTTTCAAAATCAAATTTTTTTCAATAATAAAGCATCAAACACCACATAACATTTTAAGTACATTAAATATGCTATTAACTTTTATATTCATATCAGTCATGAAAAATATTATAGCACCATGAGAGGTTCAGAACAATTTCAATAATTTGGAAGAAACAGCATACAATATCACTTTATTCATTTCCATCGGCACTTTTTTAAGGAAATAATAATTTCTATGGTTTGTTTCAAAATTACATTAATTTAATTGTATTACATTTAATTTTGTCTATCTCAATTTTAAACTGCAATTGCAAATAATCTAAATTTCTAATATGTTATTGGTATTTTATGTTAATTAAATAATTCCGTACTATTTATTTGTCGATAATTAATGTTCATTCGTAAAACTAGATTTACCAAAAAAATTCGTTAAATATCTGAACACATCCCGGCAAATCTTCAAAAGTAAGGAAACATTTAAAAATTATATCATTAAATACACTGAAGTGACAAAAGTCATGGGATAGCAATATGCAAATTTTCAAATGGCAGTAGCATCGCGTAGAACAGGTATAAATGCGCAGTGCTTTCGCAAAGCTTTCATTTCTGTTCAAGTTATTCATGTGAAGAGGTTTTGACGTGATGATGACCGCACGACGGGAATTAACAGACTTTGAACGCAGAATGTTAGTTGGAGCTAGACGCATGGGTCATGCCATTTCGGAAATTGTTAGGGAATTCAACATTCCCAGATCCACTGTGTCAAGAGTGTGCCGAGAGTATGAAATTTCAGGCATAACATCCCACCATGGACAGCGCAGTGGTCGACCGCCTGCACTTAACGACCGAGACCGCAGACGTCTGCAAAGAGTCGTAACTTCTAACAGACAAGCAACACTGCGTCAAATAACCGCAGAAATCAATGTGGGACGTACAAGGGACTTGTCTGTTAGAACTGTGCGGAGAAATTTGGCTTTCTTGGGCTATTCCAGCAGAAGACCGACTCAAGTGCATTTACTGACAGAACGACATCGCTTGCAGCGACTCTCGTGGGCACGTGAGCATATCGGTTGGTCCCTAGATGAATAGAAAATCGGGGCCTGGTCCAATGAGTCACGATTTCAGTTGGTAAGAGCTGATGGTAGGGTTCGAGTGTGGCTCAGCCCCCACGAAGCCATGGACCCAAACTGTCAGCAAGGCACTGTTCAAGCTGGTGGTGTCTCCGTAATGGTGTGGGCTGTTTTTTCATGGCATGGTCTTGGTCCTCTTTTGCGACTGGACCGAACATTGACTGGAAATGCTTATGTTCAGCTACTTGGAGATCACTTTCAGCCATTCATGGACTTCATGTACCCAAACAACGATGGGATTTTTATGGATGACAATGCGCCATGTCACCGGGCCACAACTGTTCGCGATTGCTTTGAAGAACATTCTGGACAATTCCAACGAATGATCTGGCCACCTAGATCGCTCGACATGAATCCCATCGAGCATTTATGGGACATCATCGAGAGGTCTGTTCGTGCCCAAAATCCTGCACCATCAACGCTTTCACAATTATGGACGTCTATCGAGACAGCATGGCTCAATATTCCTGCAGAAGACTTCCAACGACTTGTTGAGTCCATGCCACGTCGAGTTGCTGCACTTCGCCGGGCGAAAGGAGGGTCGACACGATATTAAGAGGTATCCCATGACTTTTGTCACTTCAGTGTATATCATTACAACTTAAATTGAGTTCAGACATATCTGCATTTTTTATGCACTGCATTATTATTTTCGTTTAAAAAATTTCTTCACATAATAATGGATTTGAGATATTACAAAAATTGAAAACATTCTCTAATATAATATGTACAATTACTTTTTAATATAAAATAGAAATATATACGGGAATTACTTTTTTAATATAAAATAGAAGCATATACGCGAATTACTTTTTAATATAAAAATATTAAATATTTTTACTTCTATATTGATAAAAATTAATGCAGACATTAAGATCCTAACATATTTTTTTTAAAACCATAAATTCCTTTTGTTTTAAATTGTTTGGGGTGATAAAATTTACTCCATATTGTTCTTCACAATAAAAAAATCTCACTGTAGCAGAAATCCAAAGCAACTACAATTTAATTGAAGAAATCGAGAAGTTAAAAACTGAATTAAATTATCTTGATATAAACATCTAGTTCTAAGAATACTATGAGATTAAAAACATATAAAAATAATTTTACAAATAACAAAACCATACATTTAAAAACACGTCCCTAAATGACTCTGACCTACTTAACTAGTTTATCCTATTTTAAATTCAGGTGGATTAATTCTTAATAAAACGAAATATACATACAATTATTCTTATAAATACAGAAACCCTATCTTAGCTTCTTAATAAATGTAATGTTGCCTTAACAATTTACTCAGTGAAAAATAATTGCATTACATATTAACCAATAGAAGAAATTATTATATTACCATAAACTGTAATATATATTTCTAGCACTCTTTGACGAAAAACGTGATTCCTTTATTACATCCAATTCAATGTCGTGCGAATCTTTCAAGATTGTCAAGGGAGATCGATTGTTAATATCACCATGCTTTCCGCAGTGATCCATCAGCTTGCCTCGCATTTTTCCGAAGAACTTAATAGGTGATCTAAATATAAAGAAAACTAATATAGCCAAGTAATAAAGGAGAACGGTTTTACTCATTACCTTATTGTTTATAGATATTAGAAATGTTTACTATGTATATAAAATATAGCGAATGTCAATGCATAAATTGAGACTACTTTGAATAAATATTTATAAAAGTCGTAATCAATAAATCAATGGAATCTTTGTAATGAAATAAATATTAATAAAACATTATAAGGTGTTTTTAATGTAATTTTTCAATTTACACTAAAATATATTAGAAATATAAGATACAAGTGAATTTAAAGTTGGTATTTTAGATATTTTATGATCATATCAATTTTTATGAAAATTTTTATTGTTTTAAACATAAATAAATTTATTTTATATAATTGCTGACATGAATTTGTTAAATAAATATTTAAATCTTGTAATAATGGTATCTTAATAATAATTAATAATTTAATTAATCGTGCCATGTATTACAATCTCTATATGTTTTTAAATATATATTAAAGATTATCATGCATAATATTATCATGTATCATATTATCATGTATCATATTATCATGTGTCATATTATCATGTATAATATTTTCATGCATTATCATGTAAAGATTATCATGTATAATTACATGTCATAAATATATGATCCCATAAAGTTAACCTATACAAATGTCTTCAACCACCATTAACTAAAATTATTATTAATCACAAAATGTATTAATGACATTTAGCATCTTAATTTAGAATTAAATATGTTTTTTTTCTTTATCATGAATTCAAGTAATGTTATAAAAAATTCTTTAATTGAAATAGATGACTTATTTAAGACATAAGCATATGTCAAATATTGTAAATTTATTTGTCCTACTTAATAAGTTTGTTACATTTTTTTCACAACGAGTATTCATGAATTTACCCATCAAAATTTGTTATAAATTAAGAAATAAAGTAATAACGAAATTGATTTAATTGAAATATGATGGATATTAATAATCCATTCCTTTTAGTATTATTCTTTTCGATATAAATTGCTTGATTTGATACAATTAATAAAAAAAATTACTTTCTTTATTTCTTTCCTTACTTTAAACCTCTTTAATTGAAAGACATGACTTATTTAAGACATAAATATATATAAAATATTGTAAATGTATACTTGCTACTTAATAAGTTCGTTACAGTTTTTTTCACATTTAATATCCACCAATTTACCAATCAAAACTCATTAAAAATTTTTAAAATATATAATAATAACGAAATTGTTTTAATTGAAATATAACCGATATCAATAATCCATTCTTTTAGTATTATTCTTTTCGATATAAATTGCTTAATTTAATACAGTTAATAAATAAATTACTTTCTTTCTTACTTTACTTATTTTAAACTTCTTTAATTGAAATAGATGACTTATTTAAGACATAAATAAATGTAAAATATTGTGCTACATAATAAGTTTGTTTCATTTTTTCACAAACGAATTTACCCATCAGAAGTTGTTAAAAATTAAGAAATAAAATAATAACAAAACTGATTGAATTGAAATACGACCGATATCATTCCTTTTAGTTTTAGAAATTACCTGATTTAATGCAATTAATAAATAACTTACTTTCTAAAATGATCACTACTAAAAAATGTTTATCCCCACTGTACATGACATCGAAAAATCAGTAAAAAAAGTGTTAAAAATACTTTACGACAGCTTTGTTCCCCAAACCATTTTAGAGCTAAAGGTTGAAATGTTCCATTGATCCTCGTTTTACAGGGTCAACTGTGAAATCACTGATGATTGGCTCTTTCGAGATCCTATTATATGATGCCATTAAAAGCCAGAAGCGTTTGGCGTTAGAGATGTCAAATCTTGAACTACCTTGACGACAAGATTGCATGAAGGATAATCGATTAAAACTTTTGATAGCTTTCCCCCCTTTCTATCAAGATTTTTTTCTTCTTTCAGAACAGAATATAAAAAGGGAAATGAGAAATCCGTAGGAATTCAGAAAAAAAAAGTCAGAGATAATTCCTTTAGTTGTTTAAATACTTAACGGAATCCAGAAATTGTTCGGTGGTTTCTAAGGATTAGAAATGGGTTTTGTGAAATCTCTGGACTTTTTTAGCTATGCTCTTCAAAATCAATTTTTTCGCTGTGCGATTGAAATACTACAATAAAATTATTGATCACAGTCCAGAAAATATACTGAAATAAATATCAGTGGTACATCGCCAGCAAATATATTTTTAATAAACTTAAATATACTATATCATATTTCTTAAATGAATACATTTTATCTAAAATTAAAAAGAATTAATTAAGTAGTTATTAAAATATTTTAGTAATTAGTTTCAAAATATTTTTAATAATTTTTTTTTATAATTTTAAAATATTTCAACTGTATGATTGAAATACTACAGTAAAAGTTATTGGTCACAGAGCAGAAAACATACTGAAATAAATATCAGTGGTACATTCCCAGCAAATATATTTTTAATAAACTTAAATGTAATATGTCATATTTTTTAAATCAATACATTTAACTAAAATTAAAAAAGAATTAATTAAGAAGTTAAAAATTAAAATATCGTAACAATTAGTTTTAAAATATTTTTTTATCATTTTAAAATATTTCAACTCTGTGATTAAAATACTACAATAATAAATGTTATTGGTCACAGTCCAGAAAATATACTGAAATAAATATCAGTGGTACCTTCTCAGAAAATATATTTTTAATAAACTTAAATATGCTATACCATATTTTTAAATGAACATATTTTTTCTAAACTGAAAAAAAATAATTAAAATCAAAACATTATAACATTGAAAATTTTATTTAATTTTAAATTTCTAAAAATATTTTTTTAACTGACAGTTTTTTATTTGTTTTTTTTTTCTAAGAATTAAGGATTTTTAATTTTATTCTCCTCGAATGTAAAACATGATGTTAAAGTATCCAAAAGTGAAGATTTATACTAAAAGAACCACACATATTTAGTTGTGAAAGGGATTCGCCATATGTAAGGGTTTTTTCTTTACTGCTAAACATCGGAGGGTCTTGTAATCCACTTATTTGTGCCACGAAGACAATGCCTTATGGGAAGACTTTTAGGAATAACTGTGCCACATTTACTTATCGTATGGGAGGCAATCTGGTAGTCTAATTCCAGCCATCCTGACTGCCAATGTGTTACTTATATACGCTGTCGTAATCGTCATCGTTTCTTCCTGTTTCTGAAAGCAGTGTCTGTAATGAACAATGGGCAGATAGGGGTTTGCTGAAAGATAATAGAGAGTTTTTAAATAACGGAAACCACTCACTGTCACTTTCCGGCTATTAGCTATATAATGCCATTGCGCATACGTTAATCAGAAATCGCCAAATTGCCAGCGAGCAACAAATAGAGTTTTTGCATACCATGTCCGCTATCATTGATAGTATTTTCGAAATTGCACTGAATTTCAAAAGCACTACTGAATTTCAAAAGCGATCAGACGGATGATGTCTACAATTGCAAATACCCAATCTCTACTAGAAAGGATATTTAAGATCTAAAAGATATAGAAAGGAGATTGGATTTTAATCATTTGTATATATTGCTTGATATTATATATGTAATAAAGAAAACTATACAAATTGCAAGATGTGTCTAACATACATGTTTCTGCTCCACTTCTATTCCTTCATATTTGTATGGCAATCTAATTGCTACATATTTTTCAACAAGCCTTCAAATATTCCCAGAATAATTAAAATAGTATTAATTCTTTAAATCTTTTCTCGAGTAAAATAATTATACATTTGTTATAGATATTTTAATACAATTTTCTTCATAATTATGTTCTTACAATTATATATATTGTATGTATATCATTCCTATTATTATTATTTTTTAAAGATTTTTAGAAGAATTATTCTTCTTTCCCAACGAATTTTAACTATTATTTATTTACGAACAAATATATTTTTTACCTTTTAAGAATAAGAATAAAATGTTAAAAAAAATAAGAATAAAAACAAATTTCAAAATATGCAAAGAATAAAAAAAGCTTTCAAAAACTTCTTAAAATGTTTCTATCTACAGCTGCTTTGTTGTGACTAGCATTAATAATCTGTTTTTGTCTCCAGCTGCCTTTTACTTTATTCAAAACAATCTATTAATTTTCATCCCATATACTTTGGAAATAAAAGCATGATTAAAGCCATTCCAAAAAGATTTATGGCTTCAGCTTTAAATGCATGTAATGTATTTTTAGCAACGTCATTTATGTTTACTTTAATTATTAAAATTCGGAAGCATTATTTTCTTCTTTTGTGCTGATAAAAATACTTTCAAATATTTTCCATTTATTAAACTGCTTTTATTGATATTTTAATTCTTTTTTATTCTTGTTTTCAAATTCAAGAATCTGTTTAAAATTAATAACTTGCATCTATAAATTATGCTTATTATTACGTAAATATTAGCATTTTTAATAATCAAAATTTTCTGCAATTTTAAATACTATCATTGAAATATAAACGATGTATAAAATTTTTATCATTTTTTCACCTCTCGTTCTACAGACGTTATACCAGTATACATTTATTTATCTGGTTAGTTGATTTTATATTTTGCATTATATTTAATAATAAACTAAATAATAAACTAAAGAAACAATTATATAACTAATATATATATGAAGCGTGTCCCAAAATTCATGCAAGAATTCTTGCTTGCATATATGTATACTAGTGAGCTTTTAATTGTTCAATTCTTCTTTTTCGTACATTTTTACAAAAGTATCTTTTTTATCAAAAATTTATTAAACATAGCACGACATAATTATTTATTTAAATTATATATTTAATGAAAAATTATAAAAATATTAATTATAAATTTCTAATTTATTTTGTGCAACTGAAATAAATTTATTCTTAATAATAATAAATCAAATTCAATAATTTACATATAGATAAGTCAGTAAAGGCTATATACACATGTACAGCTTAATCTGTATGGCGTTGGTATCACTAAAAAATTAGAAAACTGAAAATACAATTTTTTTTATTTATAATCTTTTAAAGAGGTGATTTATTATTGTATTTGTATAATTAATATGTCAAAAAGATTGTCATATGCACAATAATTAATTCTGCTTATTATATTTAGACTACCACTTATTTCATCATTATAGGATATTATTTTTCATTACATTAACAAATAATATTCTGAATTCTAATTACCTTTCTCTTATTCTTTTGAATTCATTTATGATCAGCAGAATTAATTCAAGTATTTTAGAACTTTGTCAGTATTGTCATACATTAAATATATTATATATTAATATAAAAATATCTATTTTCAAAATATTGTTTTATTTATTCTAAATTGTTTTAATGCATGAAAGTAACACAAAATTCTATGTAAATAATAAGTAATATAATTAAAATTTAAAAAGTTACATAGGAATAAATTTGTAAAATATAAACAATACATCTTTTTAATGAATAATCAAATTGCCATTTTTGTTGCCATGTGTTTTAGTAAATAATCTGGTTGTTATTAAAAACATATTTTTGCCCATGTGATTATTCAACGGTACAAGTGGATCATGTTGGCTTGTTAGTTTCAATATACCATCTATTCAACCAACATGAATATATAATCAGTTATCACATCATTTAATGCATCATTTTTAAAGGGATAAATATTTTTAATCCTGAAAGCTTTTTGAAAGAATATGACTTAGTAACTTTTCACATCTTGATATTTTGTTCTATTTTCTAATTGTTATTTTCTCTACTAAAATATTCTCACACATATCTGAATTGAACAAAACTTCCTTCAAACGACTTAAAACTTACTATAAATAAATCGATTCAGAATTATCCAACTGTACTTGAATCCGGTACTGCAATTTTATTGAATAAAAAATATTCTCTTCAGCAAATTAAGCCTTAATATTTATAAATCAATGCACAAAAATAAATTCAGAATTAATCGATAGAAGTACTGTAACAGTTGGAAACTCGGTTGGATGTAACAGTTGGATGCAGTTATGGGAAGAAACTGATTTATATGAAATAATATTTTTAATTAAAAAAGTAGAATAACATACAGCAGATCTTGCATGAGAAATTGTTGATAACTATCTTACATGAGCATCCATTGATCATCATCGTACTTTATTCTAAGCAAACTTTGTTTACAAAAACGTGATCTAAATAACTGTATGATCTATCTAAAATAATCTTATATGCCTTAATTTAAAATTCTGCATTTCCTTATTAGTAGACATCTTCTACAATGGATAACAACAGACGCGTTCACGGTATTTAAAAATTTTCTTATAATAATTGCATTCAATTTTCTATCAGGGTCAGGAATGCACATTGTTGATAGCTGTTTTGACTGTGTTTTGCGACGCCTCTAATTCACTGCTGGAATGTTAAACCATGTGAAAGACGATATTAATCAACTTTGGCAAAAGTTGTTTCGTTATGAATCTGCATTCCCGTTCGTGAAAACGTTAACATAATTGCAGTGTTTAAGATGTTGTAACTCACACAAATTTATTGGAAATTAAAAGTACATACTACATACTAAAATCAATGTATGTTTGGAGATGCATAAAAATGGAATTGTTCGGCAATAGTGTCAGCTACTTGTTGCATTTATTTTGACAAGTTGGAGAAGTATTTTGTTCCTCAGATTTTTCCAAATTTTATGTTTTAGCAAAATTGCACTCCAGCATATTTTCATGCTGATGTTATTGAATATTTGAATAATCCTTTCCTGGTGAAAAAACCGTTAATTCACTGCCGATATCTTCGAACAAAAGTTCCATAATTTTGATGATTTCAAACAGAGTGTCTCTGAAATAGTTGACTTAATAACACCTAAAATGGTACAGACGGCAAGAGATGGTATAATCATGTGGTCATCTGCAGAGTTATTGTCACAGGTCACATTGAATTTCATTAACCTACAGAGAAATTTGAGGAGTTTACCTCTTTATTATGAGCGAAATTTAAAATTAATTATATGTGGTTCATTTAGGACAAGCCATTACTTTTGAATACCTATACACTCGGCATCCTGTCAATTAAGCCACAAATTACATGAACATGAAAATTACTGAAACTATTAAATTTAAGATTTCACAAGTTTTCTTTAAAAAAGTCTTTTAAAAAATCAGAATACTTACAATAATTAGTTCTTAAATTCAGTTTTCAGTTTTGATCGGTTTAAATATTTTTGTAAATCTGAATTTATGATTCGATGAATGGAAGCACGCCATAGAAATGGTTCTTGCTATATTTTTGTTGAAATATGATTAAAGACCTATAAATATTTTATCAAATTTAGAGACAACATTTTAAAAAGTATTCCAAAAATTGAGGTATAGTTCCATTGACAATATAGTATAAAAAATACTATTCAGTATTTTCTTTTGTAAATCCATTATGCAAATATATAAAAGCAAAAAATCACATTTTTTTCAAAAATGCAAAGTTTATTCAGATCTCTATGGTTACAATAATTTACAAAAGCTACGATTATTCAGTATCAAACGTAGTTTTAAAATCTATTAATCTTACATTAAATAAAACAACTTGCAAACTGACTCTATCTTAAAATGCTCTAGAAAAGCAACTCCTGACAACTCTTAAAATTTATCCATTGCTACTTCAAGGAATAATTTCAACTATAAGGAAAATGATGATTCTTTCATAGACTCTTTACTATAAAACACACGAAGAATTAATTTCAACCCAACATTAGAGCTATTTATCAACTAACAACAAGCATCCAAAAATATTTTAATTATATTGCACCTGATAAATAAATGATCTTGCATTGAAAACAAATTTTATTCTTTCGTGTTTTCAGAAATAATATTAAGCTTTAAAGATAAAGAATTCTCTTCTATTTCATCAGAAGTAAAAAACTCGAGAGAACCAGTAGCCTTCGCTGGGAACATTTATCTTCAAGCTATCGTGTTAAAAATTATAACTCTAAACATAACTATAAACAATATTAATAACCTGAACATTATGTGAAATTTTAACCATTTATATGCCTTATTTTTTTTCGCTAAAGTGCTGTATCTAAATAAGCAAGAAAGGAAGAAAACGAACTGAAATCATTTCGACCTTTCATGAAGCGAGTGGAATAAAATATTAATGAAATGTATTTCCTCGATTTATATAATTTTATGTATTTTCCACCCACCAAATCTCATGAATAAATGAAAAATACTGGTATCATTTAATGAGCAAAATATTTTCTTAATTAAAAGCAAATCCAAAAGGCTAAACCAGAATAATGTAGGAATAATCCCAAAGTAAGGATTTTCTAGGTGCTGTCTGAATTTAATATAGGAACTTGAATAATTCAGACTTCCATCCAATTAATGTGGTCTCACCTCCTTATTTAATATGCAGAGTCGTGGCACTCCAGAGATGGGATGTGATATCCATCTGCGACTGGCCGAGTTTCGAAATCCGACATTTTCCTTGACGTGTGAAAGGAGCTTTCATTGCTAAGTGTCTGTTGTTAACATTAAATGACTTTGCGTTTGACAATATTACTGAAACTCTATTCTGGTGATGAATATCATTATGTTTCTTCATCATGTCATAGCAGCATAAGCAGATATATTAAAAAGCACTGAATGGTTAAAATATCAATGCATGTCAACACTATGTCAAATGTATGAATATCAATGCATGTCAACACTATGTCAAATGTATGAATATCAATGCATGTCAGCACTATGTCAAATGCGTGAATATCAATGCATGTAAACATCCAAAAATATTTCACATAAGCAACTTTTTGTCCATATTAGGATTAATATTGTTGTTTGTTATTGTTGTTTACGAGTTTTGAGTGGTTTATTCTATACTATTCCTTACTTAGTTTTATTGATATAACAAATTGAGCATTATATATGTTGCCCTAAGTACTTCCTCACAGCAGTGAAAAGGTAAAGATTACTTTCCAGAAAGACTTTTGATAGGACTTGGACTAAAATTTTGTTATCATTTATTTTACAGGATGAAATTTATAAAATTAAATTTACTGCTTGAAAACCAATCATTTGATCTCTTTACGTATGTTTGCTACACTTGTGAAAATTTGTAGTAATAAACTACATTAGGTGCATTTATAGAATATTGTTTTAAATTACATGGGTACCCATGTGTAATTTAAATCAATATTCGTGTTTTCTTCTGTTAAGCTTGAATAAATATTTAATTTATTATATTTTATAGTAAAAAAAAGGCTGTTCACACATATTTGTACATTTTTCTTTCACCAACTAAAATTTACAAAATTCCATTAGCGCAAAGTGGTAAAATTTTCATTTTAACAATAAATCTCTTGAAACTCCATACGATCCATATGTAAGCTTTCTGGCACGCTATTTACAGAGACGTTTATTGGACTAACAATTACAGCGAACAAACAGACTGCGTTTTGGAAGTTGGCGAACTTGCATCAAATTGCTTTATTAGTGCAATTTCCTGTATTACGGTATTAGAATCCGACTAACTGCTCTGAAATAAATGAATCCGGGCCTGCTAAATAGATGCAGAAACCCAGATCCGGGGCATAAACAGTGGGTTGCCCACGTATATTTAATTTATAATTAATAATAAATTATAATCTTTAAATTAATAACTTTTAAATTTATGTTTATAGTAAATAATTTTATTTGTCAAATAACAAACATAATTTTGATTTTTCTTCCGTATTTTATTTTTAATTGTAACAAAAATGTGTACTGAATTTTATAAAACAGTTATCCATGTATAATCCATGAAAATTTTGACAATCAAAATTAACAATAAAATGAATAAAACCTAATAAAATATTTTGATATTTATACATTTCAATACATTTTAATTAAAATTTTTATTTTGATATCAAATATTTTTTATTTTATTTTATTTATTTATTTATTGTGAGATCACTAATTTTTATTTTCATTTGGCCCCAAAACCTTAATAATACGTCTAATAACTTTACTAAAGAGATATTAGTTAATAAATATTTGACCTATAGGAGATAATGACGTGTGCAAAGATATTCAAGTAAACTGCTTTGTATTTGTCATTTGGCCATTGTATTGGATCACATGGTAGTTTTGTATGTAAACGATTCGCACCAGATAATCCTAGTTGATGTCAGACACTTTGTTACAGTCATCTCCAATTCACCTCAGTTTCAAAGCTGAGACTTTTATCGACTTCACCAGCTGAAATTTAGCTCAAATCAGTTTGTACACTAGCTAGAAGTTGTAGAAGTGGGCCACAAGTTATGTTGAACAAATCAAATAGTCCTCATATTAATGTAATATATTCTGCTTGAATGCTACATTACTCGAAGTCTTGTTGAAGAAAAACTAAAATGTCAAAGATAGTCATTAATGATTCTTAAATTGTTGTAATAAAATAGATTCTAAATAAAATAGAAACTTTCTAAATGGCTAAAAATATATAAATAGAAACTTTATATGTAAGGAAAACTAATATAAACTTTCTAGCTGTTCTAAATAAAATAGAAAGTTTAAGAGCACCCACTTAAAACACCTGCGTAACAAAAGGACTTCGAAACTGGCGACTTCATACAAAAAAGGGACAAATTCAATGTATTGTTGCCTGTTTCTACTTTCCCTTTTCAGTTTACTCTTATCTAATTATGCAAGTAATCCTTGCAGGGATTCATAACAATTTAACATTTTCAAATGCTATAGTGAACCCTCTCCAACTCCACTATACTACAACTTCGATAAAAAATCTAAGCGAAACCGGAGTTCCATTCCATTTTGAAATCCTCGTTCAAAACTTTTATTTCCTTTCCAGCTTCCTCCTCTTTCATTCTTAGCTGACATATAATAAGCATTTTTTGGGATGGAGGAAAACTAGAACCAGAATTTCGAAAACATTCTTTTACTTCTTTCAATAGATATTTTTTTAGAAGAGGTAGAGATTTAATAACACGCACTTCAAACGAGCGCAGGAGTTTATTCTACTGAAAAAATGCTTTTGTTATATCTTCCCAAGCATATTACAGCTTTTTTTCTTTATCTAGGGTTAAATATTTATAAATATGTAGTCATATTATATATATAATCTACTTGAAAAAATACTTATAATTGAAAACATAAATTCTCAAGTTTCATGTAAATATGTAAATTTCCTGTGTGGATGCTATGCTATAAACTAATGTTTAGAATTATTTAGTATTTGTCCCAGTTGCTTATTCTATAAAATTTTAATTTATTTAATATACCTCTTATTCTTCGAAAAAATTGTCGTATAAATTTCAATGTTTAAAAAACTCAACAATAATTACTAAAGTAGAAAAGATTTTATGTACCCCTTTTTTTAACTTTATAAGACATTTAATTGCTTCAAAATTATTTAATTTTTCATTACAATATATTTAATCAAAAAATTATTTACATTGGTGTTCAAATTTCTGAGAATTTAAGCTTTTAGTTGATTATTTACAATATTACCAATCAGATTTTATGAAATTTGGTAAGTGTATTGATCGTGATATTGCAAATAAAAAACATTTATGGCAGACAAGTATGACCTTTTGGGGATTCAATAAGGTTAAAAAAACTAAAATAGCTCTTACAATGTCATGCAATAAAAGGGGGTAATCAAAGGATGGTTCTGTATTAAAATTATGCAGCATTCATGCCATCAGACAGTTTATTAAACCCTGTGACAATATTTCTTGCTCCTCCAGCAACACCGTTGTTAAAATCTGGATGATTCTAAGAGTTGGAAAGTAATCATTAATTGCCTTCCTAAGAGCATTCTAAACTGGATATTTAGAGTTTCGGTCTGAAGATCTAACTTTCTAATCCATCCTGAGAGTATTTTCATTTTCCAGTTAGCACATTAAACAATTAGAGCTAACTTCGACCCTTAAGAGGGAACATAAAGTCTCAATATCGTAATTTTATCGTATCGTCACTTTTGCAGAAGTGACACACACATAAGCAATGATATGGAGATCTGCATACCCATTCACCATGATGCCTAAACGGATCAATCTTATCTACCATAGTTATTTCGTCTTCGGTTGTTGGGGGACAAATTAGGTGTACCCAAATGAACCACTGTAGAGATATGTGTGCTATTTTAGTTTTTTTGACCTTATTGAATCCCCAAAAGGTCGTACTTGTCTGCCATAAATGTTTTGCAGCTATTTTATTTGCACTGTGTTAAGAATAAACCAGAACCCATCTTAGACCATATTGGTTCAAATGCGATGTTCTAAGCATCATGTAAACGGACTTTCTTGTGCTCAGAAATAAAAGGAACACAAACAACAGGTTGTATTGCAAAAATACTTATGTCGTGAAAACAGTAATTTTGAACTCAGGTTCTTGTGGTAGCATGGAGTTCACTAGAGAAATCAGAAGCTATTTAACTTCTGTTACGCCTTTATGTAAGGGACAAATATCGATCTTCATTAACCGTTGTGATTCTTGAATGACCTGTACGAGGCTTTTATTTCATGGATTCTGTATCTTTAAACTGTTTTCAAAAGTTAGGAACGACGCTGGACATTACATTTAAGTCTCTATCAATCTGCACTTTAAACTATGATGCTTCTTGCCCCTCCACTATTAAAAAGCTTATTCCATCATCCAAAGTTGGTGTTTGCAATTCGGCGAAATGTGGGAACGCAAGAAAACTACAAGAGTGCTTATAAAGCATGTTCCTTTCTATACACCTACCCCAAATACAACTAAGCTTACGTATTTAACATAAAAGATTCGCATCTCTGTTGTGTGTAGTTTTAAGTTGGAACACCATTGTATATTCAATTAAAAATTCATGATATGAAGGCCTATTCTTAAATCAATTAATTAATAATTTGCATTCATAAGTTTGTAACAGGTAGTTCTTAAATATTTATTGAGTTCCCTAAAGATACCTATATTTTATACTTTCATCAATATTTTAGATGAAATACGCATAACATAGAATAATAATGTAGGAAACTTCAAATTTATTAATATGAGGCAAATAAAATGTGCAATGAAATATTGATTATATTAATAAAATATTGAATGATGATATCATACTTTTTAAAAGAAAGAATTATAAAAGTTGGCATTAAATATTTTAAATTTTAAGGTGGGTTAAGTCAGTTCAAAGATATTTGCTTTAGAATATATGATGTTATATTTTAATGGCTAAAATTTCTTTGTAAAGTTAATATCGTGATATAGAACAATAAAACCATCATGCCTTTTCTTGTTTGGAAAATTCTCAAATTATTGGATAAGCATTTTGTTATGAAGTAAGTATTTTTTTAATCTAATCTTTTAGCTGTACTTGTAAAGAAAAACTATCTCGGGCCACATTTGGAAAAAAAAGAACCGTTTCGCTATACTCATAAGTTATACAAAAGTTTTTAAAAATTAGTAAAATTTAATTTAAAAAGTTAGTAAATAATGCCGCATATGAAGCATAAAAGTTTTTGAAAATAAAGATAAAAACAGTAATTTTCAAAGATTGCTATATGTTTCATGTTGATATGTGTCATGTTATGTTTCCTGTTCTTTGGGCAAATGCTGATATAAAATTTCTCCTTTTTCTCCTACAGAGAGAAAAATAATTGTATCTTGTAGCAACATCAAAAATATAGCATTGTGAAAGTAATTGTATCTAAATTATAGGCTGTAACAATAATTTTTCCTATCACATTTTAATGAGAGATAAATAATTAAACACTATATTATAGCTTAAATCATTACTAGCTTTTTAATAAATATAATTTCTTCTATTTGGCAAAAACTTCGTTACTCCGTGTAATTAGAATATGTCACGATATACGTTTAACTACAAGCGTTTGATATAACATGCATTCTAATTCATTCCTTGATGAAGCTGACCACGCGATACCAAACCTGTCTCTCTTAATTTAATATATATATATATATATATGTGTGTGTGTGTGTGTGTGTGTGTGTGTGTGTGTGTGTGTGTGTGTGTGTGTGTGTGTGTATGTGTGTGTGTGTGTTGTGTGTGTGTGTTGTATGTGTGTGTGAGTATTATTCTGACAAAGAAATGTATAATTAAATGGATCGAAGTTAGCTATACAATTGCTACTTAAAATATTTCTGAAAAAAGTAGTTATTTTTATTTCAGTATTCTAATATTTCTATTACTAGCTCGTAGTTAAACAAAATAAAAAAAATTGCTGTGTAAGAATCATAAGATATCAAAATACACCTAATTTATTAATTTAAATTATAATTGTTTCAATTCTATACACATGTATATTCATCTGTAAAATGTAAATAAATTTATATTTCTGTTTACATTTTAATGACATTAAATTCAAGAATAACAATAAATTATTCATAATATCGCATTTTATAAGGCAGCTTTTATTAAAAAATGAAAAGTGCAACAAACTTCTCTGTCAGCCAAGAATCAATCCTACCTCAAACTGACAGAAGACGTCATATTCCCCGTACCCAATAGAGTGTTTACCTCTGTCATAAAAGATTATACTTCTTCCTAATCCAATCGAGTGATTAGATTTGCAGTGCTCCCTATACCCAATAGGGAGAGTCCATTTGTCACCACAAAGGAAGTCTTGAAGAAGGATATTGATCAGATAGCTGCCCTAGAATTCGTGTAGGATGATCCAATATCTCCATTTAAAATGTAATTTTTTCTTTTTAACATTTAAATAAAATCTATCTAAAATTATCCAAATACAGAATAAGTTTCCTTCCTGAATTTGACACCAAACTATAAGGTTCAAATGCCATATTTTTTGAAGATAAACCGAACATCCCTTTTGAAAATGTTCTGATGAATTTAATGAGAAATTAAAGATATCAAGATAATTAAATTTTGAATTTAATATTTCAAGTACTAAGGAATTTCAAAAACAGCTGTCACCCAGACAGCTAAGAAAGAAAAAAAACTTGTTTTGAATTATAGTCAATCCTCGACTAACTAGTTAATGTACCTCCTGAACAAGAAAACAGAGATTAACAAACTTACATACAAAATCTTTAGTGTCTGAAGAATTCTATTTTTATTTGGTGAATATTTTGATCCGTTCCTTAATTTGATTTAATTTATTTGAGAAAACAACAATAAGGTATAATATATTTTAATCAAATCCTTAATGAAACATTAACTGAATATTGGACTAAATATATCCTTAACTGAATATTGTTCTTTCTTCATATTATGAAGAAGAATTTTGATGTTTAATGATGAATGATGATGTTTTTGATGAATAATTGTACATTTATAATTTATATGCTATTCATTTGTGCACTTTGATATAGAAATATTATTTAATAAATGGGCAGTATATCGTTTTAATATTTAATTGCATATTTTAATTTTATTTTAATATTATACAATGGCATATTTATCGAAAGATAGAAAACAGAAAATTCAGTTAGAAAATGAGCTTGATATTTCTATTAAATATAATTTTAAATAATTGAAATTAAAATATTATAACGATATGCCATACTTATGAAGACGAATTAAATAATATACTCAATGAATTAAATAAGCAAGACGAAAGATTATTTGAATTAGAAAAATTAAAGTTATAAACTGGTGAAAAGGAAAAGGAGAGATATGAATAAAAAAAGAGTTGAAATTACAGACAAGTTCAAACAATGCACATGCTGATTTAGTATTTGATTTTTATATTGTTGACACAGATTTTCCAAAATTTGAATTTAAAAAATTAGTTCCAAGTTTTAATTCAGAAACAGACTTTTTGAAAGTAACAGAAATAAGACGGGTATTTAATCTGATTTGATTTCTCTCAAACGTCATAACTAAATTTATAGTTCAAGTCCAGTTGAACAATTTTGTTAAAATTATTTCAACCAGTCAAAATTATGAACATATTTAACGTATTCTACTGAAACGTTTCAAAATGAATGAAGAAAATTTCCACTGATCCTTAACTCAGCATCATAAAAATCTCATCAATACTTGGCAAAAGAATTATTTTAATCTACAGAGCTTTATTAAAGGTTGGATTTCAGAGCTAAACGTTACAGTGTTTGGTAAATTGAAAGACTTGATCAATGCTAATCAGATAAAAAAAAAGAATTTCGTGCATACATCGAAGGACAAAAAATAACTTACTATATAACATGATCATCAATCTCTAAAACGACTAATGAGTATAAAGTCTCTTACTGGACGATTAACCTACTTTAAAAGTTCAATCTTTCAATTCCAAAATATATTACCTTCCAGGTAAAGTTAATTTTGTAGGTGACATGTTATCTCGATTCTTCTGGAACTCCCTAAAGAAACCTGTAAAGTTTGTGCTGTATCCATAGATATGCCATCACGTAGTCCAAGATACATTCTTGGGCGGAAATTTTGCTAACTATGCTATAAATGGTTCCCTAACGAACCAAAGGTGTTTTGGACAGGTATTCTTCTTATACCGAATCAAGTGAAGGGCAACTAATTGTGCCAGTACAAAAAAGGAAGAAAAGTTCTCAAAGAGCACAACGGACTAATCTTTGAAATCTTTTTGAGATATGAACTACCAAGAAGAGTCATTAATGACAACGGTTCTCAGTTTATAAGTGCATACTTCAACAGGTTTGCTACCTTTTGAACATAAAATAACCCTTGCTCATGCCTATCATATACAATTAAATCCTGTTGAACAAAAAAACAAATATTTCAAACCTTATTTGGCAATTTTAGTGGTTGATGATCACACCACAGGGAATGAAAAGTTACCAACAATTTTATTTGTCTTAAACACTAATAAGTATGATTCAACGAAACAAGCAGCTGATTTTCTACAGTTTGGCAGTGAGTTGGCACTGTCAATGGCATTTCACACCATTTTCAAAGAGATGTTGATTTTTCAATTTCAATTTATTTTTATGACAATTTCATTTTATCACTGCAATCGAATGTTGCAAAGGTTTTGTTTCCTTATACATTCAGACAAAGGGAGAATTTTTATCAGTCTTTAAAAGTACTCTTTCGAGTACTATTTTTTTAACTATAAGCTTATATTTACTATATCCACCCTTAATTACCTTTAGGATAAAAAATTTCTATAAATATAAAAATGTTTATAAATATGTAAAATACATGTTAAACCATTTCCGTGGAAGCTTAAGAGTATTTTCACGAACAAACTTCTACTTAGTTTTAATCCATGTAGCAGGTTTTCTTCAGTTTATTATATTCTGCCTTAGAATTCAGTAGATATAAGCATGTAGCAGATTTTAATAAAAATATCTTTTAATGTTGAATGGCATGTTTACCAGCAAGTGGTGAGGGCCTATATATAGCATTTCTGAAAAATTAACCTTCTATTTCTAAATCTTTTAAAAGAAATTGTAAAGTACCACTTTTATTTTTTCCGCTTCCAATACTATACTATACTATACTTAATACTACTTTCGAAATTCAAAAAATACAGCTCTTTAGAAAAAAAAGTTTTGAAATTTTTATATTCCATATAAAATACAGTGAATAACAACTTAGCATTTAAAAATATTACTTCAAAATATTTATATATCATTCTGTTTATAAACATATTTTTGTCAGCAAAAACTACAGTGATAAGAACTTGAGTAATGTGTCTAGATTATTACATTAGAGCCTAATTTGTTAACAAAATGAGACAAAAATTATTAATGTTGAATACATATTAAAATTTATAAAATATTTATTGAAATTAACAGTTTGAATATTTTCACATTTAAAATTATTTTATTTTATTTGATATTTTCGTAAATCCTGAAATTTCTTCAGGATTATTATTATTTATCTATAAAATATTGAAACTCTAATGGGCATAAATTAAATAGAATTTATTACTTAAATATGCATATTTTTAATATTTTAATAAGTATATTAAACTCCATTTAGTCCAACAAAATTAATTTTCGAATTAAAAATTTTAAAAATTTTATATACAAAATACTTACATGTTTACTGAGTTCTTCAAAATTTTTTAATATTCTTTTGACTTCTGTTCAGCTAGTTATAGCGTAGTTTTTTTTATTATTTTTATTTTTAGTACTTGATTAAAACAATATACTTGATTGAAAAATGTCTTTTATTAAAATCTTGTTAATCTCAATTAATAAACCATCACAATCATTGCAAATTGTGTTATAGATGATTTTGTAATATTGAGTTATTTTGTAGATAGATTTTAATTCAAATTTTTTTTTAAGACAGCATAAGGAATTATTTGTGAAGGGCAAAGTAATTGTCATTTAATTTTAATATATGCTATAGGAAACTTAAAAGATAAGGCATTATTAATTTGTTTAATACAACTAAAAATCAACAATATCCATATTTTTTATATTATGAAGGTTTAAATTGTTATCAAAAATGACGTCTTGTATTTAAGACAATTTTCTTCAAAGTTATTTGTTCTTTTGAATTTTAAATCCAAAGATACTGTAATATTGTAATTAATTTCTTTAGATCACCACAAGTTTTTAAAATTCAAATTTATCAAATTGCTTTAAGGAGGCAGATGAAAATTATAATGAAGGAATATGTTTTTATAATCAAAAACTAGTTTTTTTCTATGTGTTTTTTTTCATATATCATTATAATTATTCAACAGTTAAAATACACAAGAAGAATAACTTTCTATAGCTTAAAATTCTCTATTTACAGTTAAAACACATTTAAAATATAATTTGTTCTATTTTTTTGTAAAAGATTTCTTTCTTAAGCAACAAGATAATTATCACTGCATATTGTAATAGTCTTTAATTTAAGTTGAAATAAGTTGTGAAAAAAAATTTTAACAATACAGAATTAATATTTAAAAGTTGATTTTCAATTTTCGTATTGGCATACATTATCTTTATTTTAAATGTATTGGCATACAATATCTTCAGTTAATATCTTTAAAAAAATTTTATGCGTGAATTCATGGCATGAATGTTTATATAATTTTGAATAATTTACATGCATATTGGTCATTATAAATAAACCCTTAAAATCAGTAAATGCAATTTTTAGAAATTAAAATTGAGAGAAAGCTTATATAGATAATAAGTAAAATAAAATATTTCTGGATTTTATTATGTAATAATAAACACAGTATTTTATACCTTTATATAAAATGTATACCATAATGTTTTTATCTTACTATGTTTATCCTTTCAGAATATAGTACATCATTAGTAACCTGTGTTTGTTTTAATGTTTATGCAGTTTTTAAACTACGTTTATTTTAATGTTTATGTTGTTTTTAACATGTTTATTTTAACGTTTATGTTGTATCTAACCTATATTTATTTTAATATTTATGTTGTTTTAACCTATGTTAACCTAATGTATATTTTAAAAATTATTCAATTGAAAAAATGATTTCTATTTTTCGTTATATTCAGAATAATAAATTTAAGTTTTATGGTCGAAATTAAAACACATTAAGGATATCGCGAAGCATATTTTACATTTCTAACACAATTGAATTCTTTAAAGATACACAAACCAAGAAATCCCCAAACTACGTAAGAAATTCGAAATTAAGCAAGCATTGTTATGCAAATTTTTTATTCATGGTTGAATTAATTCAGAATCTTTGTCATCGAATTGCTGATTCAAAAGAAGAAAATATTTGGACGTTTCATTTTTCCATGTTTGCTTTACTGCAAAATAAGATTCGACAAAATTACGATATTCTTTTTGGTGATTATAAAATATACAAATAAAAATGTTAATGATAGTTTTTTTTTCACTGTAATTTGTTCTTTGTGCAATTTTTGTTCTTTGATGAATATCAAAAGAATTTACGCATGCTTGATTACAAAAGATGAAAGGTTTGGAACGAACTAATTGCGCTTGCCTGTATTGTAGGAGAAAGGATTATTTAAATAAAATACGAATAATTTTAAATTAGAAATCGTTTCTTTTTTCTTAAATTATACAGAATATTTCACTGAATATCTGGCCAAAATATTGCATAGAAAACGTAATCTTTTTTAGGCGTTTTTATAACGTGAATGCTTTTGTTTTAATAATTAAATAATCTATATTTGATACAACTGTATTTAGTTTTTAATAAAAAATGGATTCTTATTGTCATCGAAGATATTTTATAGTAAAAATATTTGAATTTTATAAATGTTCAAAATAATATTGTTTGCCTTTTTCTAATTTCTTGAGGCTACAAAAATTCAGTAAATCTTTATGTTTGTCTGAAACTGTAGATGAATATAAATTTAATGTCTCATACCATATGTTCCACCATTCTATAATGATGCCATCATTTTACTATTGCAGTCGATTCATTTAAAGTAATACTCCATTATTTACTTACACTCTTTATTAAAACACAAAAAATATTCAGTAGCATTAGAACAAAGCATTTATTGCTACTGATTCATTTTATCATGGCAAATGTTTAAAATAGCATGTATTTACTTTTAAACACATCTTAATTTGCAATGTTTCCTGTTGAATATGTGCAGTAATATTACTAACGATCGTTTTACTATATCAGGCGATTCATTTAAAGTAATATCCCGTTATTTACATACATTCTTTATTAAAACACAAAAAATATTCAGTAGCATTAGAAATAAACATTTATTGTTAGAGATTCATTTTATGAAGGCAAATGTTTAAAATAGCATGTATTTAGTTATAAACAGATCTTATTTTCAATGTTTCTTGTGGAATATGTGCAGTAACATTGCTAACTTCTTTTCTGAAGAAGTTTTGTGCATTCTTTCGTTTATATAGCTCCATAAGAAAAAGTAAGGAATATAAAATTGCAAATAACAATTGCTTGTATAAAAATAAATATTTCCATAGAGTTTTATCAAAAAGAAAAATTTCTGAATTCATATAATGAATGCGAAGCAATAAGCATTGAAAAAAAATACACGTTTTCGTATTTAGTTGCAGGAATAAATCTATTGCAACAGGATAAAAATTTGCGGAGTTCTAAAGTTACAAAAACATAATTGTCTTGAAAAAATCTGCGGAAACACTTCCTTGTTATTGAAAAAATTTTTTATCTCTTTTTCAACAGATAACTAGAAACTGAGTAAAACAATAAATTACATTGCGAGAAACTCTTTTTGTTCCCCAGAAGTTCTGCTTTATTCAGATGAAAAGATTCCTTTTATCAAGGCAAATGTTTCAAATAACATTTATTTACTTGTAATCGCACCTTATTTTGCAATGTTTCCTGTGGAATATGTGCAATAACATATTAACTTCATTTCTGAAGAAGATTTGTGCACTCTTTCTTTTATGTAGCTCAATAAGAATATCAAATTGCAAATAATAACTGCCTACGTAAAGAATAAAGTTTTCATGCAGTTTTTTACCTGGCCAAGCCCACGAGCCCATATGGACTCATGATTGAAGGGGAAGGAAAATTTGAGATGGAGCACCCGTAGGTAGAATGACTTTTGCTCCGTGACGCTCTTAATAAATGGGATGGCACCGCCGGGTTCGAACAATAAGCAAATGGAAAAGATATACGTTTTCTGGTATTTAATTGTAGGAATAAATCTATTAGAAAAGGATAAAAATTAAATGGGATACTATAAGCAAATGGGAGTTCTAAAGTTACAAAAGGATAAAAATTTGCGGAGTTCTAAAGTTACAAAAACATAATTGTCTTGAAAAATTCTGCGGAAATACTTTCTTGTTATTGAAAGATTTTTTTTTTATCTCTTTTTCAACAGATAACTAGAAACTGAGTAAAACAATAAATTACATTGCGAGAAACTCTTTTTGTTCCCCAGAAGTTCTGCTTTATTCAGATGAAAAGATTCCTTTTATCAAGGCAAATGTTTCAAATAGCATTTATTTACTTATAATCGCACCTTATTTTGCAATGTTTCCTGTGGAATATGTGCAATAACATATTAACTTCATTTCTGAAGAAGATTTGTGCACTCTTTCTTTTATGTAGCTCAATAAGAATATCAAATTGCAAATAATAACTGCCTACGTAAAGAATAAAGTTTTCATGCAGTTTTACCAGAACAATTAATAAGGAAAATTTTCTAAATTCCTGTAATAAATGGGAAACAATAAGCAAATGGAAAAGATATACGTTTTCTTATTTAATTGTAGGAATAAATCTATTACAAAAGGATAAAAATTTGCGGAGTTCTAAAGTTACAAAAACATAATTGTCTTGAAAAAATCTGCGGAAACACTTCCTTGTTATTGAAAGAATTTTTTTATCTCTTTTTCAACAGATAACTAGAAAGTGAGTAAAACAATAAATTACATTGCGAGAAACTCTTTTTGTTCCCGAGAAGTTCTGCTTTATTTTATTAACCAATACTCACATTTCTTCAACTCGAAAGCAAAAGAAAAGATACACGATTAATTTGTCAGGCAATACGTGATGGAAAACACAAGCAGAGTTCTAAAAGACTCTTTGTTAAGAACTTGTTTCTCAAGAGATTCGATTCACTCTGAGAAGTCAAGTACATCTGCAGTATTCGAGACAATTTCACGCCTGAGAAGAACTCGTAAGGAGTGTTCTGAAGCTTATAATTATTGCTCCCACAGCTCCAAAACACATTGGAGTTACTTAACTTCAGTTCTACAAAAGTCCCCGTGGGATTTTGTCTTTGGAGATTCGTCTACTTATCTCCCCTGAATCTCAAAAATATTCACAGCAAATTGAATTAAATCTTATACTCATTTAATGGTAAACACAGAGGTTCATCAAACGCTATTTGCAGATGTAATTACAAAGTGGGGACTAAATTTAATTTGGGGAACATCACAACTATGCTTTGTATAGTTTCATTATTCCTTAAAGTACTTACAATTACACGCACTGCAATTAATTAAAAATATTCCATAAAAAGGTTAACAATTAAGTTGTCAGTTTTAATTACTCAAATGCTTTTAAGAGAAATTAAATCTACATGTTCTAGTGTATTTTCATAATTATTTAAAGATATTAACATTCAATTCAATATTAGTGTTCTATAGCTTGCATTGCGGTTATAGTTCCTTTATTTTCCTTTCATATGAATGAAAAATGATACTATTACTAACATATGTGTAAATAGATTTTATTATAACAATTTTTTATATATTCGTCCTTTTCAGCTATTGGGTTTAATTACATTTATTATAGTATTTATTAATATTTTAAATTTTGTAGAAATATATATTAATAAAATTATTAGATCAAATACTTAGAATGTAAAAAATATGTAAATATTAGCAAGTTGAACAGAATGAAAAAAAAATATACAACACTACATTAACAAAACATTTCGTGTTAAACAAATTGTACTATGTAAAAATTTTTAACAAATGAGCAAATAAGTAAAAATAAATTGCTGAAAAAAACAGTTTACGATATTTTATAACAAGATCAACGACAGAGAGAATATAGTTAACAAGAGCAATGTAAAAAAAAATTGAAGAAATATTTATTCTCATTTTCAGTTTTAACTTAGAGCAAAAAAGGTTCAGGGAATGTCTGTACAATTTCCCTAGGAAAATTGTATATTCTTTGTAAAAAATCTTCAGTCCTTGGTAAGTTATACTGAATAATCAAAGTGAATGTTTTCCCAACATTAATAAGCTATGTGAGATGGCAAAAACATTTACAAAAAGGAGATAATATTAATCATTTAATGACTTCAGCTCAGCCTTATTATTGCCATAATCTGAGGATCCACAATATAATGTGTTGTCACTCAGGTGTCATTAGAAAGGTGTACTCAAACAACCTATCCACTGTTATCATCATAATTGCAAATCTTGTCATCATTTTTCAAAACTGAACTCGTTTATTATCATAAGTTGCAATTTTTTCCTATGATGTTGTACACTTTTATTTTCACCTTAACATTTCATTACCACGTAAAAAAAATAACATTGATTTGTAACTTTATTTATTCTTTTGTTTAATTAACTTTTCATTTTGATAAATTTTCATACTCCATAAAAACATGTTTAAAATTTTTACATCAAAATATATAAAATCAAATATACAAATTTTAAAATTTGTGCACTAATAAAAATTACAAAAAATATGAATTTGTTAAAATATATAAATACAATCACTTATCGCTTAATTATTATATTATAAATTCCTTATTGTTGTATTCACTTATTGTCGAATTTGAGATATATGATCTCAATGTATATATAAAGTACATACAAAAAACTCATAAATGGCCAGATGGAATTTCTCAAAAACGCAAGTAAGAATCCGGAGTATGCAAGACTAAAGAAGGTATTCAATCTTAGCGTTCGTCTTATCGTCTTATCTGAACAAACTTTCAACAGTGCGAGGTAAGTTGACTTCATTTGGAAATTGTCTAGTATTAACTGTACTATTAATTTTGATAATAATAAATGCAATTGATAAAATATAACTTTAAATACTGACAATAATTCTAACAAGGCTGTCAAAACAACTACTGAATCAATCCTAAAACTTAAAATTAATTCATGTATCTTTGGATGGCTTCAAGTTACCATCTAAAATTCATGTGACCAAAAGTGAAAACTTTTTTTGTACCTTTCCAAATCTCGACGAACAATAAATTTGAGCAGATATTTGAACAAAATCCCAAGGAAGCTCAGTTTGAAGGAGAACAAGTGCAAGTGCATACCCCATCCAAATCACCACCATTCATGTTGGCCTCTATGGCTAATTACACCCTTGTCCTGCAAGAAATTAATGGCAAATTTTCGGGAAGGAAAAAACTTTTCAAAAGTTATACAAAAAGTTTACCAACTGAGGAAGAAACTTACCGCAAAATTACAAATTTCTTACCCGTATCCAAGTATGAATAATACGTCCTGAAACAAGTAACGAAAGGCCTTTGAAAGTGGTCATCAAAGGATTACCGATCGACAACCCACTAGATGAAATAAAAACTAAACTTGAGGAAAAGAATTTTTCTGTCGTCAAAGACGCTCAACTGAAAAAATTCACTACCAAAGAACCTTTACCCCTAATCTTAGTGAAACTCATCCGAACTACTAAAATCCAGAACATCTTCAAAGTTAAAAATCTTTTCTACCAATCAATTACAACAGAAAAATTTTACTAGAAGAAGTAATATTGTACAATGCTTTAAATGTAATTATTTCGACCAATCAAATTCTAACTCCACGGACAGATGCCTTAAATGTAGAGAAAATCGTCGTACCAGAGAATGTCCCATAAAAGAAAAACTGCAGGAATCTACATGTATTAACTGTTACGCTAAAGGTCATGTAGCTTCTTGAAGAGGCTGCCATACATTTCCAAACCCATCATCTAAAAAAGGACAATTCATCGAGAAATCTGCTCTAATACCCAAGTCATTCAAGACACGTCCTATAAACCCACTTAGATCTTTTACACACTCTCAGTGGTAATATTCAGACCTCTTCTACTACGGTTCTGGCATTGACATCCCATCTAACACTGGACCTTCTGGCACCCAGAGTTGTACTCAAAGGAATTAATAGCATCCTTATAACATTCTCAAATCTCTTTCAGGCACTTCCAGTGATGAAAAGAACCAACAACTTGGACAAACTCAGCATATACACGCAAGTTTTTTCGACAGTCCCACTTACTCTAATTAATGTCCTTTCCACAGCGTAGAATTTTAATTGTCATTTGTTTCTTTTTAATTTCTTAATGTTTTCATTTTTTTTTTTGTTTATTTATTCTTTTACTTTACTAGTTAAATTTTCTATTATTCTGGGTAATTATCCTTAAGTCAACTTCTTTGTAGACACGGCTCACCTGAAATAAGGTCCACTCAGCTATCTAAAGCTCTATAAAATTAACGTCATCTATCCTGTGAAAAAAAATTGTGATAGAACTCAGTGAAATAGAGGGGAAGAACGAATCTAGTGTAGCTGTGGACAGCTTTCTACGATATTGAATCTTATGTTAATCTAAAGAGCTGATTATATTATTAAATGTTATGTTTTGTAGATGTTTAAATAAAACAGTGTGCTTTAAATGCATGCAAAACGAGCAACCTGTTCTTTTTCAAATTTTCCTAGACGCCATAATTTTACATCATCATACCTAAATGCATTTTTAAAGATTGCAAACTTCTAACAAGTTACTTATATTAATTATTTATGCCTAGGTAAATCTAAGTTAAGTTAAGCGTATTTTTCAGTAATTTTATTTTGACTGTTAATTCTAATCTTTTCACATAAAATGGTTAGACGATAACATTGTAATATTAAAAACTTATACATTCTAAAGAATGGTATATTCCTCAGAATACTTTTTGAAGTCAGTCACAAAGTAACGTTTTTCTAAATGACATTGTAAAGAACAGATTACTGAATTATCTCGGAGTTGCTAGTAAATTTCATGAATTAACTAATCTAATAAATATAATGAGGTCCATTTTCTTAATGTTATACAAATGTTAGTTGAACACATTTTAACTGCTTTAATTTAATTATATTTGTAACAAACTTTTAATCAGAAAAGTAAACGTCTGTTTGAAATGAATATAACTTAACTAATGGAATTTCAAAATCAGCTAGACTGAATTCTGTGAATTTCAAATGTATCTTAAAATATCCATTAATTTAATTTAGAATTTAATACTGAAAGACGCTTTTATTATTAAATCCATTTAAACTAAATCAAATTGATTCTATGAAAGGTTGAAATTTGTTATTTATATTTTGTATAGTATAAATATCTTAAAATTTCATTTAAAAAGAAATATTTGTAGGAAATGTTTTATCAGTTGCAAATCATAGATTGCTAAATGTATATCATGTAAGTAAATTGATATTCAATGTTATATTAGAGAGAAAACGAGGAGCTGAATTGGCTGTTTCTGAATAAGAAGCTATGGGTTTTACACTCGATTGTGCCAAAACTAGAGTCATTAAATCTATCAGCTACCCACATTTTACTCCATCAATGAACAAATCATTTCCTTCCACAATTTGTAGCATAAATGTGGAGTTTCTCTAAAAAACTGAAAAGATGCTACTGGAATACATCGAAAGGATACCTTAAAATGAAATCTTTTATACAAAGTCGACCCATGTCGAAGTTTATATCTAAACATTTTTGATACGATATAATTTGAATTCAAATCTAATATTCTATTTAATAAAAAAATATTATTTATTATTTATACTGTAAAATAATTGCTGTTGACGCTATCTGTGCAAGAACGAAAGTTTTTCTTTATTCCTTGATGAATATTCTGGTCATATTGTCACTGAATATATTATAATTGTTAATAACTTATATCTCTGAGCGATATCCTTGTAAATGAAACAAAATTCAGACCTATTTTAAAACTTAATATTAAAATTCTGTCTTAAAAATAACTGAGCAATATTTATACATTCTGTATGAAAACAATAATTTTATCTTACATCCCTATTGTTTTTCTTTTATTAAATGAAAGCGAAATATTTATAAACAAAAAAAATCATGCTTCGACAATTTCATTGTTCCAGATCCTCTATTTCTTATAATTAGCTTTTATTAGTCGAGATAATAAAAAACTACACGAAACAAATTCATTAACACATCCATTGATTGATAAAACCTCCAATAACCATCGATTATTTTAATTTGTAGACAAAAAAACTTAATAATTATTCTACATTAGCTCTGGTAAAACAATCCTTAAAATATCAAAATATCTTTTTTTTTTTTTTTTTTTTTTTTTTTTTTTTTTTTTTCGTGATTTTTTCGAAATCGGTAAGCATAGCGCCAAATGTTTTGAAACTATTTAACCGAAATTTCATTAAATTCTGAAAGCTTATCATTTCATCACTTATACCAAGCAAGATATATTTTACTTTTCCTAAAATAATCTTCAACAATATAAAAGTAGATACAAACAAATCAATTATCAACAATAATAATTCTGTTTAGAATTTTAAAATAAATATACTAACAATATTTCTTCTACAAATGCCTTTGATTTTAAGTATCTCCTCACAAGCACCCATTTCAAAAACTGCACGATATTTAAATCTAAATTGCCATAACTATTATAATATTACAAAGTCACACTCGACTATTGAATTCTACATTTTTAATTATTACATTTACATTAATGAATCTTTACTCCAAAGTTAAGAATTCCACAAAAAACAAAATATTCAGGAATAATTTGTTAATCTATACATACACCACTTTAAAAAAATCACTGTTTAATTCATAAATATGCTTTTAGATATGTGGATGGCCAAATTGTATTTAACCATTCAAATGTTCATAAATTTTATCATAATATTTATCAAATTTTGACATAAAAGAGACTAACGGAACCAACCTTGATGTTGATTTTCATGATATCAATATTGATGAACATAGCACCTTACTAAACAATATTTTGACAAAAGGAAGTAATTCCATTTCAAAGTCATTAAACTTACACACTGGGATTCCAATATGAGCATCAAAATACATTTTAACTTCAGAATTAATCAATTCATTTGAAACAAACAAAAAATGAAACTTAATACAGAATAATGTAATCAGTAATAGTTCTCTTGAAGGTTTATTCCTTACTACATTTTATTTTGTAATTTAAAAAGTCTTATCCCAGCTTATTACATTTACAGATTAGTGTTAAGAGGCAAATTACACATTTGTATTGGCGAACTAGAGTATCACAATTTAGCTCATATGCCTTTTTACTCATTGGTTAGGTTATTGCCCAAAATCAACTTAGATTGTCCTCAAGTATACTTCTGGTGCTCAACCAGTAAATGATAGTGTTGATACTGATAATTATACAAGTTTATTCACAATAATGGTAAGAGATAAAAATAAAAACGGTATGGCATGTACAAAAAAATTCCTGCCAGAAAATTCGAAATTAACAAGCAGTCTTAAAATTGTTTACACCAAAGGTAGGCAACAAAATATTTTGTCCAAAATATGTATTATGTTATGAGATTCTATCTAATACTTGTATGAACCATCAATGTTAATAAGGCATTTAAAAATTAAACATACCGAACATGAAAACAAACCACTGCAATTTTGAAATAACTTTTAAAATCGTGCAATGCTCAAGATAGTCATTTAAAAAAAATTTTACACTTTATGGTAAACATTTAGAAGCCTCTCTGGGGGTATTTTTAAGAGAGAAAAAACCCGTATACCATTGGTGTTTTTGCGCTGCAATAAAAATGGTGCAATTAATTCATTTGTAAGAATATACTAATATATAAATTCATTTGTCACCAAATACCATTGCTTGATTCATAGAAATTATTGCTGATAATTTAAGGAAATAGTTTTAAAACAAATTACTTAATGTGGAAAATTTACTACACCAATTGATGATAGCACAGATATCGTTAACTTTGCTCAGTTAATCGTATTTGTTAAAGATTCTTTTAATAATGAATTGGTTGAAGAACTACTTTTTTGTGAAACACACATTTAACAAAAACCTAGATATAATATCAGCAATGGATATCGTAAGGAAATCCAGCATAATGCAAACAACTAGAACTTACCCTGTCCTGTCTCCATTCTCAGCTATAGCTTATCTTCGACCTTAATTCTACTTGGTGAGTCAACATCTTCTTTTTGGTGAAGCACGTCCGAGGCAATTTCCCTCCCCCATGCGGGATCGCTCTAGTTCACCTACCAAACTGTATCCGTACAGGTGCCTTCCCAATTAGATGAAGAAAACGATGCTATTAAAGGTCATACTGGTTTTCGTAAAATATTTTCCAATGTTAGACACAATTTCTTCCCGAAAGTATTCTAACGTTTCGAAGTTTAAATAGAATTAAAAAAGACCGAGATTGGCTTGTCTGCAGTGAATTTAAAAAGGAAAACAATATTTTGCTTATCTTGCTGATTATTTCGGAAAATGATTCTTCAGAATCGGTCTATGCTTGCATCAACAAAGACTCTTGCCTTCTGGTAAACTCATTTCCAGTCTGTTGGAGGCATGAATAAAAATAGAATGTGTCTAGTGGTACAACATTATGAAATGAAACATTGATGCTATACTATTATTTTACGAAGGGGACTTGCCTTCAGTACATAGACAGAAAAGGCAATGCAAATTTTCTGGGAGTCATAAAGCTGTTGTCTTATTGAGATCCGATACTAAAAGTGAATGTTCTGCAAGTTAAAGAGTCACAAAAAAATAAAGAACGACTTCAAGTCAATTATTTGAGTGCAAATTTGCCTAAAACGAGTTAATTGATGTATACTCTACTGTCACAAACACATGTTCAAGAACGGGAAAACTGCAAATTATTTTTCTGTTATTGTTGATTCCTTGCCACATTCATCCCATTGTTATTAAACAACAATTATTTTGCATTATGTAATACCATATGAGCAGTTTGAAACTGTAGAAAGGATTTTACACTTTGTGGACACGAGCCGTAAACAGGATGGCCGTATTTTTCTGTTTACGGCTGTTCATATAACAGCAGAAAAAATGAAAGAACACGAAATATGGCACAAAATTAGAAAAATGCGCAAGAAAGAATACTTGAGCAATGGGAAACAGCTTTATTTTCATAATGTGGTGGAAACACACCTAATTTGTGTGGAAATAACATACAGAGGGCATTCTGAAAGCCATGAAATTCTTTGCAATCGTACAATATGTTTATAACTCTGTCTAATTCTAGTTTTAGTCTAATTCTCAGTTTAATTTTAACAATGCAGAATTCTAATGAATGATGTCCTCACAGAATATCTAAGATAGACTGTCAGATTATGTTGAAAGTATAAAAGCCCACGTGCCAGACATCACATTAACTTTAGAAAACCTCTGAGAATTGAATCTAACTGCTAAATAAAAAGATATTAAGGGAGTTTTGTCTGACTTAGTATGTCACGTCCTTCATTTGTGTAATAATGTCTGTTGTATGGTACAAAGTAGAAGTTCTAAATGATATCTGTAATAAAATTAGTCAGTTCAGAAATTCAACCCTGGTTGTCAAAGTGTCAAACATAAAAAGCTTGATTTCATAATTAACAAATCTTTGGAGAAACTGGAAAAGTATGTGGAGTAAATCTAAGCATGCAACGTCTAATTTATACATAGACGTTAAATGATGAGGATAGGATTTGCAATGACAATGATGCTTTCAGTGGGCCCTTGTATAACTTCTTCCCTTTCTTGAATAATTTCATAATCTTTCCTACTAGTTAGATGTTGAAATTTTAATAACTATTATTTCATTTTATATGTATCATAATTTTCTTTCTCCTACATTATGAGTAAGCTTTATAATTTTTTTAAATGTAATGAAAATTTATAAAAATATTAATTATTCTACAAGTGTAACATTTTTAAATTAAGAAGTTAATCCTTAATTTTTTTAAAAAATGATTTTTATGTATCAAAGTAATCGAGATTTTATGTGAAAAACATAGCATTTTATTTGATTTATTTTGAAAAACACAATAATTATTAACATTTTTAAATTAAAAAGTTAATCCTTAATTTAAAAAAAAATGATTTTTCTGTATCAAAGTAATCGAGATTTTATGTGAAAAACATAATATTTTATTTGATTTATTTTGTAAAACATAATATTTTATTTAATTATGAAGAATTTTATTTTTACTATTATAAGTTAGCTTATAAAAATATTTTGGGAAATTGTTTCAAATAAATGTTTTGGAAAATAATTTCACATCAATTCCAAGCAATGTAGATTTTGATTATTTTGTTTCGCTAAAAATTAAAAAAATACACAAAGATAGCGGAATTGATGTTATTCTGTAAAATGTTAACTTTAATGCATTTATATTGCTTATATATTGGAAAAGGAATTTTAAAATAATTTTTCTTTGTTAAATAACTATGTATAATCTCTAACATGTAAATATGGAATAATGTTTGCATTTCGAAAAGTTTACATTAAGTAATCATAATAAATGTTTACGCTATCCGATAGCTCTGCCAATGGCTCAATAATAACAGAAATTGCTTGTTATTATACCTTGTAGATTTAAATTACTTTTCGGGTAATCAAGGAAAGTGCTTTGTTAAACAAATGAAATCAGGAATGTTTTAATAATTCTCAAAACATTATCTTTATGACAAACTCCAAACTTTCGTGATTTCAGTTGTATGGTAATATTATGTCTGACAATATTATTTAAAACCAAAGATATTTAATTGATTAATATTTTGTCAACTGAATCTTTGTAAACAACTATTACTCAAGAATTCCCTGTACATATTTTCTTGTTGGTTTATCTCTAATAATATGGTATTAAGAGTAGAATATACTGTGAACATACATAATTTGGAACTTCTAAAATATTGCATATCATTTGGAAGAGTGTGAGAACTAAAAATATACTAAGATTATCACATTTATATTTATCTATTTAATTTATATATATTAAGTAAAATAAACTATTTAAAACTAACTCAGCAAAACTTTAAAATAAATTTTGAATATTTTAAGCATTAGTTTTACAAATAATTACTTAATTCTTTAAAACAAACTTTTCAAAGCTTAAAATATTATTGTATTCCATCTTTATCCAAGTGAAACCTACTGACAAATTGGCATTTTCAAAAGTATTGCATTAATGCCGTTTGTTAAAGAGTTAAACTGAATATTGGGAATTTCTAATTTAACTTTTAAAATTAGATTGAAAACTTTAAATTAGATAAAACCTTTAAATTTTAAACAATATTTTATGTGTAACTATATTAAACGACTTCAAAATTAATTTAGTCAATTCAATAGCAAGTACAACAAACTATTTCGGCAGTCATTTATGCTAATTAATTCTATTCAATCTATGCAATGCAGTGGTGTTTCAAGACTATTCATTGATAAACGTAGTGACAACTAGAGCATACAGAGATCCGCTGCCCCTTGTTGAAGTCAGCTTTGTTTTGATGTGACTCAACTGAATAGCTTTCCAAGCGAAACTGCTATTGCGATAATAAACGCGCTCGACGGTTAAATACCTTTCATTGGATTTACTGCTGAGACTCCGCAGAGAGAACGAGATGTTGGATCCATGCAGAGTTTTGATTGAGCTCCGACGATTCAGAGCTTCAGCTTTAAGTTTGCTGATCAACGAAATCAATATTCAAGCATAGAGAGCGAAAGCTTTCAAATAAACTTATTGGGGTTGCAGCCTGTGTTCAACCACCTTGAAAATTGGGATCCAAGTATTAACTTGACTATCATTAAATTACGGATTTAATAAATTAATTAGGACAAATAACCAGGCAATGCGTTACTGTGTACCGGGATAATTGATTAAACTCATTAAAATTTTCACCTTTAATTAGGAATTTGACGGGGCTTATTAATTGGGAAAGAATACAAACGCCACATATTTTTCACGTTAAATTATTGACTTTTCAGGGTTGGTAACATAGTTCAGTGATAAACTCAATATTTTCAAATAAGTAGATTGATTTTGAATTTGAATTAGGTATAAATTAAAAATATATAATGAGGATTTCTTTATCAGTTATTTAAGCATGGTGATATAAGCATTTATTTCTGTTTGCGATACAGTTTATTATAAATTCTGAAATATATATAGGGAGATGATTTTTAAGGGAATTTAAATTAATTTTGTCATGAATTTAAATTAATTTTGACAAATACAGCGGCTTCGAAAAATTGAGGTATAATTGGAATTTTGACACTTTATATCAAAAATATAAAAAATAAATATAGCTAATGTGATTTTATCAAAAATTCTTAAATGCCATAAATAAAAGCAAACGGAATAAACATATCCACTATATTTTTTAAAGAATTGTTTAATTACGTAAAAGTCAGAGGTAGCTTTGATTATCACACTTTCGATATTTCTAAGAAATGTTTTTTTCATTTTTTTAAAAACTTTCCTTACGAAAATATTGTTGGGGATGTCAAGAAGAAATCTTTTATCTGATTCGTTAAGATTGCAGGACCGGGTGGATTGAAATAGGCTTACTGCGATCTGATTTTGTCAGATGGCTTAATGTTTTTTGCAGTGAGGTTCAAAAACTGACACACTTTTGAAGATCACTTTTTGGCTTTTTCGATAAAAGTAGGAGGAACACTTTTGTGCTCCTACTCATTGATTTGATTTTTTTTTTTTTTTTTTGCACAGTACATTGCTTATTTATTTTATTTTATTTTTTTTTTAATTTATTTATTTTATTTATTTATTTATTTATTTTTTTCGTTTTCTTCAGAATAGGCACTGACAAAAAAATTAACTTGCAGATTGAGTATGCATTGTCAAAATAATGCAAATACAGTAAGTAATTGTATAGTGAACTGTTTATCTAAATTTCATATTTTTCATTTTAATGTGCTAGTAAGTTAGATACAAAAAAGGTGTATTTAACTTTTGGAGACCGGTACATAATTGATAACTATCAGCTAACTTAAGAATCTTTTAAATGCAAAAATGCATGATTACTGATACTAATTAATTATATTTTATGTATGGTACATGTATGAATAAATTTCATTTTATTTAATAAAATGTTGGAATAAAATTGTAAGATATACAAACTTTGCTCATTAGGTTGAGGCAGTGGCAAACCTGCGACGTAAATGCAGGCTTGCCACTGCCTTAACTAGGTACACAAACGGACAAGGTATATAAACTAGTTGGTTTTATATAAACTTCCTAATGAACCATTAAAATAAGTGTTAAAAAATGCTGGTAAAACATTATATTTCAGTTTAATTTCTTGTAAATATTCAACCCTTTTTCATATTTAAGTAGATAATAAATTAAAGTATAAAATAAAATAATCTTCTTAAATTGATATAATGGTAAAATATATTCATTAGGCAACAGCTACAAAAAAAAAGAAATAATCAGAAGAAATCACTTGCTTTAAATAATGAAGATAGTCTTTCTTTGGTCTTGTCCAAACCAAAGTTAGTAATCCCAAAAGAATCCCCAATTAAAAAACGGATCGCGATTTTCATTTATTTTTATGTTGCAGCGATCTTAACTGCCTATAACTTTAAAACCTTTTAAAAGTAACCTTTTTTGAAGCTTCGAATCGTCTAACGCCATGACGATGTTTGTGTTTGAAAAGATATTACTGAAACTCCTTCAGGATGGATTTATTTGTTCAAAAGCCTAAATTAAAGGCATTCCTATTTCATAGCTTAAAGAAAAAGAGGTGAATTCCGAAATGAGAAAAAGGTATCTGTCTTCATTCTTTTATCCCGAAGAAGACCAACGAACTTAGTTTTATAGGGCAATTACTGCTAAAAGCCAACTTCTCTGGATCCTCTGCAAATTGTTAATTTCTTTTGTTGTAGGGTAAGGGATATAAGTCATTATTTTTACAAAATCTCTTTGAAGTGATATTTTTAGAAAGTCTTTAAAAATTTAGCGCACGTTTGTACATATTAAAATTACCCCTCTAGACTAAAAGCATTCGTTTTCTGCGTAACTTTAGCAGATAGAAGCTAACATTTAAAATGCCAGAGTACGTGAAAAACAATTGTGATATATATCTAAATATTTTTAGTAAAATCTTGTATTCTCACTAACAAGATTTAAGAATGTACATAATAATGCATTCGCATTTAGAATGAGTTCAGTGAGTTTGTGATGAATGTTATTTAACCTTTTACTTATGAATGTAAATTATTTTATTTATTTTTAAAGTTATATATTTACTACTAAACTGTTATAAAATAATTATTTAATATATTTTATTAAAATATAAATTATAAAGGTTTATTAGTTTTAAAATATGACTGCAGGATCATATTTTTAACAACTCATAATTAATAATGGTTGCACATTCAATTATTATATTGAAGTTGCAACCTTTATTACATTTAATTTTTAAAAATTCTCTCTAGATTCAAACGTATCATATTGTTTGATTTACTGATCTGTTTTCTGAACAAAAATCATATTTATAAAAACAATGGTTTTATATGTTAAAAACATCAAATTATAAAGTTGTTATTAATGTCATCACTGATCTATAATGAGAATCAATAATATTTTAATTTCATGTAACATTGCATTCCTTATGGTAATCGAATAATGTTTTTTGACTTGTGATTTTAAAAATTAATTTTAATATATTTTACTTCAATGCTTAAACTTATATCATTACAATTTTTAAAATTTTCGGGAATTTTGACTAAAATACGAAAATACTTGTCTATAGAAGGAAGTCATTCGTTGATATGGTATAAAACTATGTTTAGCCATTAAGATTTTAGGTAGTTTCTTAGCAACGGATAAATATAATTATTAGATGAAGAGTAATAAAATCGCTTTTTGTGAAGCCATAAACTGTGCACAGGAAAAATGAGAGATATTAATGAGGTCTGATGATTAATAAGGCCAAGTAAAAATAGAAGTATTATTTTTCACTTTGAGCGCAACTTAGTGAGACAATAAAATTTATTTGAATAAGAACATTTTTATCTTGGTTTTTTTTTTTTTTCAAGTCGGTATTGGAAAACTATGTCTTCATCATATTTGTATTTTGTTGCTAAAATTGCGTACTTAATATTTGGCAAAAATATTATCTCGCAAGATGATAATGCAGTTGTATAATAATATTCTGTGAATGTGCAAACAACTGGCAAATCCCTATCATGCTTTATTTTATCTTAAGACAATCTTCATCAAAACCTTTATTTAGTATTTTCTACTCATAAACTCAGTCTATGTTGGAAACTATGGGGATAATTTAATTAGGCCAAAGTAGCAATTATCTGCTGAACGAATGTTAAATTTTTATAATGATTATAAGCTTCTAACGTTTTTCTGATATTCATTTATTTTACCAGTAATTAAGCGTTTATTTATCCTATTAATCGTTTATTTTATCAGTTGCTGTATTTTTACTTTTGATTTATAATTTTCTTCTGTCTCAGTTAATCAGTTTATACTTTTAGCTATGTGCAGTCCTCATCGGAATGTTTGTAATGGAGTTAAAAGATATTAACAAGCATCTTTGATAAGTATTAATTCATACGAAATAAAATTTATATTTTTGTCACTATTACAGCTGCCTACAAAGAGAAAATTAACATTTTGCTTCCTTTGAAATTCTAAGGGACCTGATATGATACGCCTTCAGTTGTAAAAGAAAGTGCCAATCATGCATTTGCATATTTCTTATATGTTTCATATGAAGAAACTATGACACACACTATCTCTATTTAAATAGAAAATTCCAGCATTGTTTGTTAATTATTATAAGGTGTACAATAGCCATCTTACCTTGCTCATATTAAGAGTTCAAACATTTATTTTAAAAAAAGTAGATTTTAGTGAAATAACTTTTCAATCAATGAAATCATTCACTATCTATTCAACAGTACAGTTCTACAATATTTACAAATAAAGAATCATAAATCATAATATTGCACATTTTGGAATGAACAAAAGAAAATAATTGTTGCAATTTTTTTCAAACTTGACTGGGAATAGTAAAATATATCTTAACATTTCTAATAACAGCTTTTGACGACATCAATAGCTTTTAACAATTCAAGACTTTATGCTAAGTCACTTTAAATCAAAAATCAATAACAGATAGTATTTCAAGTATCATTTTTCTGTCGAGATCATTGACGATATATATAATTATCGATGTCTTAGAAACCACTTTTGAAAATTTTTTTCATCAATTTTTAATGTTGATAGTCCTTAAATGGTTCAATATCTTGTCAGAGGTGTATTTGTTGAATAGAACTGGTTTTCTTTAATTGTCTGTTCTGTTTAATTCGGGCATAAAAGCAATTTCACGATATGAAATATTCTCAGACGTAAGATTATTGAAATGCAAATTAAATGCTTATCAGTGATTTTCTTTTATGACTTCAATAATTTATTGCCTGTCTTCTGTTTACATCAGATAAATATTGGATCAAATTTAAAAATAATGAAAGCGATCTCTTAAATTTGATTCCCTAAGTTAGAATTTGTGAAGTGCTTATTATAATATTTAAACATATTCTTAAAATGAAGCCTTTTTACGCCAGATTAGGGAGTAATACATTTCACATTTCATGATATACAAGAAAGACAAAAATAAATATATACATGTTGCATGACAATAAACAAATTTTTAAATGTTATTCAGTATTCATAATTTAAAAGGAATTCAGTTTTCAATTTTATTACAAGTGATTGTAAATTACTTGTGACAGTTATTTATTTACTAGTGTCATGTAGACATGATTTCCAGAGTGGAAATGATGTGGAATTTTTATGGGTTATTGTAAAATATAACACATAATTTTTAATTTAATTAAATTTTGCTGGGACTAGTTTGATGGGATAATCTTAGAGTTAGTTATTGTGGATTCTATAGGCAAGTGTTGTTTTATATTAAATGTTCAACAATTGAATTTAATTTAGTTAATTAATTTAATTTTAATTCAACACCATTACATTCGTTGGTTTTTCCATTTCTTAATAAATTATATAGTCATATTTGTAATTTAAATAAAACTTAAAAAAGTATCTTATATATATATATATATATATATATATATATATATATATATATATATATATTGGTCTTTAGTTCTCTACTAAGCATGATTATTTAAATAAAATTAAGGAGAATAATGCTGAATATATGCATAAAAGATTGTAAAGTACATATTATCAATATAGCATATAACTAATGCAAAGAAATCAAGGTCTATAATCAAAGTAGATTCAATACCCCCCACATTAGTTGGTTTTTTCCAACTTTTTAATAAATCACATAGTCATATTTGTAATTTAAATAAAACGTAAAAAAGTACCATATATATTCTTTTTATTTTAGTCTTTAGTTCTCTACTGAGTATGATTACTTAAATTAAATTAAAGAGAAAAATACTAAATATATGTTTACAAAGAGTGCAAAATAGATGTTATCAACATAACATAAACTGGTTCAAAGAAAACAAGACAGAAAATTTCAAATGGAAAAAAATGTCAAATTTAGTTAAAAATATTGAACAGTGAATTTTAAATTAAATATTGAACAATAAATATTAAATGAACTTGTATTCATTCTTAAACATTTTCGTAAATAATTTTAAATCAATCTTTTATACTGAAAGAACAGAGAGTTCTTGATATGATACTAAAAAATCGATCAAAGATTGAGGACAGTTTTTTTTATCAACTTGGGAAACATACTATAATTGATTTTTTAAAAATTCATGGGTAATCTATATATCCAAGTTCTTAAAAATGTATCATTATAATTTCAAAATAAAAAAGATAACAAATTTGTTCTTCCAAGTCTCCAAGCAATTAAATTAAAAGTAAACATAAGCATGCAATTTATTACAAATTCTTAAAATTACAAACATAATAACAATTGAAAAATACATCTTTCCATTATATAAATCAAATTAATTAAATGAATCAGTAAATTTATAATAACCATTGTAATGAATCCCTCATTTGGGAATAAATAGCGGAGAAAATATTTTAATAATATTTTCAAACTCTAAATTAAACGATTTTTGTTACAGGAATAGTATTGTTGTAGTTTTTAATGGCACATAAAATAAATTTTTAATACTTTAACCTTCAATAATGAATGTTTGTTTGTTTCTTGAAATATTTCTTAAAGCTGTTTTTGTAGATTAAAAGTTTAATGGTTGATATTAATTTAACTTTAATTCAACGCCAACACATTGGTTAGTTTTCCAACTATAGATATTATGTTGGTAGATATTGTGCTGTTAATTATTGATAAAAATGGTAGAAAAGTGTACAGTTACCGCGGGATGTATTGGATTTTTCTAAATGCATCTTTTCTTTGTGAACATTTTGTGCAAAAGTTCATCTTCAAAATTTCATGCCAATAATAAATTTTATATTATAATATGTTATTTTCAATCCCATACAAATCTGAAAAATACGAGTTCTTTATTAAATGATTTAGGCAATAATAAATTGTTTAATAATACAGTTAGATAACCCGGCATATTGGGCATTTTATGACCCCAAGGTATCAGCAAACTCCGATTCCTAGTAAACTAGACATCTGTTCATTCTTTTCTTATAAGTAACTGAGTTTTTCACCCTCCTCTGCCTTTTCTGAGTATTTAGAAAGTATTTCCGGAAATTTCTGTTTGCTATTTCCGTTTCCACATTTGGTCAGTTACTCGGATTATATAATGACCCAGAGCGTATTTCCGTTTCACCCACAGACTAGTTATTTCACGTGGCTGATATGGTCAGTTAGTTGCTTTCCTTGCTTTGCATTCCTCGTTTGTATTGGATTTGCCTGTTGTTCACAATGCCGACTCGATACGAAAAAGATATGGAGCGTTTAAGTAGACTTCTTGCTGAAGTTGAAACTGATGAAGATGCAGACATTGAAATGTTTATATATTGACTGTGTTAAAAGACAGCTTTTCAGATCCTGAAAGTTTTAGTGAACATAAAGAACCCTGGATAACAAAACTCTTAGCACGAATTTTGTCTGCGACAGACGGAATTAGTATAAGCGTTTTCCTCACTACATTGTCTCATACACTTTTTTTGCTTCTTCTACGCTGCATAAGATTTGACAATATAAATACCAGGCAAGAGGCAGTTATTTGACAAGCTATCTACTATACGGAACTTTTTTCAGTTATTTACATTGATTTGTCAGAAACATTATACTCTGGGTGAATATACTAGTATTACTATTGACAAAGAATTAGAATTAGAATTTTTAACAAATTTTTTTTGGTCGTTTCATGTTTTAATTTTTATCACAAAAAATAATGTAAGACTGAATTTATGGTAAGCATTGAATTCTTAATATCTAAAAGTCAAAAGCGTTATTTTTCCAACTAAAAATTATAATGCTTTTAACAGCGCAGGGTTGAATTTCAGTTTGGGGTTATTCTATGACACCAGCTCGTCTTAACGTTTGATAAGAAAGCGCGAGTCCTTTCTGGTTAATTTAAAGTTATCAAATCATTAAAGTTTCTTTTTAATATATTAATAGTAGACTTACACATAACTAGTTAAAATATTATACACGTTCAAATATATTTTATAACACAAATAAATCTCTATTATAGTATAATGCTTTTTAACAAAAAAAAAGGTTTCGAGTTAAATTCTTTCTTTGAGAAAAAATATATGTTTCATTTTTCTCCTTTAGCAAAGAAAGTAAGGAAAAAGTATAAGAAAAAAGACTTGCTTCCTGAAATATGGCAGCAATCAGCTCAATAATCTTTAATGGTTTAAAAACTAGGTTATACGTAAGAATACTTTCCGTTTTTCTCCATCTGGCTTAAATGCTCATAAAGCGCCTTCTACTCAGTTCCAATAATTCTCCAGTTTCAGTCTTCGGTCAGAACTACAACTCCCCTTGAGACTAATGAATGCTCATTAAATTTCTCTTTTGGGAACAAAAAGTAGAATTTTTCTTCGCAAATTGCTAGAAACTTTCATTCTTCTTTGTGGGCACTTTTTATGTTTTGACTTTTATTTTAATTTTGTCTAAATTGTTGCACTTAAAACTGGTGAGTAATATTTTACAACTGACGTATTTATAATATGTATTTGTTTATTCTGGAATATATTCGTACTTTTACAAAAGGGAGATACTTTATTTTTATTTATCTACTAATTTAGTTTTTTAAACGGCCAAAAATATTTTTGTTTTTTATTGCTTCTTCACATTGATAAATGTCAGAGTAGAGCATTTGTGGGATTCAGATATTGGAAAACATTTTATTGTTTTCTTTTCTTATTGAACGTATTTAAGAAACGTGATACTAATCATTGAAGATTTCCATGATTGTCTCAAATGAATATTCTTTTGAAGGTATTTTATCCATTAGATTTAGCTTCAGAGATTTCTTTTCGTGATCTTGTTATTTATAAGCTTTCTGTGACCTGTACGTCAGATTTGCTAATTTATACTTTTATGTATATGAAGATTTCGATGTATTTATCCCGAACTGACTACTCTAATGTTGCATGGCGCTACCTCACATATCCGTCATATAGAATGGAATATTTTATCTTTACTTACTCAATGCTTTATCTTAGTGATACAATTTTTGTTGTTTACAGCAACTAAGAATTTTTATATCTATCAAAAAATGGAATTAACTCTACATTTTCGATCAATGATTTACTATGACTTTCAAGTAGATTATCTCAAAAACAGCTCATAGATCAACTCATTTCAACTTTTGAAGATGAAGCACCATCTGAAATATTGTATATCAGTAATTCAGTGAGTTTAATCGTGGCCGTCGTTCCTCACGAATGAATTGTAGAAGGTCGTCCAAACTCGGTTTTTGTGCCAGAAACATCAATACCGAGCGGGAACTCATATTGTAGGATCGTCAAATTTCCTACTGTGAGATTGAGGCGTCTTTATACGTAAGTATGATGAGCATACAAAAACTTTGCATGAACATTAAGGTATGAAAAAGATTAGTTCGAGTTGGATTCGGCATAATTTGACAATGGCTCAAAAATAGGCTTTTGTAGATTGTTGCAAATAAATAATTCAAAAATACAATTGTGGTGCTTTAAAATCTATGTACAAGATTTACAGGTAAAGAATCTTGGATCTATGCATATGAACCTGAATATAAAAGACAATCGATTCTATGGATCTTTCAAGATTGGCCTATCCCAACAAAAGTTGTTCGATCAAGAAACACTTCGAAGCAAATAGACGCATGCTTTTATTTGAAATAAACTTATATGTGGCTACTGTACCACTAGAAAATCGTAGAATGAACGATTTTGAATGATACGCAAGCATAAGTTTGCCAGAAGTCTCTGGAGAAATATGAAAAACAACAACAGAACCCGCAGGATACGAGAACTCACACAACGGTACAAATAGCTCACTATTTGACCAGTCAAAACATCGATTTGATGGGTCACCCGCCCGCACAGCTCTGATCTGGCACTCAATGATTTCTTTTTGTTCCTATCCGTGAAAAATAAACTACGTGGGGACCTGAAGAAGCTGTTGATTCATTCAAAATACATGTTTTGGAGATATCTCAATCGGAATGGATAAATTTCTATAAAAATTTGTTCAAACGTATATAAAAGTGTATTGATAATCACAAAGCGTATTTTCGAAAAAAAAAACCTTTTTTAATGATGAAAATTTATCTTTGTTTATTATTCCGGATACATAAATTTATACTTCGTAAGTGTCTAAATTTGGTCATAAAGTTTTTGCTACAGTTTGAAAGTGTGACAGTCGAAGTAGAGGAAAGGAGAAAATATTGAATAGTTTACTTAAGGAATTCTATTCCTTTACAAACATACTACAGACGCTAAAGAATTTCAGTATTCCTGTTAAGTATCATTTGATGAGTATTTATTCTGATATTTCTTTATAAGCTTTCTCAGGGGAATGAAGGAACATTCAGAGTGTGATTTATATAGTGTACGATTTGTAAGGTCTTTTCGAATTACTTCCTTGTACGAACATTTAGAAAACAAATACCGTTTCCTGCTAAGAAAATCTTTGAAAACGAAAAAATTTATTTAATCTTTGTTGACAAACCTTTTGAAGGGATAGAACAAATTAAATATCTTGAAGGGTCTTTTCATTAAATTAAAAAATCAAAAACTTGAATTCCTCAATTTAACCTAAAATTATTTTGGAAAAAATCTGTACAAACATTCTAAAAGCATTTAAAAAAATTACACCTTCTTTTACTCGTGACGCAAGAGATTTGGTAACGTAAAAGAAAAAAAATGGAGATAACTAATAAACAATTAAATGGGGCTTTTGTATATAATATAATTCATTAATATGATTATTGGCTATTAATCTTCTTACATTATTTAAGTTTGCTCACCCTGCTGATTTTGAGATTTTTAAATTTAAAACAACTTGATATGCTACTTCTTAAGTTTCATTTCAGATGAATATCATCAATATCTTCTATACAGCATCCTTTTCATTAATGCACATGCATTTTTGTTTCACTCCTGACGTTATACATGATTTTGTCATTTATTCATGGCAGAAAAATATTGATAAAACAAATGAGCTATAAATCGCATTCAATTTTGTGTTATGAATACTCTATCTTTAAAGTAGAGCTTTTATTAATCTTTTTGAAAATTTCTTATAGGTAATTTCTAATTTGTGCTTAATTTTTTGGCATATTACAAAATTATATAGAGATAAATAAAATGTATTTACTAGCGTACATTTTTATAGAAAAAAACAATGGGAAATCCTTTGGTTTCTTAAAGCACTTCCAAATGATATTCGATTACATGCATTTATTACAAAGCATTTTAGGAGCCATAAAATTATAGCATATTTTATATGCTGGCAAATTAGTACATAGCACCTGAAAGAGACAATCCTTCATATTAGTAGGTGTTATTTGGAGAAGAAATGAATTTGATATTGAAATATATAAATATTTGTAGTCATATTATAAGTTAGTAAAGACATTTTATCATTACTTCTTCTGCACAATTCTGTAAAGTGCCCAGTACTTCTTGGATACCTTATATTTTAAAACCTTTTATAGTTTTTAATCTTCAATGAATCTTGGGATAGCATTCTTGGTTTTTAATTTTTACTAAATTTTTATTATTTAAATTCTTCAGTTAAGGTTAAAAAATTATGAATCAGAAAAACAGTAAAATTGTCAAGGAGAAATGTTTGCATAGACCGTTAAACAAGTTCCAGGTCTTGCCGACATCACAAGAAATGAAATAATCAAAAAGCTGCTGAGTTAAAATGAGAATCAAACCCTTCATATTCCTCATTGGAAAGCTAAACATAAGCAGTACTTAGTCAATTTTTAAACTAGAAAATCTGTCTTTGGCAAAAACTTTTAGGTCGAGATTCTCTTTCCAACTGTTTTAATAGGTTTAAATAAAAAAAGTTTTCTACTAGCCATTTAAAAACTCAGATCTTATCAAAGTACAGCAACTTTAAATTGTATCTTCATGATTATCTTACAGTAGTTGTTAAAAAAAGAGATTACCAACTTGAACAAAGTTCATTGCATTAAGCTCAACAGCAAAGGGATTTGTTTAAGAACATTTTAAGCAGACTGTCTGTTTCTTGCCCCCGTGTTATGTTTGACCTTGTCCAATGGAGAAAAATTCTACAGTCTTTTTAATTTTGTTTTCTCATTTTTTGTTTAATGTCTGTACTAATTTATTTTCTGAAATCTTTGAAGATGTATTTTATAGCGTAATAATTTCTGAAATACAATGTAATTATTTTTTTAAAAAACCTTTTCCTACGATGAATTAAATTCTGTACTAATCTTTCGAAAAACAAATTATAAAATTCAAAATCAACTATTTTATTTTTAAAATATAAATTTTAAGATCATAAGTTATAAAACTCTGACTTTCGTAACGCATACGGAATTAAATTAGTATTTCAATGCAAATAAGCATATAAAATATTCATTTAACTATAAACTTGAAAAACAGCATTAACTTTTGGCTAATATCCATTTTTAGAATTATAAATTAGGTGATTCATATTTTATTAATATTCATTTATTAATTAGCAATACAGATTTTCCTAATGGTTGCTTCTAATTGTTATTTATGCAACATCAAAAGCAATGGGTTTACGGATTTGCTAAACTTCGTAAACTTTGTAGTTTATATCTTTCATAGTAAAAATATTTTGAATATCTCATAAGTTTCATAAAATTAGAAGATTTTAGTATCTAGTTTCCCCTCGCTATTAATTAGTTGAATGTTTTTTTCTCAAAAAGATCCAAGTAAGATATTAATTATTTTGCTTATAATTTAATGAGTTCATTATTTTTGCTCGTGATTGAATATCAAATTTAATTAAGTATAATAAACTTCATATTTCTATCAAACTGCATTATTTAAGTTGCAGTAGAATTTCTTAAGTTATGTTTCAATAGTGCAACTACGGAACAAGACAAAAGTTTCTCAAATAAATATTGATATGTAGATATTTATAGAATTTTAAACCTTAAATTCTTATTGTACCTAAAAAATTATTTAGGACTAAAAACTATTTGAACTGTTTTTCACCTTGTGGTACAAACATAAAATTTTAATTAATGAACTCGGAAAGAATTCTAACTTTATGCATTTTTATTCCTTCTATAATTGCATTTTTGTCTACTCCTTTTGATTTTATTGTCAAAACTAAAGTTATGGAAATGCCAGCATATAAGCATAATTAAAAATTAAAATTTTAATTAATATTAACTAAAGCTCTCGTTATACAAGGATATAGAGGTGCAGTGGCCTAGTGGTTAGCATATAGACTATCTAAATTCAGGAAAATTATTTTCCAGCACTAAGAAACGTTATATTTAAGCACAGCTCTCATTTCTCACATGGAGTAGATAAAACGGTAAGCACGAAAATATTTCCCAATAAGTAAGAAAAAGGGAAGGTCGACCTCTTCCAAATGCATAAAAAATAAATTGCATTTCAAAAATTATATTTAAAGTTATTTAGGGATAATGTGAACATATATTTTTTACAATATTCTAAGTATATATTTTTTAATGATTTTTAAATCACTGTTAATTATCATTTAATAAAAAATAAAATAACAAAAAATGTTTTTGGAAAGTAGT
>BPLQ01012321.1:0-362558 GCA_021605075.1 Caerostris darwini
TTATTGTGAAGAAGGAGGTCGGAATACTGAATTTCCATTACGTTTAAGAATTCTTTAAACTGACGATGGTAGAGTGCTTTTTGACAAGATGCTGTTAACAATCTTGATTAAGAAACCTATGACCTCAAACTATTTCGCCGGAAAATGTTTGGGCACAAAGCGCTTTGGTGTATTATGCAGTGAAACGTAAGAATTTCGTGTGGTTTATTTTGCTCTGAAGAATCGTTGTCGTCCATTTATTTTTCTGTCATACTTCTGGCTCGATCAGTTGCTATTGAAACGATTTTATTTAAATCGATCTTATTGTCTTCAAGGCATTTTTGTACGGCATTCGCTATATCTTCCCTTCTAGTTTGTCCCGAGAGCGGTAGCAACTAGAAGTTCTTCTTTTGGACCTTGGGAAGACATATACCTGACAAAAAGGGCAACTTCTACCGTGTCTTTTATGTCGCAATACTCATCTATAGCCAGTGATAAGGCAGAAGAAAGTTGAATATCTTCCACCTGCAAATATGTTACATTTGAAGATATTTTAGCTATTCTATCTTGTACTGTTTTAGCGGATAGTGGCAAATCTTTGATTTTCTTTCAAGATTTCTGGTTTGTTCTTGAAATCACGAAACAGTTCTTCAGATTCCTTGATTCCTTATAATATTTGCGTATGGAACTAAAGAGCCGCAGTTTCACATCCAAAGAGCCGCATGCGACTCGCGAGCCACAGGTTGCCGACCCCTGATCTAAGCTATAAAGAGCAGAAAATTCTTTTTCTTCCGAGTTGCTATATCATAGAATTGGTTATTCTATTTACTATATACACATACATTGTTTTCTAAGAAACAATGACGTGCATTGTTGGCAAATCCTTAAAGTCGGAAACTTATTTTTCTTCGAGCTGTAGAGGTAATTAGTTTCAAATGATCGAGTTGTAAAGGTTGTAAAATCAAACATTGCTAATGTTCGAGATACAGAGATCCAATTTTTTTTTTCGAGTTACGGAGTGAAAATATATACCAAAATGGCTTGTGGGGATTGACTCATTATTTCGAGTCATGGAGGTTTTGGGGCTTGAAGGGAAGGGAACAAAAATTTTTCGAGTTGTGGAGGTTTTCGACTTATCGAGGTTCGACTTAAAGACGTTCTACTGTATATCACTTTGATCACTCATACACAATAGATAAACCATAAAAAAAACCTTTAACAAACCTGTTTTTGGTCTGCAGAAATTAAATTTTCTCTACAATAAAAATTTATTTGCCTACGAAGCTTTTTGCCTCTCAACTCTGTACACTCTATTCTATTATGTTGATCGTAATTTACAGAGCAGTTGAATAAATTTTTCGTTACAAAAACTACAAAAGACTATTGCAGCTTCGTGTAAAGAACAGAAAAATATTGAATTTGGAGATATTTGACATGCGTTTCATTTTTACAAATTTCTTTTTTTGAGCCTGATTATATAGAATCCTTTTTAGTTTGCAAGAAATGCTTTAATACATGATTTTTTGTATAGAAAGCTAAATAGTAAAATGGAAGATTATGTTTTAATTAAGTTTAAACAAATAACTTTGGCAGAAATCCGAAATATTATTACATTCAGTTAAAACAAAAATCTAGTTTTATCTTGATATAAGTACAAAGAATGTTATTAATAGCCAATGAGAAATCAAAAAAATAAGTAACTGAAGTACTGTATTAATTGTAACACTTGATTGGATAAAATTCTATTTTTCTTTTGAAAAGACCTAATCTGGATGACATTGTAAAGATGTAAAATTATTTACAGGATAGCATTTTTCAGGAGAAGAATAGGCATTAAAATCCTCACTGAAGTATTTAATTAGACAAAAATTAATGGAAATTGGTGAGCGAAGTCAGCAAGGTAAAGGGTGCTTCCAGTGAAAAAAAATTGACTGTTTTTTTGAAATTATTAATGCCAATTCATCTAGCCGTTTTTACATTTTTCAGTTCCTTCTATTAGCTCACACTCTCCCTATATATATATCTTGTTCAAATTTTCAATCGTTCGTAAAATACTTTTTATTCATCTACTCGAGTTCAAATGCATTTTTTTTAACTTGTAGTGGATGACACTGGATGTTAATACAGTTTTTTCAAATATTAATTCAGTAATTAAATTTGATTAATTAATTTAAATTTTTTTGAGATATAAGTTGCATGTATCTACCAATAGATGGCGCCAGATAAACTTAAAAAATGAATGAAAATTGAAATTACTTTACTTTTTAACTTTTTATTGTGTATTACTTTATTTAAAATTACTTTACTTATTACTTTATTACTTAAATGAATGAAAATTACTTACTTTCTGCAATAGAGTGAAGAAAAAGTAGGAATTGACTTTTTTTTTTTTCATATTACTTGTTTAAAGCAAAAAAAAAAAAAAAAAAGTAAGTTTTTGTAAAAGTTTACTTACTTTTCTTAGCAGGAGGTCTGCATTGAGGAGCAGCCAAAACAGATTTCACGCAATACATTCCTTGTGGACAATCAGACCCAGAACGGCATCTCTGTAATCCTTCGACCTGAAAAGAAATTAAGATAAACGTTCAATTTCTTTTTAACACTCCCATGTCATTTCTTGTCAATTCTATACATTTTCCATTAAAATTGAATCGAAATGACAACGTGTTTGGCATGAGTTGCACATTAAGCCAACTGTAGTGTTCAATGTGTTTGAGTGTTTCGGTTTTTTAACGGAAAAATTGAGTTCCAAGTTATTCAATAGTTGTGACGCTGTTAGTGGAAAGCCCATCCACCACGGGCAGGTCACATTAAATTGGATGGGAAAAATCGGTGGAACTTTTTTTTTAATGCCATACCGTTTCATCCTTCTTCAAGTATCTTCAGTTCAAATTTGAAACAATGTGACATATATATACACTCAAGAGCCAAAACATTATGACCACCTGTCAATAACGAGTTGGCCCACCTTTGGCGGCAACGCAGCTTCAACCCGCCTTGAAATGGATTAATACCACCACTTAATACCAGTTAAATACCACTTCCACCTGATCACGTGCCTTCCACGTCATCCAGGCGAGTTCATTGGAAAATGCAGGGGTGGTCATAATGTTTTGGTTCTTTAGTGTATATATATATATATTTACAGCATTTTTAAAGTGTGACTTTAATTATAATCGCCTTGTATGTATGCATATATATATATATACAATCTTCTTCATTGGGCCAACATGGCCGTTTGTTTACTGGAAGATTCCGAAACATGAGATGTTCCCTTTTATTTTTACGGGGTCGGTCTGCGAGCCCTACGCCCAACGCTTTACAGTTATAGTAGACCTGGACTTATAGTTTAAAGTGGATTCCAAACCACTTCAAGCATCCATTTCCCGTCCGGGGCTCGAATCCGAAATTTGCGCCATCGAGCGCTACAGCATATCTCTCTCTGTATATTTATATAATTAAATAGAGATAAAATAATTTTTAAATAAATATAATTGTAATTAAGTCTAATAATGAACCCTTCTCCTGTTAGGATAACATTCTAATCAATATGCATATGTCTTCAAGCTTCGACAAACACACCCAGTAACGGATCTCTACTAAACACTTCTTTTATTTTGGTTGTTATCATTGAAATTTGTCCTCGATTACAAACACTTTTAATTACACACATTCTAGATTATCTGAATATTACAATCAATAAAGTATTGATTTGTATAATCAATGGACAGTTAGAAAATATGGTCTTAATAAATTAACTTCTCAATATTTGACTTAATATATTATGCTTCTTTTACTATTGATAACATAGCTCAAGATTTGATGAAAGAATATTGACCTGAAATGATGTCCGATCCGAAATAAAGTTATGCCAAAAAGGAAACCAACTGAGTCAGAACGCATTGAATCTAAGCGCCGGAAAATTGAAGTGATGAGATTGTATCGCAAATCAGACAATGTTAAAGCGCATGATCGTGAGAGGAAAAGAATGGCCCGTTCGAAGCCTGAAACTCGTGCCCGCCAAAATGCCCTTCAACTGGAGCGTCGAGCTCTCAAGCGTCAACAGGCTATCAACCCTCACGATGACAATATTAAACCCACGAAATGTGTTCAAACTCCTTCTCTTTACTCTCCCTCCTGTTCTTGTCCTCTCAAGGATACTTTTAATTCGTCCTCTTCAGTTACTCCTTCCTGCTCCCATTTCTTCATGAACAATACTCATTCCGATTTAAACGACTACTCTCATGAGAAACAGTGGCTCAAAGTCGAAGAACGTTTCTTTAAATCAATTGCTGATGGCCCAACCCATTGTTGTTACTGTTGTGATCGTTTATATATGAAAAAAAAAAAATTAGTAAGCTATTCGAAAGCCGACTTGCGTGCTCGTGGCTTTACGGCAGAAAAAATTGCAATAATTTTCTCTGTCGACTTGGATGAAGCTGACTTTTATTCAATTATTTTAATTATAAAGCCGTTACCATCTCAAACTTCACCGATCAACAACCGATCCGATAAAACAACAGTTATTCAACAGGAATTGCATAAAACATATTAAATATGCAGGGTTACGTCTAAATTTCACATTATGTTAAAAAGGCGTCTTTAATGATTCCCAAAGAATTCTAAAAGTCCAATCCAAATGTTCCTCAAAATAAAATTGTGACTATCTTAAATTACGCGTATCGACTGTCTCAGATTTGCGACTTTACAACTTTTATAATTCGGATTAATTCAAGGAATTTCCATTAAGTCTAGGGATTTCTCGAACAAAATTCGTTTTCAATAATTTTAATTATGAATCCACAACGATACCATCATGAAACTTTGTGAATCCTCTAACATCAAAGTAAATCGATTTCTAGAATCAAAAAGAAAAAAAAAAACCTTTTATTATGAACTGATTCAGAAATTTAAAATTGACTTTCAATTACATAATTTTAGTTTTTCTTCTCACGTTATTAATCGATAATATTGTTAAAGGTCATATAAAATGACAAAGCCAAAATCAATGATATCTCTCTGATATGTAAAGCTTAATTATGAGGGCTGCTAAAATTGTTTAAAACTATAGTCCACCCTTTTAAAACTCGATTATGCCCTACTTCAAGCGATCAGATTTAATTTAAGCGTTGTAGACTTATCAAGGACCGACGACACTAAAATATTTTGATAAGTTTATTATCTCATCCTGATTGGGATCGCCAGGATGAGTGATTTTATTTTTTAACTTATGAAGAGCAATTTAACCCATGTGGAATGAAAGTATCCAAGACATTCAAACCTACGTGGTACAGTGGCACAACGGATCAGGAGATTCCCTGTTCGAATCCTGGCTAGCTCGACCTATTCGCATTTAGCCTTTGTTTTACTCACAATTAAATTATTGTAATAACTATAGTTCCTGTCCTCCGTACCGGGACCCCATTTAAATATTACAGTTTAAAAACACGCTTTTAGAGTTAATCAAACTAAAAAGTAAAAAATAAATTATAGTTTAAAAAAAAACTAAAAAAACCACGCTTTTAGAGTTAACTAAAAAGTAAAAAATAATTGTTAACAAAAGAATAAAATGGCTGACGAGAAAATGAATGTCACTGTTCTAAAAGCGTGGGGTGCTCGATATCAATCGTTATAATTTTTCCCTAGTTTCATTCCGAAATGCAGAGTTAGTTTAAAAATGTCATACAAAGCACCCCACGCTAAAAGCATGTTTTTTAGTTTTTTTAAACTATAATTTTTTTAAAGGACTGATGATCTTTTTACTTTCTCTATTTTTGTTCCATAAAACATAAATCGACGGAAATAGCAAGCACAGACAGTTTTCAATCGGTAAAGTGATAAAAGCGGAAGTTCTTTTGTTAGTTATAGCTGTAGACTGTTGCCAGCAAGCGTTATCTCTTTCTCGGGGAGTAGACAAATGGGAATCCAATATAGATTAATTAGACCTCACATGTGGCAGATTGCGCCTTTTAAGCTCCAGACAGCTTTTTCTTTTGGCGCGAGTTCTAATATTATTGATTGCGTATGGAAAGATTGCGGACATACAGCATCGTTGTGAATTGTGGTAAAATTATTAAAAGTATAGTGTAACTAGTGCTTGTTTGGGATATTCGTAAAGTATTTCAACCCCAAAATGGCTACTAAAAAACGCAAAGTTGATTCAGAGTGCCGTGCTTTTATTGAGGAATGGACCTGGAAATATTTTTTTTATAGTTGTAAAGGATAAACCAGCGTGTCTCATCGCAATTTCATTCATCTCATTAACAAGTTTAAATTGAAATACTTGTATATTGTTTTTAAAATTTTAGAAAAATTTATCTTGGCCAGCCAAACGTTTTTTTTCTTTCGAAACTTCGAAAACGTTCGCCCATCCCTGCTGTATACGAAGAATGGAGATTGCGGAGGTTGATTTCCTCACAGAAAGTATAGTCCCACGCTGTAAACTTTATATGCAGGTGAGGGGTGCCCTATTAATGCCTGTTATGTTCGTTTGTTTTGGCTTTAAACATCGTTTCCGTAATGGCTCCAATATTGGATTTTCATAAATATGTCTTCAATATTGGAAGTCATATTGTTTTCCTCTTTGTGTGCAATTATTCGGGTTTTTTTTGTGCATAAACATATTTGTCAATTTCTTGTTGTATTTCATGTTAATCAAAGTAGTATTTGATGAATTTTCTGTATTTTACCGCAACGTGCTTAACTTTTGGCATTAGAGAGTTTTTGCATACCGTACGTTAGTTACCGTAGGACGTCCGCTAGCTTTTTCTCCCTAGCACGCATGCTCATAGGAAACATAATTTCCTATGAGCATGCGCGCTAGGGAGAAAAAGCTAACGGACGTCCTACGGTAACTAACGTACGGTATGCAAAAACTCTCTAGTATCTGTTTGGAATCCTCTTTTGAAATCGCTGACTTCTACGCAGTATAAACATAATAATCTTTTTAATTTTGTTATTCTTGTACCAACACTATACGCATTCAAAACAGCTCTCTTTTCGATTGTTTGTTCTCATTCCAGACATACAAAATAAGGAAAATTCTACATAAAAACACACCCCATAAATTATAATAAATCTGTGAATTTATCGCTGAAAACATCTTAAGATTTCTTGGTGTGTATTATAACTGTGACAATGTTTACATTTTTTTTATCTGATAGTATCGGGAAAGAAGCAGCCTAATGGCTAATTGGCCAGCGCTGTGGCCGCTTCTATCACAAGCTTCAGGTTCGAATCCTCGCTGTGGCATGGATATTTGTTAGTGGTTCGGAATCCACGTTAAACTGTAGGTCCAGGTCTAATTAGCCTAAAGAGTGCAAAAAATGGCCGGACAGCGACAAACCAATTTGTGAAAAAATTTGGTCCTAAAAATTTGCGGGTTAAAAATTGTTCTTTTCTCCGTAGAAAATAGATTAAACGTTGTATTTATTTATTGATTGATCATGGAAGAATAAGGATTATAAATTGCAGGAATTTTTTTAAACTTTTTCTTCATTTAGAATAGGATAATTTTAATTTTGAAATTTTTCTTTTTTTCCTTGTGTAATTAAGATTGATTCCTGTATTCTCAAATGAGTTTTTTTATTTTTTTATTTTACCTATACTTGTTTAGTATTTCTATGGGTTAGACTGAGAAAACTTCATTTATCCCAGAAACTTTATGTATATTTTAGATGTTTTTTTAAAGTTTTTAAAACTGTTATGCTGATTATGTTTCTTCATAAAGTCTTTTTATTTTACCTCCATTTGCCTGATGTTTCTATGGGCTAGAATGAGAAAGCTTCCTTTTAGCCCAGGGCTTGCATACATACCCTCTTCTATACAATTTTCGCCATTTTTTTATAAATTAAAAAATGGCGAAAATTGTATCACAAAATAATATTATTTTGGTGTTTATATATATTTTAAATATTATTTTTACAGTTTTTAAAACTGTTATGCTGGTTTAAGAACTTTATATAGAATGCAAAAAATGGTGTTCTACAGATATATAGAAATGTAAAGGAAAATAGTTGCACAAGCGCTTAGATCTGATGGCCGAGTGATTAGCGCTCTGACGCTTGGCACCACATGTTTCGGGTTCGAGTCCCGGGGGTGCCATGGATGTGTATAGTGGTCAATCCACTTTAAACTGTAGGTCCGGGTCTAATAGGATCGTATAGCGTTGTAGGGGTTGTGTTACTTACTTCTGTAGCATATCTTCAAGCTACACATGCCGCCTGGATAGTGCTCAATGAGTAACAGCGGTGCAGCCCTTTCTTATAGCATAAAGATTAACTGTCTCTGTATTGCCAGCTGCATTAAAACAACAACATAACCAAATTATTTGGCGTAGCTTTATCAAAATGGATTTTGTGACAAAAAAGAAACAATACTTAAAACTTGCCTTTCTCTTAATTGAAATTCCTGTCGATAAATGAGTTATAAAACACTTAGGTTTTGAGGTTATTTAGGACACTAACGAGGACACTTAGGTTTCGAGTCCCGCCGGTAATGGCTCTGAATCCACTTTAAACAGTAGGTCCCGGTCTAATATGATGTAGAGCGTTGTGGCGGTAGTGTTACTCGCATCTGTAGCATATCTTCAAGCTGCACGTGCCCTCTGGGTAGTGCTAAATGAGTAACAGCGGTGCAGCCCTTGCTGATGGCATAAAAGATTAACTGTCTCTGTATTGCCAGCTGCATTAGAACAACAATATTTTTTTCTAATGCAGCTGGCAAATATTTAGACCATGATCTTTTATGCCATAAAGGCTGAACCGACGTTACTCACTTAGCACTACCCAGGGAGTGCGCGTAACTTGAAGATAATCTACGGACGCTGAGTAACAATGCCCCTGCAACGCTTTACGATCCTATTAGACCGACCCTACAATCCATGGCACCGCCGGGACTCGAACCCGAAACCTGTCGTATCGAGTGCCAGAGCGCTAGCCATCGTCCTTCAGGCCCCAGAAGAAAACTTCATAACCAAATTATGTGGCGTCGCTTTATCAAAATGGGTTTTGTGACAAAAAAGAAACAATATTTAAAACCTACCTTTCTCCTATTTGAAATTCATGTCGATAAATAAGTTATAAAATTAAAATAAAACACTTACCATTACAGCCAAAAATGCGATTGCGAAAAGACAAGCCAACTTCATTTTTTTCAGGCAAAAATATCTGAATCTAAAATTGTGAATGAATTAGTGAGAATATTCATCTGTGAAACAGAGTTGCCTTTTATACAAAAATTGTAGTTTTTGTTTACCAAATCTTTATTTATGACTTTATTATATTGTCTTTACTAGAAAAAGGCTTTCTTTGGCTATTGCTTAAAATATTAGTTTATTGCTTTTTTAAATGGCCATGACGCTTATGTGACGTCAATATATAGAGAATTTTCTATAGTGAAATGACCTCGATTCTTTTAAAAACTTCAAAGTGTCAGAATTGCTACAAAAAATTGCACATTTTCTTTTTAAAGTGGCCGTAAATTTAAAAATGGTTTTCAATTATTTGAAAATTTTCAAAATTTAAAGTAGTAAATAGCTGAAGATTTGATGGAAAACCTATTAACTATTTGATGAATAGTTAAACGATATTTTTTTTTGTATGTGTTATAAATTTCGAGTTATAAAAGAAATATAATCTATAAACAAATAATATAATTTTTTTTTTTTAAAGTCAATTCCTACTTTTTTTTCACTCTATTGCAGAAAGTCCTTTATAAATAATTTTCATTCATTTTTTAAAGTTTATCTGGCGCCATCTATTGGTAGATATATGCAACTTAAATCTAACAATAAACTAAGATTAATTAATTAAATTAAATTTAATTAATGAATTATTATTTGAAAAAATTGTATTAACGTCAAGTGTCATCCATTACAAGTTTAAAAAAATGTATTTGAACTTGAGTGGATGAATAAAAAGTATTTTATTAACGATTGAAAATTTGAACAAGAGAGTGTGAGGTAATAGAAGAAATTGAAAAATATTTGTTTCAAAAGAAATTTAATTTTCTAAGTAGATTTATTTACAAAAACTAATTTTTCCAAACGTTCTTATTGCTTATTTTTTGTTTAATTTTTATTTAATTTAGCTTAAGATAAATTAAATGAATTTATCTTATTTAATTTAATTTATCTTAATATTCATGTATTTAATTTATCTTATTTAATTTAATTTTTATTTAGTTTCAGTGTAACATGATTTTATGTTACTTCGTAAAAATATAGAACAAAGAATTTCACGAATGTTATACAGTTCTAAACATAAGAAACATATCGATAATTTTTTTTTTGTAAAGCACAATTGATTTGACATTGCATTTTAAAAATTAATGTAAATAAATTACCACCAAAAATATGTTTTACATTAAATGAAATACAAACGATATTCTTTAAACAATCAAAATAATTAATATTTAAAAAATTTCATATTCTTATAATGAAATAAAATAAAACAATAATAATATGGCAAGAATTTTGTTTTTCTTATTGGAAGATTAATAGTGAAATAAAAATCGGGAAATTTTGTATGGATATTATATTGTTTAACTCAGACATCAATAATTTTCATGAACGTTGGAAAATATGAAACAATTCATCGTAATGAGATTTTAAAATTTAAAGATTCTTAACTCTAACTTTCTCAGAAGTTTAGCCTGAATTTTAAACTTGAAATTTTAATTCTTTTTGTTCCCGACTAAATTTGCGAGTAATTTCTATTAGTGATATGATCTTTATTACTAAAAATTGACTTATTAATATTGGTTTAAAAATATATGTTGTAATTTATTACATTAATACAGTGCATTGATTTTGCTTACAAGTTTTTTTTTTGTTTGAAGTGTGTTGTCACCTTTTAAGTTATTTCCTAATATTTCGCAAATTGCCAAGTTTTGCATCGTTTTGTTACTTTTTAAATAGTTTTGTAGTTTTTTTATAATATTTAGTATTGTAGTGTGCAGGTTGAGCAATCAGTTTGTCACTGGGCGTGGTTGGGTCGAGATACTTGAGCCACAGGTTGGAGAACTCACAGCTTTATTGACACATGCACAAACACCACATTCATACAATTAGAGACACACAATAACACATTTAAAGACATATAAATATAGAATCATTGAAAAATTCGACTTCTAAAGCGAAAACCTGAAACTCGGCTGCACAGGGTGCGCGAAATATACTTCCTCTCCTGGTGAGAGTCTGTAGGCCAACTAATTCTTCGGGATACGCTAAATACATTTCCTGTCGGGATGAGAGATTATAAACTAAACGCTTCGCTGTACTTCCTCTCCGGTGAGAGCCTGACCATTTCTCCTGAACGCCACGGGGACGCTGTTGCCAGTGGGTAGTTGCCATGGCTTCAGTATTGAAATTGGTCAATTTATCTGATTTATTACGAAAATTATTTTTAAATACACCCCATGCGAAATGTTAAGGAAAAAAATGTAGTGAAATTAGAAAGGTTTAGAGAATGTTAATTGTAGATCTTTCTCGACACTGCTGGAAAATATTCAAGAAGCACCAGACAAATATTAACTTAACGAGCAAAGTGGTAGAAATAACTCGATGGTCCAGCACAGGGGTGGCCAACCCAAATGATGTTGCGAGCCACTTTGGAAATGCATCCTAATTCCGCGGGCTGCATATAAAATTATATATTTCCCTATTAGATTGAGACACACTATTGATATTTTTTGTAGTGAAAAATTGAAACGTAATGAGTTATTTTTGTGCTTACTTTTATTCTTACTTGTAAACATAGATAATATAATAATAATGATACTAAACGCACATCGTACAGAAATATATTTTTTTTCTTTCTAATGCAGCTGGCAAACTTTTAGACAGCTTGGTCTTGTATGCCTTAAGGCAAGCGCTGCACAGACGTATTCGCTTTGCATTACCCAGGGGGCGCGTGTGACTTGAAGATAAGCCACGGACGCGGAGTCACAATGCCCCCGCAACGCCCTACGATCCTATTAGACCGGGACCTACTTTTTTTAAAGTGGATTCCGAACCACTACAAACATCCATTGCATGCCGGGACTCAAACCCAAAATCTGTGGCACCTAGCGCCAGAGCGCTAGCCACTCGGCCATTCAGGCCCTCGTACAGAAATATAGAACACTAAAAATGAAATATAAAAAGTATATAAATATAAATGAAATAAAAAAATGAAATCCTTACAAAATATTTATTTGACTAGTGAGATATTTGTTTTTCCACTCATCATCAAAACGAATCGCAGGTGTAAGTTGAACCAAAAGTGCTAACAACTTCACCTAAGAGTCTGGTTTGCTCTGCTATTAACAATCAACTATGCGTATCTAGGGATGGTCACTGCGTCACTGAGGTCACTGTTGCGAGCTCATGATGCGCGTATCTTGGAACTTTAAATATAACAGTTTCTATGATTCAGTTTAATGGAAACTGTTATATTAGATGTTCCAAGATGTGACCATCATGAGTTCTCAGAATATAATTTCATTATTCTGCGAACTCATAATTGCAAACTCATAAATAAAACAGGCAATATTTGGTCATATATATGCAAGAATATTATTTTAAAATCAAAATTAATTTTTCCTCAAAATTTCGACGGTTAATTTTTGAATATAGGGAAGCACAAATAATGCATTTTTTTAATACATTAGTTTTTACTACCTTGGTAATTATAAAATAACTATATTTTCTAAAAGTGTGATAAATCTCACGGGCTGGAAAAATTTTCAAGGCGAGCCGCGGGTTGGCCACCCCTGGACTAGCATTATCCACTAAATTCTGTCAAAATTATTCACAGTATCGAGTTATTTCCTAATGTTTTCATCCAGTGCTTTCAAGAATTTTATCTTTGCGATCAATTACTAACAAAACTTACTTATCTTTGTGATCAAAACAGATCAATTACTAATATATTGATCTGTTTTGTTAAGCTCTTACATTTAAGAACTTTGACTCTAAAACTCGCAAACAAATGAAATAAGCTCCGATATTGTTGAAATAATTAGCATTCATCCTCATTTATATACATATAAAAAATTAAATAGAAAAATCTTTAAAAAAAAAAAAACCACACACCTCAAAATGCATCAATGAAATCTTTATTGAAATATTAGACCTTAGGCTGGACTATTTGTACTTCGAAGTATACAACAACAACAATAACAACAACAATAACATTCTTCATCTGAAAGTAAAATGTCATTTTGGAAAGATCACTGCAAAATCTTCAATGGCATGTAAGCTAGAAATAAAAAATGGTTGTTAATTATTATTAATTTTCTAAAATTTAACTATCAGAAATAGAATAAAAGTGCTATATTAACTTCGTAACGCATTTTTTTTTGTGTCAAAAATATGTCAAAAAAAGAATTACAGTGACAGCAAATAAAACGATAGATATTTCCAATATTTCAATTAAAGAAATGATAAAATTAAAATTAAATATTTAAATATACATCAAAATATTAGAAAATGTTTATTTATTAGTTAGTTTTTTGATATTAATTTTTATATAATTAAATAAAAAAACAATAAATAATTTAATTTTTTTAAATTTTAAATTAAATAATTTTTATACAATTAATTTTTATATAATTTTTTATATTCTATTTATTTCCTGTTCAGTCACTTTAGAGAAGAAAAGAATCTTTATCGACTCGTTGCGGAACTTCCCCCTTTCTTCGCCTTAAACATCTCTTTAAGACAATCCCTCAAGAGGGTGAGATCAACTTCCCTCACTTCTCCCTAGAGTAGACATTTTCTCATCTCATGGTTTATCACCAATCACGATACAACAACTCATGGTGTAGTCCATATGCCCTCTGTAATTGTTTCGACTTGTGAAGGCCGCACATGCATTCTCTAATTTCATGAGTCTCGTTGTTCATGACACTGAATATCTGTTAACAGATTAGCTATCTCATTAGTTCAAGACACTGATTGCATGTAATATAACTACACACAACACCGTTTGTCTGCTATCAAATTTGAGTGATGGGCTATATATATTTTATTTACTTTTCAAAGAATATACATTACACTATGGTGGGAATGAAATATCACAATTTTTCGGTGAGAAAATTGCTCTTGCCGTTGTGGTTGCTCTCTTATTGTATTGTTTTATTACGACTTTTCCTTTTTTAATTTCTCTAAGTAGGTCTTCAATTTCTATGAAAATATACCTTTTGTAATGTTTCTTCCATTTTTATCACGTTTTTAATTCTTTTCATTTTAATGTTTCATAGTTTGTAATTTAGATTCATAGTTTTATATTGACAATATTAATTATAGCGGAAAAATTATTCATAGCTTAGAATTCAGAAGTTATGCCATTTATATTTTATTGTTCTATTTTATTTTTAATATTTATATATTTTTATCATTTTATTATACCCGATAGACGTCATTTTTTAACGCTAAAATGAAATAGAACCGAGTAAAAAAAAGTCTAAATGGTTAATAGTGAAATTTTTTTATTATAATTTTTTTATAATTAAACAAATTTTTTTTTTCGATTATTCAACCAATTTAAATAGAAGTAGAATTTGACATTGTAAATATTATATGTCCCATTTCCTTTGTTTCTTTTATTCTGTATCTTGCACAAGTAAAAGATCTAATGGATGTTGTTAATCTTTTACATAGTGTACATCTATGCACATGGAAGAAACTATACAGCTCAAAAGAAATACTCTAAGTGCTCTATCAAATTACGGCCCGCGGCCCAACCCCGGCCCGTTGGAAGGTTCTATCTGGCCCGCGGATAGAATTTTAATTTGCCGGCCCGAAACAAATTAAAAGAAATATATATTTATATATTATATATCCATCTCCTTTTCTACTTTGATTAAATATTATTTTGTCTTCTTTTTTTTCAAAGGACTGATGATCTTTTTACTTTCCCTATTTTTGTTCTACAAAACATAAATCCACGGAAATAGCAGGCATAGACAGCTTTCAATCGATAAAGTGTTAAAAGCGGAAGTTCTGTGTTAGCTATAGCTGTAGATTGGAACCGACAAGTGTTATCTCTTTCTCGGGGTGCAGACATATGGGAATCCAATATAGGTGAAATTTTAGAAAAATTAGAAGGTGTATTTATATTAGGAGGTTTTTAACATTTTAGAAAAATTTATCTTGCCCCGCTGAACTTTTTTTTTCTTCAATTTTTGGCCCGCGACAGAAAAAGTTTGCGCATCCCTGCTCTATAACAACAGAATTAATGCTAAAATTTTAAATTAATTCTTCTGTCAAAAATAATAATAATAATATTCGATACTTACTATGGTGCCTTCGCATTTCAGTCCACTTGCGCATGGAGGGAGATTCGTATATACTCCGTTTTCTGGAGCTTTGCTACACAAGCCGCCTGTTGAAAGATAATCATTAAATAACCTTTTAAACTCTTCAATTTTTTTTCGTTTGAATTTTAAACAATTATTAAATATAATACATTTCCTTAGAGTGAGTACCCTCTTAGATTTCCCTTAAGATATCTTTATTTTGTATGTAAAATTCATTGATGGCGAGATATTTTTTAACCCCACTTTTTATTTTACTACTGTGCCCAAAAAGTAAGACCTATTATTTTTTTTTCAAAAACTCTTTATTTATTCTTCCAAATTTATTTCATCGCCTTCAAAGTAATCCCCTACGGACACAATGCACTTGTGCCAACTTTTTATCCAATCCTTAATGCATGCTAAAAAGTCATCGGCAGGGATCTTCAATCGACTCAAAACGGTGTCCACAGACTGGTCTTTTGAGTGTAGGGAATAGCCAGAAATTGCACGGTGATTGTGAAATGATATGAGTTTCATTTTCGGCGAAAAAGTCACGAAGTATCAATGCGGTGTGAGCAGGTGCATTCAGTGTTTTCGATACCAATCGTGATTTGACGCGTTTGAGGCCCAAAATGAAATTTACCGATCCTTTTGGTTTGACGGTTTGCAAGCACCAAATCTTTAATTTTTTGGACGTCAACTTCGTCGGTTGAGGTTGAGGGTCGACCAGAGGGCTCTTCGTCTTTAATGCGTCACTGCCTTCTTCGAAATGCTTATATCCCTTCTAAACATTTCTTTCCGATAAAGGAATGCTCACCGAATGCCTTCTGCAACATTCTATACGTTTCCGCAAACAAAATTAAATGCAAGTTCTTTGCTCAATTAATTCTGACACTTCAAAAATCGCCGGAATCAGTTTGAGCGTCTCACAAAGCCAAGTGTAACTCAAGCACTCATGAATATTTTGTCGTCAAATTTCACACAGATATCAAGGACAGTGCCAGCAACCTAAAAAATAAAATAAAATTGAAATTCCATAAGTCCCGGGAATTTTACCTACCCGGGTCTTACTTTTTGGACACAGTAGTACTTTTGCGCATGTTTTCTAAAATAGTTTAAAAGGTGAAAACCTTTATCTTACGAAAATGGTTAGATATTCAAATTTAAAAATGACATTTTTTTTTATTAAATATTCCCATTGTAAAAAAATAACTCACGTAGAACAAAAACAAAATCGTGGAAAGAATGTGTTTTCTCGTTAAAGTGGGTGGAGCGTCTTATCAATGGAATTCAAATGTATCCTTTTAACAATGCCCTTCAAATATTGCCAATCCATAGTAATTATTTATTAACGAACTAACTTATTCACTCTTTGGCGCTACGCGGCCTGATGACCAATTGGCTACCTCTCTGGCTTTTGGTACCACTTCAGGTTCGAATCTTGGCCGTGGCATGGATGTTTGGGAAAGGTTCGGAATCCACGTTAAACTGCAGGCGCCTGGATAATTATTCTAAAGCGTGCACAAAATGACCGTAAAGTGACAAACCAAACCAAAGCCTTGCATTAAAGCCTATGGTGGATCAAGGCAGTCTGACTGACAGATTACTGACAGATTTCGAGATGGTTTATTTTTACAGGGTAGGATTGTCAGCCCGTCGCTCTACAGTCATATTAGACCGGGACCTATGGTTTGAAGTGGATTCCAAACCACTACAAACATCCATGGCTCCGTCGGGACTTAAACTCGAAACCTATAGCACCAAGCGCCAGAGTGCTAGTCAGTCGGCCATCAGACCCCATCGTTTTTATAGCAATTATTTATAGCTCCGTAGCAATTATTTATTAAGTGTAATTAAATATTTAATGGAACCCGGTTCTGTTCCAAGAAAACTCATCAACCAAATGATTATTTCTGCTTAATTAGTTCAATTCGATTAATTTTGTTCATCAGATTTGCGAAAATCTTCAAATAATATTGTGGAATACTTATTAACTTCAGGCTGAATTCCGAAATTACGCAGAATGCAGTTTGTATATAACTAGTTCTCCATTCTTATGCGTACTATACCATTTTCTTTCCTATCTCCTATCCTATCTTATTACTTTTTTTACATATATTGGCGATTTCACTCTTTTCGCTGCGCTTTTAATATTGGGTGGGGATCTGATTTTGGCGACTTTTTTCTTCTCGCCCTTCTCCACCTCATGGAAATTTTTTTTTTGAAAAAGAAAAGGAAACTTCAGACCAATACAATCTTGAGAAGTTAAATTTGAGAGAAGTAAATTGTGATAAGTTAAATTTGAGAGAAGCAAATGGTGAGAAGTTAAATTTCAGAGAAGTGAGGTGAGAAGTTAAAATTTCAATTATCAAGTGTAGGGGGAAAAGTCCAGGTTTAATAATTTTAAAAATTTTAAAAATTAGGACAGAGCAAAGATTTATAAACGAATATATTCTGGTTTTATTCAAGAAGTTTTTATTGTTTAATGATGGAAATATTCAAGAAGTTCTTATTGTTTAATAATCAATAATATCTCTTTATTTTTCACTAATTTTTAATTAAATCTACGATTTCTCACATGTATACATACATTATATTGTTACCAACAAAAATAAACTGTTTTCAATATTTATTATAGAAATTATATAACTGTATTAACTGTTTTCTAAAGCTATTTTATTCAAAATAAACACCAGGATTATCAATGTCAAGTATTTAACAACCAAATTTTAACTGTCCTGTATTTTTTTTAAATATATTAGCAGATATGACCCAACGTCACTTAGCTACAGGAAAAGGAAAAATTTTAAGTTAAAAAATATCGCCGCAAAAATTTGAGATCAAAATAAAAAGTTTGAGATTTTATACAACTTGTCTTAAATAATATAAACTGGATTAACATAACCTGGTGTTTTCCGATTTTTTTTAAATTTAATACATTAACATTCAATAACTTTTAATAAAATAAATTGTTAATTATAATTTCAAAATTTAACAAAAAAAAAAAAAAAAAACCTTTATCCTCACATTCAGTTAGGTCTTATTTCATTATCTTCATAATATAAATATATCCTTCATCATTAATTTAAGATATCAGTTCATATTTCCTCTTTCAATTTTGTAAAAAATTAATTCATTTTTTTAATTATGTTACTTTTACATCGAAGACATTACATTTCAAAACATTTGAAGTTAAAAGTGCATACATTTTTTATTATGTAATTAAACTCTGACAATTACAGAATAGAGAGTTTTTGCCTACCGTACGTTAGTTACCGTACGTTAGTTCGCCCTAAATTTATGTCTACACATGGAATAGTCTACACATGGAATAAAGTAATTACAGAACTTTATTCAAATAGAAACACCACATTTGAATGTACACATATAAATCGTTTATGAAGTTAATTTCTCAAAATTGCGAGATTGGTACAGACTGAAAGGGTTAACTCCTAATCAGTCTAGAGCAGTCTGGTGAAAAATTGTTGGATTTCCAAATTGATGGAGCTTGTTTGAAAATCAACCAGTAAGGTTTAATGAAAGGTTGAAAATTGCCTATACCTGTTATGGGCATCATAAATCTGTAGAACGGCAAGATTTCTAACATTTTCTTTTCTTGAAATTGCAATTCTTTTTAAGGATTGAATTGTACAAATTTTGATGGGAAATTCATGGTATACTCCTTACTGCTGATGTCTTAATCGTATTTGCCGTTCTATTAGGCAAAAATGACGCGAAATAGCTTTAAGATTAATAATTAAAGGGAAATATTAAGAGTTTTTGCTTACCGTACGTTATTTTTACCGTAGGACGTCCGTTACTTTTCTCCCTGAAGCGCATGCTCATATAAAAGCTTAGCATGTTAGGGAGAAAAAGTGCATTAATTCTTCCTTATCCAAATTAACGATTGACGGTTTTTTTACTTTCTCTAATATACAAAACGATATTTTTATAACAGTAAATTGTTACAAAAAATCGTTATTTTAATTTACTTCTTTTCAAAGTGTTAAAACGATATAATGCGTCGTTATTATTATATAATGAATTGTTATGATACATTAAAATAACTTTTTTTTTTAATTAAAAAAAGAATTAAGATGAATTTTTCTATATTGATAATATTATTTCGCAATTTATACATATATATATATATTGATTGATGATTCCTTTGATGATTGATGATTCATTGATGATTCCTTTATTCCAAAATAATAAAATTTTTAAAATGTTGAAATAGAATATTTTTTAAGTATTGTTTAAAAATTCCTGTTATATCCAAATATGTGGAAAACGATATTCGGTTTATTGATACTTTTCCCTACTGCATATCTTAACTGCAACTGCATATCTGCATATCATTTTTTAGTGCTGTTAATGCTATTATAACCAAAGAAAAAAACTGCCTGAATATTTCCAAAAGAGGAGACCTTTGTTGGTTCCTTACAAAAATTGACCAGATATCCAGTATTTAGATTCACAACATCAGCATCTGGGATCTTAATAATAATTCAATTAATTAAATGTAACTTCATGCTTGCATACATGCAGAGGATGAATAAAAGATAAATATGATTATAGTAAGTTGTTTTATAAAGATTTATTCTGCCAAACTTAGTGATGCCCGACATAAAACATTTGGCAGGAAATTATTATTATATGCCTTAACTTGCTGTAATTCTGCTTTTTAAGTTTTATAAGGTAAAGTTACTGCCCTACTTTATAAATCACCACAACTGTAGAACCTGTGGGTGGTTAGAATATTTTACTACTAACAGAGATACAAAAGTGGGCGGTAGGTATAAAAAGATGGACTATCCCTATTCGGTGGATGCGATTCAGCGATGCCATGTTGTTTGACATAGAATTTTGCTAATGCGCTTCCTTATCATGCGAACGTTTCGCTTATCGAAATCTGGGCACTCAGTTTGCAGTCTCTGGTCGCAGAGACTGCAAACTGAGTGATAGATCTTGAAGTAACTGAGAACTGAGTGACTTTTTTGATATTTTCAACAATGGGTTTACGGTAATCGCGATGACAAGTGATTACTCTCTCAATGCGAAGAAAAAGATAAATTCTAACTCTACGCCTCATACATACACGGCTTCATTATATTATTATCATTATTACATAACAGATAGATAGCATGAAATACGTAGTTAAGTCGTAAAATCAGGGGTGGCCAACCAAAATGATCTTGCGGGCCACTTTTGAAATGCATCATAACTCCGCGGGCCGCATACAAAATTATATATCCCCATATTAGATTTAGAACCCACTCTGCGACATTTTTTTTGAGTGAAAAATTGAAACAGAATGAGTTATTATTTTTGTTTTTACTTTTATTCTTACTTGTAAACATAGACAATATAATAATAATGATATTAAACGCACATTGTAAAGAATTAGATCACAGTGAAAATAAAATATAAAAAATATATAAATATAAACTAAATAAAAATAAATAAATCATTAAAAAATATTTATTTTACTAGTATGATGTTTCTCCACTCTTTCACGTAGCTTTTGCAAATCGATGTGCGTGCATCAGGAGTTCGCAGAATATAATTTAATTATTCTGCCAACTCATAACTGCACACTCGTAAATAAAACAGGTAATATCTGTTTTATTATTCACAAGAATATTATTTGAAAATCAAATTTAATTTTTTCTCATAATTTCGACGGTTTGCAAGCACCCAATCTTTAAATTTTTGGACGTGAGCTTCGTCGGTTGAGGTTGAGGGTCGACCAGAGGCCTCTTCGTCTTCAACGCGTTCTCTGCTTTCTTTGAACTGTTTATACCACTTGTAAACATTTCTTTCTGATACAAAAATGCTCACCGAATGCCTTCTGCAACATTCCATACGTTTTCGCAAACAAAATGTAATGCAAGTTCTTTGCTCAATTAGTTCAGACATTTCAAAAATCACCGAAATCAGTTTGAGCATCTCACAAAAACAAGCGTAACTCAAACACTAATGAATACTTTGCGATGACTTTTTAGCATGCATTGAGGATTGGAAAAACAATCGGCATAAGTGCATTGTGTCCGGAGGCGATTACTTTGAAGGCAATGAAATAAATTTGGTGGAATAAATAGAGTTTTTGAAAAAAAAAACTAGTCTTACTTTTTGGGCACAGTAGTACGTCATGTTCTTTGGACATCTTATTTATTGTTCAGCAGTTTTCCACACTAACAAGCAGAACTAATAAGCGATGTGCACAAAATCGGCCTTCTGGAATTTTGATGAATGTCGAAGGAGATGTTGACATTATTCGGGGAGGATATTTCATTGGATGATATACGGGATTGTTCAACTTGAAGTCGATTTTGGTTAGCTCATACAAGGATTTAAGACTCGTCGACTGATTTATCGACATTCGCTCATAGAGCTCGTTTTAAGAGTTCAAACTACAACTCACAGAGAACAGACGAACGTTTGACATGCTGTTTCAAATGTGGACGTGGCTTTGCAAAGTCTTCTAATAAGATATACTGCAAATCATTCAACCACTTTTTATCGAAAAAGTACAGTTTTGACTATATTTGTGTCTATGTCTATTTTGTGCCCCAATCATTTTATTTTGTCCTGCAGCGAGGAACGGACATCCCATGAGTAGTCTAAAAAAGAATGGAGGGAAAAGGGGGAGCTTCTGTTAGGATAGAGCATCCATAGGTGGAAGTCTGACTTGACTCCTTGTCGCTTAAGGAGTGAAGAGTCTTCAGGGATTAGTTTTAGATGAACTATCTATCGTATGGGAGAAAACCCGGTAAACTCCCACCAGGTAGTCCGACTAACGAAGCAAGATACTGAACATATTAAGAGCCGTCGATTCTCCTCGTTTTATGAAATAGTGTCAACAACAAAGCCGCCAGTGCATGGAACGTCAGTCCTAATACTCACCAGCGGCCCACTTTGCCCTTGTTTTGTAAACGAGATAATTCTTCTTAATCACTTTTATTTCCCATTTTTTAAAAAGGAAATCGTTTATATGGTTGTTTTATATCGATCTTTTAATATAATTCTAATTATTTTCAGTAGTGTAAAAAAAGAAAAAAAAAATTATACTAAATTATTACAATCTTAAAAACAAAATTTGTTGAAAAATATGCAAAGTTTAAAATAAAAACATTTAATTTATTTTATGACAAAAGCAAAGACAATTTTTATAAAATTTTTACTTACCTTTTTTAGCAGCACTTCGGCAAAATTTCGCCGCACCAAAAGATACTTTGACGCAATACATTCCTGAAGGACAATCAGATTGTGACTGACACGTCTGCAAAGCTGAGGCCTAAAACAAGTAATATAAAAAAAAATTTAATGTCAATTCCTACTTTTTTTTTCTATATTGCAGGAAGTCCTTTACAAATAATTTTCATTCATTTTTTTAAGTTTAACTGGTGCCATCTATTGGTAGATATATGCAACTTAAATATATAAAAAATGTAAATTAATTAATTTAATTTAATGAATGAATTAATATTTGAAAAAACTGTATTAACATCCAGTGTCATTCACTACAAGTTAAAAAAAAAAGTGTATTTGTGCTGGAGGGGATAAATAAAAAATATTTTATGAAAATGTGAACAAGATATATGTAGGAAGAGCGTGAGTTAATAGAAAGAATTGAAAAAGTAACATTTCAGTTACTTCAACGTCGTTTCATATAAGGGTGCATTTATATTGGAAACGCGACGTCCATTTTGTCCAATCAGACTAGAGATCGAGAATGATTGACAGTAGAATTACCTATTCCACTGCGTAGAATCCCTTCCAATATATTACTGTGTCCAAAAAGTTAAGACCAGTTTTCAATTTAAATTTCCCGGGCATATGGTATTTCACTTTTTTTTTTTTTTTAGGTTGTTGGCTCTGTTCTTGATATCTGTGTGAAATTTGACGTCAAAATATTCATTAGTGCTTGAGTTACACATGGTTTTGTGAGATGCTAAAACTGATTTCGGCGATTTTTGAAATGTCTCTTCAATCGACTCAATACAATGTCCCGAGATACAGTGGTCTTTTAAGTTTAGGGAATAGCCAGAAGTAGCACGATACTACATTAGATGAATACGGTGGTTGTGAAGTTATATGGGTTTCCTTTTTAGCGAAAAAGTCAAGGAGAATCAATGAAGGGGAGCTGGCGCATTCAGTGTTTTCGGTACCAATGAATATTTGACGCGTTTGTGGTCCAAAACATCTTTTAAACATCTTTTCTTTCATCAGCAAGGACAGCAGCTTTTGAAATTTTACCATGAGCAGCAAGCTCTCTAATTGTAAATCGACGATTTGCAAGCACCAAATCTTTAATTTTTTGGACGTGAGAGCTTCGTCGGTTGAGGTGGATGGTCGACCAGAAGGCTCTTCGTCTTCAACGCGTTCCCTGCCTTCTTTGAACTGTTTATACCACTTCTAAACATTTCTTTCCGATATAGGAATGCTCACCGAATGCCTTCTGCACCATTCTATACGTTTCCGCAAACAAAATTGAATGAAAGTTCTTTATTCAATTGGTTCTGACATTTCAAAAATCGCAGGAATCAGTTTTAGCGTCTCACAAAGCCAAGCGTAACTCAAACACTAATGAATATTTTGTGGTGAAATTTCACACAGATGTCAAGGACAGTGCCAGCAACATTAAAAAGAAGAAAATAAATGAAATATCATATGCCCGGGAAATTGAAATTTGGTCTTACTTTTTGGATACAGTGTAAACGCATACTAAAACCAACAAGTTTCAGGAATCTTTACCTAATGACATCTACGATTTTGATCAACTTAGTCTGATAAATAGTCTACACATGGAATAAAGTAATTACAGAACTTTATTCAAATATAAACACCATATTTGAATGTACACATATAAAACGTTTATGAAGTTAATTTCTCAAAATTGCATGATTGGTATAGACTGAAAGGGTTAACTCCTAATCAGTCTAGAGCAGTCTGGTGAGCAGATTGTTGGATTTTCAAATAGAGGGAGCTTGTTTTGAAAATCAACCAGTAAGGTTTAATAAAAAGGTTCTCTTGCCTATACCTGTTATGGGCATCATAAATCTGTAGAACGGCAAGATTTCTAACATTTTCTTTTCTTGAAATTGCAATTCTTTTCTTGAATTGTACAAAGTTTGATGGGAAATTCATGGTATACTCGGAGTACTGCTGATGTCTTACATCGTATTTGCCGTTCTAGAGGCAAAAAATGACGCGAAATAGCTTTAAGATTAATAGGAAAATATTATCCAAACAAGAGATGGATCCTCCGTTAGATAGCGCTGTGACGGCCAATTGCATAGCACTCTGGTCTTTGGTATCTTTGGTTTAGATTTCAGATTCACGTCATTAGTAAGTGCGCCATCTATGTTTACAATTTTTTACCACAAAGGACATTCGGGTCAAACGTCCAGAATTTGAAAACAACATCACCAAAATTACTTTTGTAAGTTTATAAACTAAAGAGTTCTTTTATATTACTTATATTTCCTCTACGAACTAATTCAGGTTGTCTATTTTTGTTAGAAAATCTTCAATTAAGTATTGTTCTTTTTTTAAAAAAAAGAAGAATTTTTATTTATTTTGAATGCAGTAAAAGCCAACCACTAGGTATTAAAATAATAATTTTACGGATTTGTTTTATTAGCGGCCCGATGACAGATAGCGGCCTCATGCCCGATTGGCTAGCATCCTGGCCAGGCTTAAAGTTCGAATCTCGGCGGTGGCATGGATGGTTGCGAGTGGTACGGAACCCACGTTAAACTGTAGGTTCCTGTCTAATACGATTATAGAGCTTTGGGCATAGGGATGACAAAAAATACTACCCCACAAAAAGAAAACATCTCCTGTCACGAAATCTGCCTGCCTGCCTAAAGTGTGCACAAAATGACTGTACAGCGACAAACCAAACCAAACAATTTTCTTGAAAAATATAGAAAAACATATAATATATAACGCATAATTTCAGGTTGAAAATAAGTTATATAATGTATAATTTTGGATAAAAAGGCCGTATCATATCTTAAAAATTCAAATTTAAATTATATAAACATACAATTAAAAAAAATTAGATATAAGCACTTACCGTTGCAAGTAGGAAAGAAATTGCAAAAAGACAAACCAACTTCATATTTTTCTCTAAAGGTACCAGTGTGTAGAGATACGTTTTTTGTACTTTGTGTTGTGCAGTGCAGTATCTGAGAGAGTGCTACCTTTTTATACATAAAAGGGAGTCCCTGGTTGACTACCATAACTTTATTTATGACTTGATTATACTGTCTCCTCATAGAAAGGGGTTTTCTTCTCTAATGTTTAAACAATTAGACTGTAGATTTTTAAATGTCCATGACGTGTATATGACGTCAATATATATAGTATTTTCTGTAGTGAAATGACCTCGATTCTCTTAAAAACTTAAAAAGTGTCAAAAATCGACAAAGAGCTGTTACTATGTTGCAAAATTTATTGTTCTCTCTTTCTTCTCAAAAGTGACCATAAATTTAGAAACGACACTTTTAGCTATTTGAAAACCTCACAAAAAAGTTACAAAGTTGAAAAAAGTTATTTGCGAAGAACTTGTATAATTAGTAAAAAAAAAAGAAAACCTTTTTTTTTTTTTTTTTTTAGTAAAATTTGATTTTCACAATTTTTTTTCTATAATTTAAATTGCAAGAATAGAATGTAAGTGTTATATTATTTGTACCTGTAATTTTATTTTGGAAAAAATTTATGTCACCAAAATAATTGTAGTGCCACAAACAAAATGATTGGCGTTATAATTATTTCAATTCAAAAAAATAAATAAATAAATAAAAAAAAAAAAAAAAAAAAAAAATTGATTAGATTTTTTTTCAAAAAATTAAATTATGATTTTTATTAATGAGTTTAAATTTTTTCGAATATCATATATAGAAGTTTCTTTATAATATTTAATTGTTTTCACTCAGAAACATCAATCCAGCTTTTTAAAAATTTTGTTTTTGGAGACTACTTTAATAAGGTTTAAGCAAGAAAGAAAGCGGCATGGCAAACTGTTTTTTTTTTTTTTTTTTTTTTCAAGTTTTTAATATCTTTTTAAAATTTCATAGTAATTAAATATTTAATAAAGAGTAGATTAATTATCACAGATCATTATGCGAGTCTAATTTTTGTTAATTCTTATAATTTTTATTTTGAATGCTCTCAAGATATCTAGTGTTACATCTATCATCAATCCCATAATTGTAACAAATCAAAGATTCCCCGTTATGATAAACCACAAAGGACCATTAAATTTTGTTAAAATGCCAAGAAAATGTCAACTTCAGGTGAACAATTCTTACGCTACTTTTTACGGGTCTGAAAGCGAGACAAAATAATTTTATTAAACAAATAAATTTTATATTAAAATAATATTTAAATTTTTCAAACAATTGAATAAGGAATCATATTCCACTTAGTAATTGATTCGAATCAATTTTATGTTTCTACAAGATAACACAATTTAAAAGATGCCCAAGTAGCAAACATCTAACAAACAATGCTTTTTTTAGCGGTCTGCATTGAGATCAGTCTCGTATATAATTTTGTTATGAAACGATATAATTAGTAATTTTAATTATCAGTCGCCAATTTTATTTGAAAGACAGCAGATATCATGAACAATTTACTTGGATAATTAAAATTATATTTATTTAATTTATTGCTTAACAATTCTACGTTACTATTTTCTATTTATTCTCCAAAAGTTAATTCTTATAATTGTAGATAAACTTATTCAATTTTTAATTTTTTTACAAAAATCTATTGATATTAAAGGCCATATACTTAAAATGTTAAACAAATGCATTTATCTTATTTCTTTAGATTAATTAAGAGAACTGCCTTGACAACTTAAAAGCAACTCTCATGTTTAGTCAAAAATGCCCCGTAACGAATTTTCTAATTAATATATCTTCCATTAGATTCTATCTAGATGTGAATCAACCGTTATTTATTTTTTGTAAAATATTACTATTTATTACTAGTTCATATTATTGGACTTTGTTCATCCTCGATAAAATTACAAATTTGTTTATTTTTATTTATTTCAATTTGTTTATTTGTTTTTTTAATTAAGATAAATATAGACAAAACAAAGGCAATTTTCAGGAAACTTTGTGGAGTATTAAATACAAAAGTTAATTTTTCAAGACGACAGGAAGAATAATATAAAATATTTCTAAATGGCAGATTGTCTTTGGGGCATCATCAATAAATGTAGTTCTAATTTATCAGAAAAATAATAAAAATATATTAAATATCAAGGAATAGATAACAAGTACAGAATAGACAAAAATTTTGAAGAAAATCGCTGTCTTTCATCTGATGTCAACATAATACATTTATTTGTACAATTATAAATATATAACATATGGAACTAAAAATATACTTAATAGGTTTTCCATGTAAATGGCTTTATATACGAGAATCAATATTATTTCTGCATGGTAAAGATATTAAATTAATTTAAATCTAAAGTAAAATATTCCTGAAAGATTTCATCAAAGAGGTCATTTTAAATTAATTAATCTTCATTAATTAAGTCTGGCGTTCGGTACCACAGGTATCGGGTTCAAATCCCGGCTTTACCATGGGTGTTTGTAGTGGTTCGGAATCCATTTTAAGCCGTAGGTCCCTGTCCTAATAGGATCGTAGAGCGCTGCAGGGGCATTGTTACTCCGCGTCCGTGGCTTACCATCAAGTTACACGCGCTCCCCGGGTAATGCAAAGTGAGTAACATGGTGCAGCCCTTATGGCGAAAGATCACGGTCTATTTGCCAGCTGCATTAGAAGGAAAAAAAATCATTAATTAAGTAATTTAATTGTTAAAATCATATCGAAACAAAAGGAATAATAAAACAAATAGTTGATTTATTCTGTTATGGTAAATTAAAAAGTGCATGATACACATAATTATTGTATAAATAAAAAGAATTGTGAATTAATTTATAACTTGCATTAAACAATTAGAACGAATGGAAAACATAATAAAATCATAAACACAATAATTTTACCATTTTAACATCAAGGAAATTCCTAAAATTAAATAAATAATCATTCTTATTTTCGTCCACTCTACCATTTACAAATAAATTTAATGCAATTAGATAAATTGAAGCAGACGCCATTTTAACAAATGGTAGTTTGAGAATATTAATTTTTTTACAGTCATTTGATTCTGAAAATTATAGTTTTATTTATTAAAAAAATTATAATTTTATTGTAAATTTCGTATATGCTGAAAATAAAATTATTAAGAAAAAAAATGAATGTTTTGGTATTTTACATATTATGTTATTTACATCAGAAATTCAAATTCATTAATAACTTAAATTATTATTTTTTATATAATTTTTTTTTCGGAATAATAAATAAATGTTCTAATAAAAGCAAACGATTTTTAATAGTTTTTGAAATTGTAATTTTATAAATAAATAGAACTGTTTTTATTTAATTAGAAATAATTACTTCGAATTTCCGCATTTTATGATTGTATGCCAAATAAAAAAATTGGTCATTTTAAGTGTAAAATCTTTTAAATTTTAGAAAATACGTAGGTATCAAGTATAAGTATTTCCTTTTATATAAAAGAATGAAATCCTTTTTAACTTCTATAAAATGAATTCAAAATTGAACATTTCATTTTGTGAAGTAGCTTCTTCATTGGAAATTGGGAAATTCAGTGTTTTTGCGTGGATTATTTACCATAAACGAATATTATAAAGCAAGAAAGAACACTTTGAACCAAGTGGAGGATTTAGCATCCAATCTCATCATAGGTAAATTTTTTAAATGTTATACAAGAGTTATTTTTTTAAATACTTTTAAATTTTGATGAATGATTTAAGCAGGGAACATATTTAAATTTTACTTGTTTCTTAAAACATAATTTGTTGCCGTTTTTACATTACATTATAAATAATTCTTAAGCCTTTTCCAAGCACTCTGCTGATGATTTTTCTACTGGCTATTTTATATTCTAATCGTTGAATGTTTATTTAAAACCCGCGGCCCGCGAGATTTATCACGCTTTTACAAAATATATTTATTTTATAATGGTCAAAGTAGTTAAAACTAATGCATTAAAATACATATTAATTGTGCATCCATATATTCAAAATTACATCAAATATGCGAAAGAAATAAGAAAACTTACAACTGCTTTTGAAAGCCGATTCAGTAATTTAGAGTTAAACAAATACAATAAAATTTTTTATGTATGTTCATCTCCTTTTCATGTTGAAATCGAGTCGGCCCCAGAATATCACAAAATGGAACTGGTTGACTTGCAATGCAATATTGAATTAAAATGCATTTTTGAAACAGCAGAATCAAAAATAGATTTTTATAACACTTAGTTACGTCCCAAATGAGAAATTTTCCAATTTGAGAAATCTGGCACAAAAAGATGTTAACGGTTTTGGTTCAATTTACACCTGCGAATCGTTTTTTTCGTAAATGAAGTTGACTAAACTAAAACACGTTCAAACATAACTGATGCTAATCTGCAACACTAATTACGATGAGCAAATACCCAAATTGATATTGATTTGCAAAAGCTAAGTAAAAGTGCGGAGAAACAAAAATCGAACTAGTAAAATAAATATTTTTTAATGACTTCGTTTCTTCATATCATTTATATTTATATATTTTTTATATTTCATTTTTAATGTTATATATTTCCTTAAAATGTGTGTTTAGTATCATTATTATTATGATATATATGTTTACATGTAAGAATAAAAGTAAGCACAATGATAATAACTCATTACGTTTCAATTTTTCACTTCAAAAATGTCTGATGTGGGTCTCAATCTAATAGGGAAATATATAATTTTATATGCGGCCCGCGCAGTTAGGATGCATTTCCAAAGTACCCCGCAAGATCATTTGGGTTGGCCACCCCTGATTTAAAATGTCCTTGGTGATCAATGTTATATTGTTACTTATTGTTCACATACATCGAGATTTGAAACTCGAAAAATAATAGTTCTGCGTCCTTACCTGAGATGGATAAGAAAAATACGCAAGTTGGAATGTCTTTCAGTAGAACTCAAACTACAGGAAACAAAGGGCGAACTACTCTAGGAGCAGCCAATGGGAGTGTCCGTTTAAAAAGGAGTTGTTGAACTAATCCGCAATAAACCCCAAACTATAAAGGTGCATTTAAGTTCAACGCACGAAGATGTGATGTTGTGTATGAGTCGTAAATGTTTTTGCATTTGTGAGCCTAGAGCAGTCTAGTGAACACTGTACTAGATTTCGAAGTAAATGGGCTTGTTCCGGAAAACGACTAACAAGGTAAACAGAATGTCCAAAATCCCCATGTTTAGACCAGGAATGGACATCATAAATCTATAGACTTCAATTCCCGTTCCTGGATATGCTTTTTCATACTGTGCACAAAGCGGTTTGGTTTGGTGCTCTACGGTCATTTTGAGCACACTTTAGGCTAATTAGACTGGGATCTACAGTTTAACGTGGATTCCGAACCACCAACCAACATCCATGCCCCCTCCAGGATTCGAACCTGAAGCCTTCAGTACCAACGGGCATAGCTCTAGCCATCAGCCCGTTGTGTGCTCAAAGCGGGTGTAGTTTAGTAGGATACCAGTAACACATATGGGGCAATAATGAATCTGCTTTTATATCTACCGTTCCAATGGTAAATAATCCCGATTCTAAAGCTTTGAAAACAGCAATTGGACATATGCGTTTGTATGTTCATAAATACATATAAATTTTCTCTAACTTTATTTAATCTACAAATTAATTCAGATTGTCAATTTTAGCATGTAAATCTTTGATCACATATTGTTTTTATACCGAAGTTTTTTAACTTATGCATACATAAAGCAATGCTTTAGATTTCATTTTTCCTTGACAATATTTTGAGCATGTAGTTAAAGACAGCCACTATATAGTATAAAAAATGATGATGCTTTTTTCCAGGCCCGAAAAAAGTGTCTTATATTAAAAATTCAATGATTCAAACTATCCTTTGATAAACAGGCATGCAATAATGCTAAATAAAATTTCTGCAGAGCACTTACCATTGCAACCATGCAAGCAATTATAAAAACACAAGCCAACTTTATTTTTGCAAGACAGTCTGTATCTAGAGATACTTTGTGGTAATTTTTGTGGTGTGTTCTACAACTATACGAAAGGGTGCTGCCTTTTATACATAAATGGGAGTCATTGTTGACCCGAAGTTTTATTTATGGCTTGATTATATTGTCTTCTTAGAAGGGAGTTCCTTGTCTAATGCTTTAATAAATTAGTTTATAGGGTTTTTATTAATGTCTGTGACGGTAATATAACAAAAATATATAGAGTATTTTCTATATTGTAACGACATCCATTCTTTTAAAAATCTTAAAATGTCAAATCACGACACAAAACTGCTACTATGTTGCGTTGCAAAATTTATAGTTCTTCCTTTCTTCTCAAAGAAGTTGTAAATTTTAAAAAGACTTAACTATTTGAAAATTTTCAATAAGGTACAAAATGGTTAAAACTTATGGTGAAAAACTTGTATAATCAGACACTATTAAAAAAAAAATTTTTTTTTTTTCAGAAAAATTTAATTACGCAGGAAAACTTTTAATCGAGAAGTTTAAAAATTAAATAGATTTTTTTTGTTAAATACATTTTATTATTTTAAAATATTCATATTATATCAAAGAATTTTTTTAAATAAATAAGTTCAAATTTATTCATTTTTATTACTATTTATTGCTTATTGCATAATCTTTTTTTATAAGTATGGGAATCAAGAAATACTTACGCTCGATATGTTCTGTATAATTCTTTAAGCATGCAGTACGAATATGATGAATGATTCTTTTTAACCTAGAATTAATTTATTATTGTAGTTTAAGATCAAAAAGGTGTACAATGTTTCACAACAATTACATATGTGGGATCCTAGTTATAATTCGAAAAAAAAAAATAGAATTAAAGAAAATATTCAGAAGATTTCAAAGTTAAAAGTATACTGAGTTACAAATATCTCTAAATGAATCCTATATCTTTGGTTTGTATATATATATATATATAGTTAGCGCTCGCTAATCGCGGCGGTGCCATGGTTGTTTGTAATGGTTGGTTCGGAATCCACTTTAAAAAGTACGTCCCGGTCCTAATAGGATCGTAGAGCGTTGCAGGGGTATTGTTACTCCGCGTCCGTAGCTTTCTTCAAGTGACACGCGCCCCCTGGGTCATGCAAAGTGAGTACGTCTGTGCAGCACTTGCCTTAAGACATCCAAGACGTCCATGTCTGTGTTTGCCAGCTGCATTAGAAAGAAAAAAAAAATATATATATAAGGTACAACCTAAAATCCCCCGCCTTTATTTCTTCAATCGTTCGATGTAAAGCAATATTTTATTTTGCGACAGTGTTTCAAATCAGGTAAACATGCATATTTTGGCATTAAAAAAAATCTAAATTTTTATATTTTTCTCGTTTTTCCTTAATATATATACATTTAATTATGCTCTATCTAACAAACGTAACACAAAAAGTTTCAATTTTATGAGACAAAAATTGTCCGAATTCTTTAATTTTAAAATTTGAGAACTTTTTTGTGTTTTATGATAAAAACTGCTCGGTTATAAAATTTTTATTTGTCCCTTTAGATGGGCAAATTTCCGTTTTTCTTCACTAGGGATGCAACGATGGTCTTAAGTGCATCATGTACGTCGAGTTTATTATACACTCAAGAGCCAAAACATTATGACCACCTGCCAATAACGAGTTGGCCCACCTTTGGCGCGCAACGCAGCTTCAACCCGCCTTGGCATGGATTAATACCACCAGTTAAATACCACTTCCACCTGATCACGTGCCTTCCACGTCATCCAGGCGAGTTCATTGCAAAATGTAGGGGTGGTCATAATGTTTTGGCTCTTGAGTGTAGATGCATCCATCATTTATTGTAGGAGAAATCTTCCTTCCCCTTTCAAAGTACAAGGGCAATTGTATCCATATTTTAAATGATTTTCGTTCAGATTCCACTTTTGTAAATGTCCGTCATTATTTTGCTCAGTTTTTTTTTTTGTGCTACAAATATTAATATAAATATTCGCCTTTTATTCAGCGCAACGCCAGTAAGCAAAGTAACGAACCCCATAGAAATCAATGGAAGAATAATGAATTGGCTTCCGGAAATATACACCTGTCCCGTGACCAGCATGTTAACTTTAAACTGGCGACCTGTATACGCGTTCTTTTCTATTACTACTCTACTTTTGTCGAATACTTTTCATCGAAAGTTTAAATGAACAGGTTTCTCTAACAAATATACCTGCTGTGCCAACAACATCGCAGAAGAATCTTATCGAGATAATATTATATTTCAAGTATAATTTGGAAATTCGTTATACCGCATTCAGAGCTAAGCATGAGGGTGGTTTAACAAGTCTAAAGCGCTTATTAATTGTTATGGCAATTCCTATAATTTAATCGAAAGAGATGTCAAGATAGGTATGATTTGGTTTGTCACTCTACGGTAATTTTGTGCACACTTTAGACTAATTAGACCGGGACCTACAGTTTAATGCGGATTCCGAATCACCAACAAACATCCATGCCACTGCCAGGATTCGAACCTGAAGCCTGGGGAGATGGCAAGAAGAGGTAATGTTTAGTATTTTGTATGGGCTTAACAATTGAATTTTGTGAAAAAAAATTTCATTTACAATGAAAATTCACTTTTAAAATTTCCCAAAACATGCATCGTTAAAATTAGATAAAAGAATTTATAATGTTGTGCTGTTAAAAGGATTCATAAAGTTTTAAAATAAGATTACAGTGTATCCATTGTCAAAAACAAAATAATAATCGAAAAAATATTTTTTTCTAAAAAGAATTTTGCAGAATTAGTAGTGATGGCATTAAATGAAGATTTATGAATGTTATAATATGTCAGATCATAAATTTATTCTTAATTTAAGATTGCAATAGTTTAAGTATGAAGAAAATTTGAATTTGATGTCTAGATTTTTTTAAAATTTTTTGTATAAGCCTATTTGTAGGCTGAATACTCAAGCTGACATACAAATTTAATTCTTTACTCCTTATCCTATATTATATACATTATCCTATATATTATATAAATTTAATTCTTTTACATTATTGGTTATTTCTGAAGATCAACCCACTGTTTTGCAGCAAAATAGTAATGTAGTATATACAAATAAAAATCTGTTTATTAAGATTTAGGTGACATATGATTGACTTAAAATAAATGAAATTAAACCCTTTTCAACTTGGGCTTAACTGAATGCAGTAAAAAAAGGTTTGTAATAAATTAAATAACAAAAAATTTCTTATCACCAAATAAACTGCTGGCGATTTCTGCAGTCTAAAATTGAAATAGTTAAATGATTATTCCAACAAATAATTATAACATTTTATTATAAGTTTATACATTAAATTAACTGCTTTACAGACAACTAAAGCTCTGTGTGTTAACAATCTCTTTTGTGTACATGATTCAAATAGTCAGCGTATTGAAATTTATTATCTGATTCGAATTACATGTTTAAAGTCTCTAACTTGGTGAGTCTTCAAACTGCCATGCATGTTGAAAAATAATAGTTCGACTAATTAATAGTTTAGTCGACATTACTTTTTTAATGTTATGGCAATTCTGAGTTCATTAATGTTATGGCCAAGAAGAGATGCTGTTTAGTATTTTGTATGGCCTAAATAATTGAATTATGTGAAAAAAATTTTAATTTACAAAGAAAATTCATTTTTTTTAATTTATAAAAATATGCATCTTTAAAATTTGGCAAAAGGAAATCTAGAAATTAAAATTACTGTGTTGTTAAAACGATTCATAAAGTTTTAAAATAAGATTTCAGTGAGTATATTGTCAAAAAAAAAATTAATCGAAACAATCTTTTTTAAAAAAAGAATTTCGCAGAATTAAAAGAAATGCCATTAAATGAGGATTTATAAATGCGTTAGAATATCGCATCTAATAAATTTATTCATAATTTAAAATTGTCATAGTTTTATTATGAAGAAAATGTGAATTTGATTTCTAGAATTTTTTCTATATTTTTGTACAAGCCTATTTGTGGATTGTGTACTTAATACCCAGGCTAGCCTACAAATTTTATTATTTTCACATTATCCTTTATGTTATGACGAAAATACTGTAGAAGAAATGAATTCTCCAACTTCCGGATTCTTTTAGTTCACAACTGTTATTAAGTTGTCGGTAGTTCAAAATAAATCATCTCTCTTGAATTAATTCTTGATTAGTTTATTACACATACTAGGAATAATTAAAACTTTGTACAATATTTACAAACTTAATATTAATGCCATAAAACTTAATTTCTCACAAAAAAACCTCTCACACTTCTAAGATTACCTCTCTCTCTCTTGCTTTCCAATCACGCTCTCAAACTCGCACTTTTTTTGCCCAATTAACTCGTTCGTCGTTAATTGGGCGATCGTTAGAGGGCGTCGCAGCGCCCTCTAACGATCATTCATTCATCTTTTTCCCACATATGTTATTTCTGAAGATCAACCCATTGTTTTGACCAAAATAGTAATGTAGTGTATTCAAATAAAATTATTTTCATTAAGATTTAGGCGACAAATGCTTAAATTTAAAGAAATAAAATTATACCCTATTAATTGAGCACAGTAAAAGAAGTTCTGTAATAAATTAAATAACAAAAAAAATCTCTTATCACTGAATATACTGCTGACTATTTCTGCAGTCTGAATTGAAATAGTTAAATGATTATTCCAACAAATAATTATGTAATTTCGTTATAAGTTTATATGCTAAATTAACTGCTCTGCAGACAGCTAAAGAACTATGTGTTAAAAATCTCTCCTGTGTATATGCTTCAAATAGTCAACCTTTAGAAATTTATTATCTGATTCGAATTACATGTTAAAAGTCTCTAATTTGGTGAGTCTTCAAACTGCCATGCATGCTGAAAAATAACAGTTCAAATAATTTATTACAGGAGTATGATATATTCTTAATTGACAATGAAAAATATAATTTTATATATATATTAATTGGATAAAAAGGAAATTATCTCAGTTTAAAAATATGTAAAACATATTGGCGTAAAAATTATTGACCTGAAACTAACCTATTTATTAAATTATCATTATCTAATACTTATTTAGTCTTTGGGGCCTGAATGACCGAGTGGCTAGCGCTCCGGCGCTCGGTACCACAGGTTTCGGGTTCGAGTCCCGGCGGTGCCATGGATGTTTGTAGTGGTTCGGAATCCACTTTAAACTGTAGGTCCCGGTCTAATATATGATCGTAGAGCGTTGCGGGGGCATTGTTACCCCGCGTCCGTGGCTTATCTTCAAGTTACACGCGCCCTGGTTAATGCAAAATGAATACGTCTGTGCAGCACTTGCCTTAAGGCATGCAAGAACAAACTGTCTAAGTGTTTGCCAGCTGCATTAGAAAGAAAAAAAACTTATTTAGTCTTATTATTATGTAATTATTTAATTTCTTGAAGTCAGTAAATGTCTGCAAATGTGTAAATCTTAAATTACATATAAAATATGTTTGTGGAAGCAGCGTCATCTGTAAAAGCGCTACGGGGAACACCGTGTTGAAGCAGAGTTGAGTGTGTGTGTGTAAACAGATAAGTAGTGTGGCTAGACCATACTCAAATGTGATGGCGTCAAAAATAAATGTAAAAATATTAAAGTCCACGTCTCGTTTTTATTTCAGTTAAATTCGTGTGAAAGAGCTGTCGAACAAAATTATTTTTATTAGCTCTTATTTGCTGAAATTTTCACTAAGGGCTTTTGAAAAAAATAATTTTGAACTATAATAGAAATGAACACCTATCATATAAACCTAGTATTTACAAAATTATTTAATTAGGTGAATCCATCTTAATTAGGTGAATTACTGCGAGGAACTGAAACTATACAACTCTTGTGTTTTTGAAGCATTATTTTATAAGCATTTCTTAACCGTATATTCAAAACAAGTATGCATATTTAAATGTAGTTCTGTAATTTCTTTATTCCACATGAAAGCTACTTTAATGCTAAATTTATACAGTATCTTACAAGTGAGATAAAAAAAAATATGAAACTGATATTAATTTGATATGAAAAATCCCAGGAATAAATTAATTGTTTTTAATGTCATTATTAACAATGAATAAATTAATTGTTTTAGGCCACAGGAATGAAGAAATGTAAGTCAAAATCTGACTATCGTTCTGTGACGCCATGCGAGAAATCTCGTGTTATGGAAGCATTTCGCCAAAATCCTGCTATGAAAGGTTAGTAAAATAAATAAATTCTTCATTTTTGTGACAGGTAATGTATTGAAATATTTTATTTTCTAACTTCGCATATCATCTTACAAATTTCGCTCATAAAAGAAGTTGCAATCATTTGCTAATAACGTTTCTGCACTGTTAAAAAAAAAACAATATTTTGTGAGTCTGCATACTTCCTTTTCATCAAACATGAAATAAGAAAAACAAGTAATATAAAAAAAAAAAAAAATTTAAGTCAATTCCTACTTTTTTCTCACTATATTGCAGAAAGTCCTTTTAAAAAAGAAATTAGTCCTTTTTAGAAAGAATAATTTTCATTCATTTTTTTAAGTTTATCTGGCGCCATCTATTGGTAGATACATGCAACTTAAATCTAAAAAAAAAACTAAAATTTATTAATTAAATTTAATTAATGAATTAATATTTGAAAGAACTGTATTAACATCCAGTGTCATCCACTACAAGTTAAAAAAAAATGTATTTGAACTCGAGTGGATAAATCAAAAGTATTTTATCAACGATTGAAAATTTGAACAAGATATATATATAGGGAGAGTGTGAGCTAATAGAAGGAATTGAAAAAGGAAATGTATGAGGAACATGAGGTTAAAAAGGAAATGTACCTCGTTTATTACATGGAAACAAGAAAAGTTTGATTTTAACGTAGAAAAATATGCTTTTCAAATAAGAATGAAAAGGGACCGGCCGCATTCGTCATATGGGAGGATATTTGAAAAGATTGACTCGCGTTAAATACTCCATCAAATTTTTAACAGCATTTTGTTGCACTACTGTGTGCAAAATATAAGACCAGTTTTCATATAGTATTCAGTTTCCCGGGCGTGTGTTATTATTTATGCGTCTATGCATGTTTGCATGTGTCTGTGCAGGTATGTATATATGAGTTTATATGTATGCAAGCATTTATGTATGAGTTTGTGCATGTATGTACTTATATATGGATGAATTCGCTATCTATCTTTATGTGTACAATGCCAGTATATATATATATATACGTATGTGCTTATGAATGAATTCGCTATGCATCCTTAAATATACATATGCATGTCAGTATGTATGTATATAACGTATACTGTACGAAATCTGTACATGCATGCCTATTTATATGTATGTATGTATGGGCATATGTGTGTTTATAATGTTTATACGTGCATGTGAGTTTGTATATACCCAGTTGGATAGAAAAAAGCAGATCCGTGGAACTTCTTACAGCGTTCTGCAACCCTCCCCGAATATGGAAATTCCTGAAGAGTGTTTGTAGAGATGTACTTAGGAGGAGATGCTGTTGCGTGAGAAATGTAAAAGGATGTTTATAAACCCACAAAAGGAAGTCAAATTTTCCATTTTATTCACGCAAAATAAATACATTAAAAATTATACTTTATTATCTGCAATGTTAATTTTTCTTATTGGGTATCACGTTTCTGATTATTTGCAAATATAATTATAATTTTATTTGTTAACCATGAAACTGTTTTAATATCATAAACAAAATAATTTGATAATTAGACCTTTTTTAATGAACTTTAAATGCTTATTTTGAAAACAAGAAAATATTTAAATGCACAAATCTTTAAAACTCCATCTTTTTTCTCCATCTGAAGAAACTGAAAAAATCATCGAGAGAATGAGAAAACAATTTTCTTCTGTAAAATGACAAAAATATTTTGATATTCCTCAGCTTTCAGTAGACTATAGAAGACTTTCTCAGCCGAATTCGAGTTAGTTACTCTACCGCAACGTATGATTACGCTGGTAACTGATCTGCGAGGTTGGGATCTCACGGTTGGGCTTTCTTGTTTTCATTGTGCTCAAGTTATAGTTTCAATAAAACTCTTCCCCTTTTTTTTCAATTCCTTCTATTACAGACAGTTTGACATTATTCAGGCATTTTGGCAGCGTTAGCCTCCCTATACCTCAATCTTGATGGTTCCTTTGGAGGTAAACGATAAGAGAAATGGCTTGCTCAGTAAATGTAGTGAAAGATAAAGAAAAAATAAAATAGGGGGAATAAAATCAACACAGAGCTGAATAAAATATTTATTTATTTAGTATGTTTAGAGAGATGCGCGGACGTTTTTTATTGGTAGGTAGCGTTATGTCATATTCAAGTATGGGGATTACACGCGATTATTCATAGATGGTTGATTGGCTAAGCCATTCAGAAGTAAGTAGAGTTTGTCTGCTGGATTGTTAGCTGTTCGTAGTTGGTTGAAAAGAGGATCGATAGTGTTATTTCCTGCAAATATGGTAATAAATTCTTTGAGAATATAAATTATTTTAAAGCTGTCATGCGGAATAATTTCATCTAAATTTTGAATTAAAGTAGGAGAGTAGGATGTAGTTTTTGGATTGACTGAATTTTGAATAGCATTATTATTATTTCTGGTGACAATGTTAGCGAAAGAGAATTTTTCATGATTCCTTCTACTAGCTCACACTCTCCCTATATATATCTTGTTCAAGTTTTCAATCGTTAATAAAATACTTTTTATTCATCCACTCAAGTTCAAACATATGTTTTTGAACTTGAAATGGATGGCACTTGATGTTAATACAGTTTTTTCAAATATTAATTCATTAATTAAATTTAATTAATCAATTTTAGTTTTTTTGTAGATTTAAGTTGCATGTATGTAATAATAGATGGCACCAGATGTAAGAGGAAAATTTCAACTTTATTTGTAAAGGATTTTCTGCAATGTAGTGAAAAAAAAGTAGGAATTGACTTTTAATTTTTTTTTTTTTTTTATATTACTTGTTTTAAGTAAAATGCGTTTTACACAGAGAAAAAATCCATATGCAATCAAAAATACAAGCGATCAAAAGAAATAACTCTAAATGCATCAAAGACATCTTTATTGAAATATTAGAGGTTTAAACTGGATTATTAAAACATAGAAGTAGACAGGAACAAAACAAAATTATCCGAAACAAAAACAAAAAAATGTCATCTTTGGGAGGCATCATTTGCAAATTCTTCAATGGCACGTCAGCTAGAAAGAAAAAATTTTTCGTTAAGCGTTATAAATTTTTTTTTTTTACAATTTAAATTTCAAAAATAGAACACAAGTGGTATATTAGACTATTAGATGCTTTGATTTCGGCAAAAAAGTTGTCACCAAAAGAATTGTAGAAACAACAAACAAAATGATTGGCGTTGCAATTAGTCAATTAGCTATTCTGAAAATACAAAACTACAGAATATTTGAATATATTGTTTCAAAAGTGAAATAATGACTTATTAATGTGTAAATATAGAAATTTTTTAAAAATTTTATTTATTTTTTGGAATAATAATATTCCTGAACACTAAGTTGAGCAATTGCGACATGCATTGATTTTCTGTTACCCAATAATTACGAATATGAAAATTATATACATAATATACAAAATATTATACACCAAACTGTATTTATTTCCTTTGCACTTCCTCCAATGCACACAAGCTTTAGAATACAATGTGCATATATATATGAATATATATATATATGCAAATTGCATGTGTGTGTGTGCGTTATTTTCAGTTCATCTATGGCAGATATGCAGACATAAAATATTGAAAGCAGATTAATGAAGATAATATTATTATTAAGAATAAATGTATTTCTAAAATTTTCCATATCTACCATAAATGAGATATTTTTCGATTATAATAAAAAAAAGCTGAAATCTGTTCGTCCCATTTCAATTTATCATATGTGGATATTCGAGAAAGGATGAATAAACTCCTGAATATACCAATGTTTAATAATGCATGATATATATGAAGCAATTGCTTGGAATGCTACAAGAATGGCCAAATTCAATAGCCACACGAGTATAGTAATGTTGAATAGATCAAGAACTTCATGAAGAATGAATTGTTCAAGAATCTCTAAAAGAATATACAAAAATAAGATAAATGTAGTCGTAAATGAAGTATTCCCAATTCTACAAGAAATGCTATCACATTCAATAGCCAAAAGAATATATCAAAGTTTGAAAATTCTAAACATAAATGAAGAATGAAGTATTCCAAATACAGTAAAAAGCACTATTCAGCTCAATAGGCACCGGAAAAGGCCAAAAGAGATAAATATGAAACTTTTAGAAGAAGAAATTGATCAACGTATTACGAAAGTTTATAGCCATTGGAAATACAAATATTTAAAATCCCAACCCAAAATATGAAAAGTGATTCAAAACCATATTATTAAACACTTCAAACAAAAGCCAAATTCTCCACAAAATTCCTGAAGACTAACATTATTCATCAATCATTTCAAGAGTTAAGGGGCCCAAAGTACCATTTTCCGCCAAAATTTGAAATGGAGTTTTATTCGCTTGACACTCATTTTCGGATAACGTCACGGACCCCTAACCAGGACAACATCCTGTTCGCACATAATAATAAAAATTATCTCTTTGAAACAAACAAAAGCAATTTTTTTTTTATTTTCAAGTTTTTAATATCTTTTTAAAATCGCAATTAAATTCAGAGAAAATAATTCGGTAAAAAAATATATATAAATATTTTTCGAGTATCTCATCTCTAGAAGTTTCTACGTTATGTTTAACTGCTCATTTAGATATCTCGGGCCAGATTTTTGAAATTTTGCTTTTTATGCAATAAACGTAAGAAGCACAACAAATTTATTTTTAATTTCGAATTTTTGAATACCTTTTTTAAAATTTGGTAGTAATTAAATATTTCATAAAGAGTAGATTAATTATTATTCACAGATCCTTATACGAATCTGGGTTTAAATTAATTCTCATTATTTTTATTTTTAACGCTCTCAAAATATCTAGTGTCTCATTTATCGTCATCGTTCCCATAACTGTCCCATTACAAAGTTTCTCGGTTATGTTATTCAAGTATATATCTATGATATTTCAGTGATATTGCAGAACAACGGAAATACTACTATGTCCAAAAAGTAAGAACAATTTTCAATTTAAAATTCCTGGGGCTTATTGAATTTCAAATTTTTTTTTTTTTGGTTGCTGGCACTGTCCTTGGCTTTGTGAGACGCTAAAACTGATTCGGGGGACTTTTTGAAATGTTTGAATTAATTGAGCTAAGAACTTGCAATACATTTTGTTTGCGGAAACGTATCAAAAGTTGCAGAAGACATTCGGTGAGCATTCCTATATCGGAAAGAAATGTTTACAAGTTGTATAAACAGTTCAAAGAAGGCAGAGGTACCGAAAACACTGAATCCTCCATCTCACACTGCATTGATTCTTCGTAAGTTTTTCTTCAAAATTGAAACCCATATCCTTCCACAACCAGCGTATTCACACCGTGCAACTTCTGGCTATTCCCTAAACTCAAAAGACCACTCCGGGGACACTGCTTTGAGTCCATTGACGAGATTCAGCGTGAATCGACGCGCGCTTTGAAGATCATCTCTGCCGATGACTTTTTAGCATGCATTGAGGATTGGAAAAAATAATTGGCGTAAGTGCATTGTGTCCGGTGGGGATTATTTTGAAGGCAATGAAATAAATTTGGAAGAATAAATAAAGAGTTTTTGAAAAAAAAATAATTTGTCTTACTTTTTGAGTGCAGTAGTAGAGTAAATACTCTGTATCAACAGAAATAAACGCGAGAAATTTCCATGAATTCATATTTTTTTAGAGCTAATAAAATTCGTCATACTTACTATGGTACCTTGACACTTTAATCCCTGGGTGCATGGTGGGAGGTAGTTGTAGACCCCGTTTTCTCCTTGAGTCACGCTGCACATGCCCCCTGTTGAGCGATAGTCAATGCATAAGCTTTTACATTGTTCGTTTTAATGTAGAGAATTGTAAATTAATATACATTTCATAGAATTAAATGATATATATTTGAAATCTCTTCATTACGTAAAACCAAAAAAACTTATTGCTGACAAGAATTTCCAATTCCCCTTTTTACCTTCCTTCTGCACGTGCTTACCGAATGCTGACGAAAAAAAAAACTGAAATTGATTTAAAAATTATAAACTTCTACTTTAAGAGAAGGGTTAGGTTTTTAAATGTCTTTGTAAGCGATGCAAATTGTTATATATTCCCTTTACATTCTACTTGAAAAATAACTGCACTTATGAGAACAAACAAAGCTTTTATCTAAAATAGTTTTTATCGTTTATAATCTTAGGTTTGTAACGAAAATAACTTTTTAATCTTCTTTTTTCTTTCATGTTTGTTAAAAAGCAAATAAATTATACGTTTTCTTCCTAGCGACAACATAATATAATCTTATGTCATAGAGCCGCATAAACCACATTTCTAGCAAGTTATTACAGTTTCCTTTAGAATTGCGCAAAAACAATATGTAAATTTTTTAAATAAAGCATTTCACTATGTTATAACAAAAAATATGAAGATTAAGTTTTTAAAAGATTTTAATTACCTTTTTTAGCAGCACTTCGGCAAAATGACATCATACCCATAGTTTTCACGCAAAAAGTCCCTGAACAATCAGACTGTGACTTACAGGTTTGCAACCCTGAGGCCTAAAAAATAAATAAAAGAAAAATTCTTTTTACTCTGGGGTCGTTTCTTATAAAGCCAATACAAGTTTCGTAAATTTTTTATCTTGTCATCTAAGAATTTGAACGATTTTGGCTCGAAAGTATCCCACATATGGAATAAAGAAGTTACAAGATTTTATTATACAGTAGAACCTCTGTAAGTCGAACTTCAAGGGAGACGCCAAATAATTCCAGTTAAAGAGTTTTCGACTTATGGAGGATTTTCACTTACGCCGATTTTGTAAGGAAATATTCGACTTGTAGAGGTTTAGATTCTTTTTAACTTATTTTGAGTTAGAGAAGTAAAATAAATAAAAATTCAAGTTACAGAGGTAATAAACATGTTTATTTGCAACTTAAAAGTTATATTAGTTAAGTCGGTAACTTATTTTTCTTCGAGCTATAGAGGTAATTAGTTTCAAATGATCGAGTTGTAAAGGTTGTAAAAAAGATTGTAAAATCAAACATTGCTAATGTTCGAGATGCAGAGGTGCAATTTTTTTTTCCAATTACGGAGGGAAATTATATACCAAAATGGCTTGTGGGGATTGACTCATTATTTCGACCTATAGAGGGTTGAAATTTCGAGTCATGGAGGTTTTGGGGCGTGAAGGGAAGGGAATAAAAACATTTTTCGAGTTGTGGAGGTTTTCGACTTATAGAGGTTCGACTTAAAGAGGTTCTACTGTATATTCACATCATTTTTGAATGCACATCCATGAAAACTATATAAAATAATCATCATCAAAAATCACAAGACTGGCACAGACTGATGCGCTGAAGTAATTAGGCTAAAGAGATTTAATTAATTTTATACTACATGTATGGTAAGTATTAGAAAAATGATTCACTGAAAAAAATTAGTATTTTTGAGAAATTTTTAATTTTCTTAACCAGACATCTTCAAATTTTCAATAATTTTTGGAAGTTACATTACTTTCATGTTTAATATTATTATTTTTTTAATTATAGAACTTTAATTAATATGTTAAAATAAGTAATAAAGAGAAATAAAAATAATTTTCATTTAAATTTCGGGAAAGAAATAATCTGAGAAAACATTGATTATATAAATAAAAATAAAATTAAATAGTACTGAAAAGTATCAAGAAGATAATGTAGGGGTTCATTGCCAAAACTATTCGCATAAACTAGTTAGTTTCAGGAAATACGCATTTATTAGAAAATATATCTCATTTTATCTAAGAGATCTTTTTAAACCTCTGTAGAAAGGAATTCAAAATCGAAAATTTCATTTTGTGCAGTAGCCTCTTCTTAAGGAAATTGGGAAATTCGCTATTTTACGTGGATTATTTACCATAAACGAATATTGTAAAGCAGGAAAGCAAACTTCGCTACCAGTGGAAAATTCAGCACCCTGTCTCATCATAGATCAATTTTTTAAATCTTATATAATAATTAGTTTTTTAAATGCCTACAAACTTTGATTTCCATTTTACACATTTTAAAAAAGTTTGATTTCCATTTTTTAAAAAAAGTAAAATGGAAATCAAACTTTTTAAAAATATGTAAAATGGAAACCAACTTAACCAGAAACCATTTTATTTTTTTTTTCGTTTTTCATCTTATATTGCGTTAGAAATTATTTTCAAGTCTTATCCAAACACCCTGCGGTTGATTCTCAACTGGCTATTTTAAACATCATAAACATTCAGAAATCATTAGTTATTATTTCTGTATGTTTATGATGGATCCCAACGGTAGGGCATTCCAGCTTACCAATTCACCCCATCACTTTCTGATATAGACACTGAGGCTATCTATTCGACTTCACCTTTTGAGTTTCGAACTCGACTATTGTAATTTGAAGCTTTTTGCATGCGAATCTTCGGTCATATTTTGTTTTTATACCACATTTTTTTAAACTAATGTAAACATAAGACAATGTATTGGGCATGTTTTTTTTCCTTGGGTATATTTTGAGCATGATTTAAAATCCAACCACTAAATGATGAAGCTATTCCCCAGCCAGAAAAACTTACAATATATTAAAAATTCGTTGATTCAAAATGTCCTTTCATAAATAGGCATGCAATAATGCTAACTAAAATTTCCAAAGATCACTTACCATTGCAACCATGCAAGCAATTACGAAAACAGAAGCCAACTTCATTTTTGCAGAAGAGGATATCTGTATCTAGAAATATTTCTTAGTACTTTTTGTGGTGTGTGCTACAAACTCTGAAAGGGTTCTGTCCTTTATACATAAACTGAAGTCCACATTTGACAGCCAAAGTTTTATTTATGACTTTATTATACTGTCTTTTCTTAGAAAGGGGCTTTCTTGGCTAATTTTTTAACAATTAGCTTATAGGGATTATTTTACTGTCTAAGACGCTTATATAACGGTAATATATAGAATATTTTCTATAGTGAAATGACCTCGATTCTTTTAAAAACTTTAAAATGTCAGACTTCGGCAGAGAATGGCTACTATGTTGCAAAATTTATAGTTCTCCCTTTCTTCTTAAAGAAGTTGTAAATTTTAAAAAAGATTTAACTATTTGACAATTTTCTAAAAGTTACAAATTCTTTTAAAGTTATGGTGAAAAACTTGTATAATCAGATATAGTACAAAAATTTTTTTTTTGTGTAAAAAATTTAGCAATGCAGGAAAAATGTAATTCGAGAAGTTAAAAAAGTAAATAGATTTGTTTATTAAATACATTGGATTATTATAAACATAACTCATAACATATTATATAAAAGTATTTTTCAAGCAAATAAATTCAATCGTATAAATTTTTAATAATATTTCTTGCATAAACTTATTTTGATAAGTATGTGAATCAAAAAATGTAACGCATTTGATATGTGCTGTAAAATTCTTTAAGTGTGCAGTATGAATATGATGAATAATTCTCTGTTACCTAAAATTAATATATTATTGCAATTTAAAAACAAAAATGTATGTAATGCGTCAGAAAAATTTTCACATATGTGTGACGTAGTTATAAATTGAAGGAAAAACTAGAAATAATGAAAATTTTCAGAATATTTTAATATTACAAGATCACTCAGGTACAGTACTCTAAATGAATCATATACCTTTTGTTTATATATATGTACTTGAAGACCCGGCCACGCGTTGCTGTGGCTTTCTTGTATTTCGTTCAATTATTAGATATTATAATTGGTATTAAGGAAGTGATTGGTAAAGAATGATGAAAAGATGAAATTAAGCTTCAACGAATAGAAAATGTTTAATTTCTATTAATTTAATGAATGAGGCAGATAATGTTGATTTTTAACACTGTTTTATAATTATTTTACGTAATTTAATTTTTAAAAATCATTACTTTCATTTAATTAAGAACTAAGCGATGAACAATATTTCTTGTTAGTCTGCCTTTCGTCAAAATAAATAAATTCGATGGTTTTCCAACACGTGAGCATGCAACATACAGCTGCCCATGGGAGAAACAGGGATTACAAAAAGCATAAAAATTCATTCTGAGAAAAAGCTAAAAACAACTTTTAATTAGAGATATTACTTTTAAAAATGTTGTAAATATATTAAAATGATATTGAATCATCAAGTTCATAGTCTTATTTATTAAAAAAATATAGTTTTATTTTTCCTTAAAGCTCTAAATATTTTCTGAGCTTTGTTTTGAAAAAGTTAAAATTTGCTCGACAAAATTTTTTTTTACAACTTCCTCCTATTTGCAAAGGCTTTTTAATATGAAATGACCTGGATTTAAAATATTTAGCCTTTTTGCAAGTGTTTTGATTAAATATATTCAAAACCTTTGAATTTCAAATAAAAATATCAACTTTAACTATTTTTTATACAATTTATTCTTTAAAATATGGATAAACATTGCAAAAATGTGATATTGTTGCAAAACTTGATAGCTCAAAAATAAATAAAACATGAATAGTTTTTTCCTTTGCAAGTATTTTTATGATGGGAATATCCTTATGTAGGTAATATACTGTTTTCAAATTTATATCTTACTTATTTATACATTTTTGTACTTAAAGTTTGTCGACACAAACTTTTTTTTACAAATTTACAAAAATTCTTAGTTTAAAAACTGAAATAAAAATAATTTATGAATTTAGGTTAATTTCCATGTGCTATTCCTTTCATACATTTAGAGAAAACTTTTACATTAAGTTTCAAAGCATTTAGAACAGAAATATTAGTATTATGGTGTTTTGAATGAATACAAAATGCATAAAAATTCAAATAAGAAATAATTAAAACCAACTTTTAAATGTAAATAAAAACAAATGTACATACATAAAAATGTTATTGAGCTTTAAATTCTCCTTTATTAATATAAACACTTATTTATTTGTTTTTGTTTTCTTTAAATAACTTCCAACTTAAAAGTACCATTTATCAATTTTTTTTCGACAATATTCAAATCACTCAAATTCTTTGTTTTTCAAATAAGAAAAGTTTTTTTAAAAAAATGTCTTTGATTTTCAACTTGCAACTATTATAATACCTTTTATAAAATTTTAATGTTATCATTATATCAAATAATTGCAGAGTTTACTTCATTTTCACACTTTTCAAAAAATCCTTAAAATTCATCATATTTCTTTAAAATTATATTGTCTATATTATATTATCTTGCAGATCACATTTCATTTTAGAATTCTTTATCAAATACAACACATGTTGACAAACTTTAAGCATAGAAAAGTTCAATGTTTTGATTCACAACTTTTCATTCCATATATTTTATTCCATATATTAAATTCAAATTCAAACTTAGAAAATAAAAAAAAAATATTGATAATCAAATGAGGTAATACTTACATACATTTGATTTATTTCGCATAGAAATAATATAAATTTCATACAATATAATTTTCACAAAATTTAAATGGCGCCATCTAAAAATAATCATTATATTGTTCGAAAAATGAAGCTACGAATTCCTCTAATTGCAGTATTGCAACCCTAAAGAAATTGGCGAAAATTCAGGGTTGCAAGATTGGCGCCTTCCTCAATGCTAGATTTTAACCGATTTTGCATTAAAATACAAAAAAAATCTGAATAAAAACTATCCTATTTCTCAAGTTGGAACAAAACACACATTTAAAAAAAAAAAAAAGTTAAAATCGGATGGTTAGTTTCGGAGTTCATCGCGAACAAACATCGTGACACGGGAATTATATATAATAGATATGTACTAGGTGCAACCTAAAGTTTGTATCGGTCGTAAAGAAATATTTTCAATTGCAAAAAAGGCTTCAAATCAGGTAAACATTTGTACTTTAGTATTTAACAATTCTAAATTTTTATATATTCTCCTCGTTTTTCTTGAAGTTATATATATTTATTTATTATTACTCTCCATCTAACAATTGTAACGCAAAATGTTTCACTTCTGTATGACAAAATTTGACCGAGTTATTTACTTTCGAAATTTGAGACTTTTTGTTACTTCAGGAAAGAACTCGGTTTTAAAATTTCTATTTGTCACTTTAGATGTGCAAATTTCCACTTTTCTTCACTGGGAGTGCTGCGATGTTCTTACGTAGACCATGCATGTCCTATTTACCACCTCTATTGTAGTATAAACCTTCCCTCCTCTTTCAACGTACCAGATCCATTGTATTTCAATCTCGAATTGTTTTAATTAACGCATTCCTAAATACATTAATTAAAATATCTTCATCCCTAAGCGAAGTCCAAATAATCCCATGCTGTGAAATTAAGTATCTCCGTCCGTTTTCTTCACGCGGAACTGAATCTTTTCGTGCTAGCATTTGTAATGAAGAGTTCGAATATAGGAAATGACGCAGAGGAGGGTCTGCATAAAAAGTAAAAAAGTGTTTCCAATATGATTTTTTAACATTTAAAAATGACATAACATGATTGTTTATTCCCTTTAAAATATTTTTGTAATTTCAAGCATATGTCCACAAACAACAATTGCGGAAATAAAAGCTGGGTATGATCATTTGGTTGCGCTGTATAGATGGTTATACTATATCAATTGTAAACACCGCTGTTTATATTGTACGATTATATATATCAAAGGTTATACTGTACGATTCTATATGCCGAAGGTTATATTGTACGTTTCTGCACTTTAGCCTTCCACTTGTATCACTTTCCTTTGTGATTTTCGTCAAATTCCCACCTAAACGGGGTTAAAAAATGGCCGTTGATTTTAGAAAATACTGCGAGTTTGGAGTTTCCATTTGGAGTAGAAAAGAGAAAATTTAAAAGACTGGTTCCCACTTAATACTATTCACCATTTATTCAGTTCAATAACAGCGAGCAAAGCAGCGTATCCCGTAAAAATCAATGCGAAAATAATCAATTGGGTTTCTGAAATATACATCCGTCACGTGACAAGCATGCTAACTTCAAACTGATAACCCCTATACGCAATCTTTCCTATTACAACTGTAAATTTAAATATTTTTTAATGAAGGTTTAAATTAACAGGTTTCAGCAATAAATAAACATCTATTGTGCAAAAAAAATCGCTGAACATCGCAGAAGCATCTTATCGAGATAATATTAGAGTTGGAGTATAACTTGGAAATTCGTTACATAACATGTAACGAACATGTGGTTTAATGAGAGTCTAAAACCCTTTTAATTATTTTAGCAATTCTCATAATTTAATCTGAGGAGATACCAAAAGGAGATGATGTTTAATATTTTGTATGGGCTTAAAAATGTATGTTTTTATATGGGCTTAGAAATTTATAATCTGATTTGAATTATACGTTAAATGTCTTTCCTTGGTGCACCTTCAAATTGTCATGCATGTATAAAAATAATAATTAATTATAATAATTTATTACATGCATATTATATATTCTTAATTTGTTATGAAAAATATAATATATATATATATATATATATATATATATATAAAATGTTATCTGAATTTAAAAAAAAATTTAAAACATAGCTTAAAAATTAACATGAAATTAACCTATTTATTAAATTATACTTATCTAATACTTAGTTAGTCTTATTATTATCTAATTATTTAATTAGTCAGTTAATACCTGTAAAAGTGTAAACTTGCCCTAACTTGCATATAAAATAATTCATAAGTTTTTAGTAATACTTATTTGCTGAAATTTTCGCTAAAGGTTTTTTGGAAAAACTAATTTTGAACTAGAATAAAAATGAGAACCTATCATAAAAACCTCGTATTTTCAAAATTATTTAATTATTTTATTTTCAAAATTATTTGTCAAAATATTTAACTTTATCAATATGTAATTTTAATACATGATTAAAATTATTTATCTAAAAGAGTATTTTTTAACCATGAAACTAAACTAACTTCTAATAGCTTTTGAAAAATTGTACAATGCTTTATTTTAAAATTCCTTAAAAATTCTCCTCCCCTAAAAAGTATATTTTTTGTGTACTATACGGGAAGACAGTGGGAAATGCTAAACAATGACATTAACACATTGTCTGTAACTTAAAGATGGGTAATCTGTAGCTTAAAAGTTCATAAAAATATCCGATTTGTTAACATTTTACTGTGAGAGATTTTCATTAGCTAAATAGATCCCTCCTTTAATGGTAAATTCATTCAATATTGTAGAAGTGAGGTAAAGGAACATGAAACAGATATTGATTTGATATAAAATATCCCTAGAATAATTGAATTGTTATTTAATGTCTTTTTTAGGACTCAGGAATGAAGAAATGTAAGTCAAAATTTGACTGCCCTCCTGGAATATATCGTATGAAATACAGTGTTATGCAAGCATTTTGCCAAAATTCTGCTAAGAAAAGTTAGTAAAATTTTTTTTCTTTCTAATGCAGTTGGCAAATAGATCGTGATCATTTTATACTATAAGGGCTGCACCGATGTTACTCACTTTGCACTACCCAGGCGGCGCGTGTAACTTGTAGAACGCGTGTTGCTGACGCGGAGTAACGATGCCCCCGCAACACTCTACGATCCTATTACGACCGGGACCTACTGTTTAAAGTGTATTCCGAACCACTACAAGCACCCATGGCAACGCCGGGATTTGAACCCGATATCTGTGGTACCGAGAGCCAGAGCGCCTAGCCACTCGGCCATCAGGCCCCAATTTAAAAAAAAATACAATTCTCCATTTTTGTGACGAGTAATGTAGTGAAATATTTTATTTTCTGATTTCGCTTATCGTTTTACAAATTTCACTTCTCGTTTTACTTCTAATTCACTTTAATTACATGGTAGTAACATTTTTGCGCTGTTAAAAAAATAATATTTTGTGAGTTCTGCATGACACAACGAATTCCTTTTCATCAAAAATGAAATAGGGAATACGAAAAGTTTGATTTTAACGTAGAAAATTGTGCTTTCAAATAAGAGTGAAAAGAGACCTGAAGCAATCGTCATATTGGAGAAGATTTGAAAAGATTGACTCGCGGTAAATACTCCATCAAATCTTTAAAAGCATTTTATTGTAAACAGCATGTCCGATAAGTCTGTCAGTAAATTATATGAGGGCTATTTTTTTAGCTTCCAATGGGTCATTAAATAAAGACAAGAGTGAAAAACAGAATGGTTTTATTACCAGGAGTCAAATACAATCAATGTAACTTTTCTGCATAGTCATGGTAAACATTGAAACATTTGTCACGCCATGGGCGAATTTTAGAATACTCTCTACATAACAGGTTGCCACCAACATATTGAGATACGTCTCCAAGGCATCATGGAGCGTTTTATTGGCCCGGAAACGCTGTCCTCCTAGACTTGTCTTCAGCTTTCGAATGAGATAAGAGTCATTCGGGGCCGGATCTGGGCTGCATGCAAAAGAGATCGAAAACTTCCTATTGAAAGATTATAATAAAAAGCATTATATAATACAAGAATAGTACAAAATATATTACTGTGCGGCTTCTAGCTACTCCCTAAATTCAAAAGACCACTCCGGGGACTCCGTTTTGAGCCGCCGCGCGCTTTGAAAGTCATCCCTGTCGATGTTTTTTTAGGATGCGTTGAGGATTGGAAAAAAAATTGGTCTTACTTTTTGGGCACAGTAGTATGTATAGGGATAGAGTAATATAACGGGGAAACTTTGGAATGTGACCAACGTACTACTGTGCCAAATTAAAAAAAAAAAAATTTTTTTTAATTATATCTCAAGATATGACGATAAAAAATTTGTTATGTTACTATTCATTTTTTTTCATAACGGTATTTAATATTTAATGTTTTATAAAAATATTTCCAAAATATTCTGTAAAATTATATTTTTAATTTAAAAAATATTTTTCTTTCTACTGATGCAAAAATTAAAAAAATGTATTTGTTAGAAAGCGAGATATGGTTCATTAAGCGAAAGATTCATGTACAATTTAAGTTAAATTTGGAACCCCTGTATAGTAAATAATGGAAAGACTTCGATTTAGCAGTTAATTAAGTATGTTAATTAATTTTGTTAAATTCTTTGCACCATAAGTTGGCTTCCTTTGAGCATATTCTAACAAATATCGCTTATATGAAGATCTAATGATAATTACAAACGTTATTAAAGTTGTCACTTTTTTTTTGTTGGAGTGTTAGTGACGGTTTTGAAGGAAAACTGACACTCTGCTTATAAATTTTGGTAAACATTTACTGAATTACATAGGTGCTATTCTGTTCCATAACCTTTCTCCATCTTTCCGGCAAATTGAAAAATACGTCCTTCTAAAATCTCTCACATTTTTCGACAAAAGTTTTTATGTTTTTTTTAATTCGACCAAATGTATTTTTAAATTTTAAGTTTTTATTTTTTTTGCCATCAAGGGACTTTTGTAATGATGTGTGATATTTTTATGATGATATTTTGTTCATGAACGTTTTGTGAAAAAAAATCAATATTAACAATGAATGACACTGTAATTAAAGTAATAAAAAGTATTTAACAGTAAATAATTAATAATATTAAAATGACTTCGTTTAACGCTCTGTCGCTAAACGCTGGAACTTATTGGAACACATCCGTCCCCATTAAGACGTGATTTCTAGTGTATATATATATCATCATTGGCGCAAAAGCCTAGTGTGCGCCAAGGCCGTCTACCTACTGGCAGATTTCGAGTAATAATAATATAATGTTTTATTATTATTATTAAAATCAAAAAATCATTATTAACATTAAATGACACTGTAATTAATGTCATAAAAAGAATTTAACAATAACTAACTAATAATATTCAATGTTAAAATGTCTTCGTTTAACGCTCTGTCGCTAAGAGCTGGAACTTATTGGAACTCACGCCCCCCTTAAGGCGTGATTTATAGTATATATATGTGTGTGTCATATTTATGCGCCTATGCATGTGTCTGTGCATATACTATGTATATTTGAGTTTATATGTATGAAAGCATTTATGTATGAGTTTGTGCATGTATGAACTTATATATGAATGAACTTATTAGGGCGTGCTGTTGCGTGAGAAATGTAAAAGGATGTTTGTAAAACCCACAAAAGGAAGTCAAATTTTCCTTTTTTTTTACGCAAAATAAATACATTAAAAATAAACTTTATCATCCGCAGTTTTAATTGCTCTTATTGGATATCTTTTTTCTGATTATTTGCTAACATAATTATAATTTTAGTTGTTAACCAAAAACTGTTTTAATCTAATAAACGAAATAATTTGATAATTAGATGTTTTAATGCACTTTATTTTCAAAACAAGAAAATATTTAAATACATAAATCATTAAAACTCCATATTTTTTCTCCATCTGAAGAAACTGAAAAATCCTCGAAAGAATGAGAAAACAATTTTTTTCTGTAAAACAATCAAAATATTTTGATATTCCTCAGATTTCAGTAGACTACAGAAGACTTTCTCAGCTGAATTCGAGTTAGTTACTCTACCGCAACGTATGATAACGTTTTTAACTGATCTGTGACATCTCACTGTTGGTTTTTCTTGCTTTCATTGTGCTCAAGTTATACTTTCAATAAAACTCTTCCTTTTTTTCAATTCCTACTATTAGTTCACACTATCCCTATATATAACTTGTTCAAATTTTCAATCGTTCATAAAATACTTTTTATCCCGCCACTCAAGTTCAAATACATTTTATTAACTTGTAGCGGATGACAATGGATGATAATACAGTTTTTCAATTCCTATTATTAGTTCACACTCTCCCAATATATATCTTGTTCAAATTATCAATTGTTCATAAAATACTTTTTATTCATCCACTCAAGTTCAAATACATTTTTTTGAACTTGTAGTGGATGACACTGGATGTTAGTACTAGTTTTTTCAAATATTAATTGAGTAATTCAATTTAATTAATTAATTCTAGTGTTTTTTTAAGATTTAAGTCGCATATATCTACCAATAGATGGCGCCAGATAAACTTACAAAAAATGAATGAAAATTATTTATAAAGTACTTTCTGCAATAGAGTGAAAAAATTAGGAATTGACTTAAAATTTTTTTTCATATATAACTTGTTTAGTTAAATACTTATAGTGATATAGTGAAAAAAGAGTAGGAATTTACTTTAAGAAATGTTTTTATATTACTTGTTTTTTAAAGTAAAATGCGTTTTACACAGCGAAAAAATCCATATGCAATCAAAAATATAAGCAATCAAAAGAAATAACTCTAAATGCATCAAAGAAATCTTTATTGAAATATTAGAGGTTAAGCTGGATTATTTAAACATAGAAGTAGACAGGAACAAAACAAAATTATCCGAAACAAAAACAAAAAAATGTCATCTTTGGGAGGCATCATTTGGAAATTCTTCAATGGCACGTCAGCTAGGAAGAAAAAAAAATTTTTGTTAACGGTAATAAATTTTTTTACAATTTAAATTTCAAAATTAGAACACAAGTGGTATATTAGACTCTAGTTAAATGCTTTGATTTTGGCAAAAAAATTGTGTCGCCAAAAGAATTGTAGAAACAACAAACAAAATGATCGACGTTTGCAATTATGCAATTAGTTATTCTGAAAATACAAAACTACAAAGTATTTGAATATATTGTATCAAAAAGTGAAATAATGACTTATTAATATGTAAATATAGAAATTTTTTTAAAATTTTATTTACTTTTTGGAATAAGAATATTCCTGAACACTAAGTTGAGCTTTTGCGACATGCATTGATTTTCAGTTACCCAGCAATTACTAATATGAAAATTATATAATAATATGCAAAATAATAATATTTTGTATATATATTTTGTATAAAATATTTTAATATTATACATCCCGCTGAAGTTATTTCCTTTACTTTTCCTCCTACGCTCATAAGCTTTATAATACAATTTGCATATATATGAATATATATATATATGCAAATTGTATGTAGGTGTGTGTGTGTTATTTTCTGTTCATCTATGGCAGATATACAGACATATAATCTTGAAAGCAGATTAATGAAGACAATATTATTATTAAGAATAAATGGTATTACTAAAATTTTCCATATCTGCCATAGTTGAGATACTTTTTCATTATAATTTAAAAAAAGTTGAAATCTGCTCGTCAAATTTCAATTTATCATGTGTGAACATAAGAGAACGGATGAATCAACTCACGAATATGCCAATGTTTAATAATGCAAGAGATATGTGAAGCAATTGAATGGAATACTATAGGAATGGCCAAATTCAATTTCCACATGAATATAGCAATGTTGAATAGCTCAAGAACTTCATGAAGAATGAGTTGTTCAAGAATCTCTAAAAGAATATACAAAAATAAGATAAATATAGTCGTAAATGTAGAATGAAGTATTCCCAATTCTACAAGAAACGCTATCACATTCAATAGCCAAAAGAATATATTAAAGTTTGAAAATTCTAAACATAAATAAAGAATGAAGTACTCTATATACAGTAAGAAGCATTATACAGCTCAATAGGCACCGGAAAATTCCAAAAGGGATATATATGAAACTTCAAAAAAAAAAAAAAAAAAAAAAAAAAAAGGAATTGATCAACGCACTACAAGTACTTATAGCCATTTTAAATACAAATGTTTAAAATCCCAACCCAAAAAAATAAAAAGTGATTCTAAAAAATGGTTTCAAAACCATTCTACAAAAGACTTCAAACAAAATCCAAATTCTCCAGAAAATTCCTTAAGACTAACGTTATTCATCAATGATTTCAAGAGTTAACGGGCCCAAAGTACCATATTCCGCCAAAATTTGCAATGGAGTTTTATTAATATCTTTTTAAAATCGCAATTAAAATGAGAAAAAATAATTCGGTAAAAAAAATATATAAATAATCATATCTGTCTATCTCCTATCTAGAAGTTTCTGTGTTATGTTTAACTGCTCATTTAGATATCACTGGCCAGATTTTTGAAATTTTGCAAATTGCTTTAAAAAGCTTTTAGAATAAAGGTAAGAAGCCCAACAATTTTTTTTTAATTTCAAAATTTTAATACTTTTTTAAAATTCGGTATTAATTAAATATTTAATAAAGAGTAGATTAATTATTATTCACAGATCCTTATTCGAATATGGTTTTTAATTAATTCTCATTATTTATATTTTTAACGCTCTCAAAATATCTAGTGTCGCATTTATCATCAATCGTTCCCATAATTGTCACATTCCAAAGTTTCTCGGTTATGTCATTGTATATATCACTGATATTTCACAGAACAACAGAAATAAAGTAAATGCTCTTCATCAACAGAAATAAACTGCAGAAATTTCCATGTATTCATATTTTCTAAGAGCAAATAAAATTCCTCATACTTACTATGGTACCTTGACACTTTAGTCCCTGGGTGCATGGTGGGAGGTTGTTGTACACCCCGTTTGCTCCTTGAGTCACGCTGCACAAGCCACCTGTTGAGCGATAATCAATGCATAAGCTTTTACAATGCTCATTTTAACGTAGTGAATTGTCAGATATAATACGTTTCATAGAATGAAATGAAATATCTTTTAAATTTCTTCATTACGTAAAACAAAACACTTATTGCTCACGATAATTTGCAATTCCTCTTTTTACCTTCCTTCTGCAAGTGCTTTCCAAATGCTGACGAAAAAAATATTGAAATTAATTTAAAAATTAAAAACTTCTAATTTAATAAAAGGGTTAGATTTTTAATTGTATTTTAAATCCATGCAAATTGTTATATATTCCCTTTGCATTCTGCATGAAAAATAACTGCACTTATGAGAACAAACAAAGCCTTTATCTAAAATAGATTTTATCGTCTATATTCTTTGATTTGTGACGAAAATAATTTTTCAATCTTTTTTTTTCTTTCATGTTTGTTTAAAAGCAAATAAATTATACTTTTTCTTCCTAGCGACCACATAATATAATCTAATTTTATAAAGCCGCATAAACTACATTTCTAGCAAGTTTTTACAGTTTCCTTTACAATTGCGCAAAAACAATATGTAAATTTTTTAAATAAAGCATTTCACTATGTTATAACAAAAAATATGAAGTTTAAGTTTTTAAAAGATTTTAATTACCCTTTTTAGCCGCACTTCGGCAAAATGACATCACACCCATAGTTTTCACGCAAAAAGTCCCTGAACAATCAGATTGTGACTTACATGTCTGCAACCCTGTGGCCTAAAAAAAAAATTAAAAGAAACATTCTTTTTACTCTGGCGTCGTTTCTTATAAAACCAATACAAGTTTCATAAATTTTTTATTTTGTCATCTAGGAATTAGAGCAATTTTGGCTCAAATGTATCCCACACATGGAATAAAGAAGTTACAAGATTTTATTATACAGTAGAACCTCTGTAAGTCGAACTTCAAGAAAGACGTCAAATAATTCGAGTTATAGAGTTTTCAACTTATGGAGGATTTCAATTTACGCAGATTTTTTAAGGAAATATTCGACTTGTAGAAGTTTGTATTCTATTTAACTTATTTTGAGTTAGAGAGGTAAAATAAATATAAATTCATGTCACAGAGGTAATAAACGTGTTTATTTACAACTTAAAAGTTATATTATGCACTACAATAAAAAATCAAAATAATTCCGAAACAACCTAAAAATTAAAAATATTATGTATTAAAAAAGTCAGTTATTATTATTATTATTTTTTATTTTTTATTTTATTTTATTTTATTTATTATTATTATTATTATTTTTTTTTTTTTGCTTTCGACAATTCGATCTTTCTGTATCTATAGCATTACCTAAGCTATAAAGAGCAGAAAATTCTTTTTCTTCCGAGTTGCTATTTCATAGAATTGGTTATTCTATTTACTATGTACTCATATATTGTTTTCTAAGAAACAATTAGGTGCATTGTCGGCAAATCCTTAAAGTGGGTAACTTATTTTTCTTCGTGCTATAGAGGTAATTCGTTTCAAATGATCGAGTTGTAAAGGTTGTAAAATGAAACATTGCTAATGTTCGAGATACAGAGGTCCAATTTTTTTTTCGAGTTACGGAGGGAAAATATATACCAAAATGGCTTGTGGGGATTGACTCATTATTTCTACTTATACAGGGTTGAAATTTCGAGTCATGGAGGTTTTAGGTCTTGAAGGGAAGGGAACAAAACATTTTTTCGAGTTATGAAGATTTTCGACTTATCGAGGTCTGACTTAAAGAAGTTCTACTGTACAAGACTGACAAGACTGAAGCGCTAAACTAATTAGAATAAAGAGATTTCATTAATTTTTTACTATATGTATGGTAGTAAGTATTAGAAAAATTTTTAACTGAAAAAAAAATAATATTTTTGAGAAACTTTTAATTTTCTTAACCAGACATCTTCAAATTTTCAATAATTTTTAAAAGATATTTTACTTTGATGTTTAAATATTATTTTTTTAATTATATAATTATAATTCATATGTTAAAATAAGTAATAAATGGAAATAAAAATAATTTTGATTTAAATTTTGACGAAGAAATAATCTGAGAAAATAATGATTATATAAATAAAAATGAAATAATAAAAATAATATTGAAATTATCAAGAGGATATTTTAGGGGCTCATTGCTAAATCTATTCAAAATTAGTTTTACTTAAAGACAGGAAATACGAATCTATCCAGAAACATATATCTCATTTTATACAAGAGAATGAAATCTTTTTAAAAACCTCTAAAAAAATAAATTCAAATGTGAGCATTTCATTTTGAAAAGTTCCTTCTTCTTAAGGCCATTTCGAATTTCGCTGTTTTTGCGTGGATTATTTACCATAAACAAATACTATAAAGCAGGAAACTCACTTCGCTACCAAAGGAAAATTCAGCATCTTACAAATTTTGATTTCCATTTTGCTGTTTTTTTACTTACATTTTATTTTTGATTTCCATTTTATTCGTTTTTCATTTTACATTACATTATAAATAATTTTCAAGCCTTTTTCAAACATCCTGCGGTTGATTTTTCAACTGGCTATCTTAAATACTAATGGTTGCTGAATGTGTATCATGAATCCCGACGGAAGGGCGTTCTAGATTACTAATTTACCTCATCTCTTTCTGATATAAACTCAAGCTATCTATAACAATTCGCGTTTTGCGTTTCGAACTCGACTACCATAATATGAAGCTTTCTGCATGCGAATCTTCGATCATATTTTGTTTTTGTACCAAAGTTTTTTATCTTATGCAAATATAAGGCAATACTTTGTGTTTTTTTTTTCTTTGGCTATATTTTCAGCATGATTTAAAAGCTAACCATTAAAATGATGAAGCTATTCCCCAGTCAGAAAAACGTATCGCATATTAAACACTCACTTATTTAAAATGGTATTTGATAAATAAGCATGCAATAATGTTAACTAAAATTTCCCAAGAGCACTTACCATTGCAACCATGCAAGCTATTACGAAAACACAAGCCAACTTCATTTTTTCAGGAGAGGATATATGTATGTAGAGATATTTCTTGGCACTTTTTGTGGTGTGTGCTAAGTCTCTGAAAGGGTGCTGTCTTTTATACATAAACTGAAGTCCACATTTGACAGCCAAAGTTTTATTTATGACTTGATTATGCAGTCTTTTCTTAGAAAGGGGTTTCTGGGCTAATGCTTTAACAATTAGTTTATAGGGTTCATTTTAATTTATAACGCTTATATAACGGCAATATATAGAATATTTTCTATAGTGAAACGACATCTATTCTTTTAAAAACTTTAAAATGTCTGACTTCGACAAAGAATTGCTACTATGTTGCAAAATTTATAGTTCTCCCTTTCTTCTTAAAGAAGTTGTAAATTTTAAAAAGACTTAACTATTTGACAATTTTCAAAAAGTTACAAAATCGTTAAAAGTTACGGTAAAAAATTTCGTGATGCAGGAAAAATGTAATTCATGAAGTTTAAAAATTAAATAGAATTGTTTGTTAAATATATTGTTTTAATATAAGCATAACACATAACATATTATATAAAAGAATTTTCAGGCAAATAAATTCAAACTTATAAATTTTTGTTAATATTTATTGTAAAGTCTTATTTTGATAAGTTCGTGAATAAAAAAAAAGGCATTTGATATGTTCTGTAAAATTCTTTAAGTGTGCAGTATGAATATGATGAATAATTATGTTACCTAAAATTAATATATTATTGCAATTTATAAACCAAAATATATGCAATGCGTCACAAAAATTTTCACATATGTGTGACAATAGTTATAATTTGAAAAAATTAGAAATAATGAAAATTTTCAGAAGATTTTAATATTAAAAGACCACTAAAGTAAAGTAATCTAGATGAATCGTATACCTTTTGTTTATATCTATACTATATATATATATATACTACGTGCAAACTAAAGTTGTAATGGACGTAAAGAAGTATTTCCAATTGCAAAATGCTTCAAATCAGGTAAACATTTATATTTTAGCATTTAACAATTTTAAATTTTTATATTTTTTCGGTTTTCGTGAAGTTATTACAAATTACTTATCACATTATTATTTATCACAAATTACTCTCTATCTAACAAACGTAATAAAAAAAGTTTCACTTCTGTATGACAAAATTTGACCGAGTTATTTAATTTCAAGATGTGAGACTTTTTGTTACATCATGAAAGAACTCTGCTATAAAATTTCTATTTCTCATTTTAGATAAGCAAATTTCCACTTTTATTTCACTAGGGGTGCTGCGATGGTCTTACGTGTATCATTCGTGCACTACGGAGGCACCCACCTTATATTGCAGCAGAAACCTCCCCTCTTCTTTCAACGTACGAGGCCCATTGTAACCTGATTTCAATCTCGAATTGTTTTAATGCATTCCTAAATACATTAATTAATAATAATTTTTTCCCTAAGCGAAGTCCAAATAACCCCATGCTTTGAAATTAAGCATCTCAGTCCATTTTCTTCGCGCGGAACTGAATCTATTTGTGCTAATATTTGTAATGAAGAGTTGGAATATAGGAAATGACGCAGAGGAGGGTCTGTATAAAAAGTAAAAAAGTGTTTCCAATATGATTTTTTAACATTTAAAAATGACATAACATGATTGTTTATTCCCTTTAAAATATTTTTGTAATTTCAAGCATATGTCCACGGCCAACAGTAGCGGAAATAAAAGCTCGGTATGATCATTTGGTTACACTGTATAGATGGTTATACTATATGATCATATATACCGATGTTTATATTGTACGATTATATATATCGAAGGTTATGCTGTACAATCATGTATACCGATGGATATTTTGTCCCCGTATCCCGTACTGAAGGTCACGTTGTAAGCCATACAGTAGTGCTGTAACTCCCAAGCCCCCTTATAAACCAAATATAGCAAACAAATCGAAAGAAGTTAAATATAAAAACATAAAATTGAAATCCCTTCACGAATTTCAATTTATCGTGTGTGTGAACATACTTTGCTGTGCGAATACAAATGAAAGTATACCAAGATTCAGTATTCCAAGAAATTAATAAAAGAAATTGGTCAGAATACTATACGAATGGGAGTTCTGCACTTTAGGCTTCCACTTGTTTATCTTTCCCTTGGGATTTTTGTCACGTCCCCACCTAAACGGGTAAAAAAAAAATGGCCGTTGCCTTTACAAAATACTGCAAGTTTGGAGTTTCCATTTGGGGTTGAAAAGAGAAAACTTAAAGGGCTGATTTCCCACTTAATATTATTCACCGTTTATTCAGCTCAATACCAGCAAGCAAAGCAATGTATTCCATAGATTTCAATTGGAAAATAATCAATTGGGTTTCTGAAATATACACCCGTCAAGTGACAAGCATGTTAACTTCAAACTGGCAACCCGTATACGCGTTCTTTCCTATTACTACTCTACGTTTCAATATTTTGTAATGAAAGTTTAAATGAGCAGGTTTCTGTAACAAATATACCTATTGTGCCTCTAAGTCGGCGAGCATTACAGAAGACTCTTATCGAGATAATATTACAGATTAAGTATAATTAGGAAATTCGTTATACCGCGTTCATAGCTAAGCATGAGAGTGGTTTCATAAGAATCTAAAGCCCTTTTTTAATTGTTATGGCAATTCGCGTAATTTAATCTAAAGAGATGTCAAGAAGAGATGATGTTTAGTACGATGTATGGAATTAACAATTGATATTTGGGAAATTTTTTTTAATTTACTTTGAAAATTTATTTTTTAAATATATATTGAATATATTGAAAGAATTAAAATTGAATTTTAAATATATATTGCGTATATTGAAATGTAATTTCTTTATTCCATATGAGAACTATTTAAATGCTAAATTTATTCCATATCTTAGAAGTTAGGTTTAAAAACATGAAACTGATATTGATTTGATATGAAATATCCCGAGAATAATTGAATTGTTTTTAATGCCCTTTTTAGGCCTCAGGAATGAAGAAATGTATGTCAAAATCTGAATGCCTTTCTGGGATATGTCGTATGAAATATAATGTTATGCAAGCATTTTACCAAAATCCTGCTAAGAAAGGTTAGTAAAATTTTCAAAAAATAAATTCTTCATTTTTGTGACAGGTAATGTAGTGAAATATTTTATTTTGTAACTTCGCATATCTTCTTACGAATTTCACTCATGAACAAAATTGTAATTACTTTCTAATAACGTTTTTGCACTGTTAAAAAACAATATTTTGTGAGTTCTGACTGAAACGACTACTTCCTTTTCATCAAGCATGAAATAAAAGATGTTAAAAAGGAAATGTTACTTCGTTTATTTACATGGGATCAAGAAAAAATTTATTTTAACGTAGAAAACTATGGTTTTCAAATAAAAGTTAAAAGCCACCTGCAGCATTCGTCATATTAGAGAAGATTTGAAAAGACTGACTCGCTCCATCAAATCCTTAACAGGATTTTATTGTAAACAGTATGTCCAATAGGTCTGTCTGTACATTATATGAGGGTTATTTTTTTTTAACTTCCGATGGGTCATTAAATAAAGAAAAAAGTGAAAAGCAGAATAGTTTTATTATCAGGAGTCAAATACAATCAATATAACTTTCCCTCATAGTCATGGTAAACATTGAAACATTTGTCACGCCATGGGCGAGTTTTCCAATACCCTCTTCTTAATAGGTTTTCACTACGGCGTCATAGAGCTTTTCTTTGGCTCGGAAACGCTTCCTCCCAGAATTCTCTTCAGCTTTCAAACGAGATTAGAGTCATCCGTGGTCAGATCTGGGCTGTACGCAAAAGAGATAAAACTTCCTATTGAAAGATTATAATAAAACACATTGTATAACACAGAATAGTACAAAATATATTTTTAAACATAAGTGTGTTTTCAAATTTAATTACTTTGTGAAAGAAAGCATTGTGTTATTTCCAATTTGTAATCTGAGCTATAATTAATACCATTTATGATTAAATTTGTATGTGAAGCGCTAGATTTAGTTATATGCGCGTGAAATTAAAGATATTTATTATTTCTTATCGCTGATTAAGAATCCCTGCTTCTCCTCCGTGTGGCATTTATTTTAGATGTATATTGGAATCGCGCACCCGTGCTTTAATGCACCCCCATTTGCTCTTTATATATTTTCAATTTTATTGTTAAAACTACAGACCTCATCGTTTTAGTAATAGTTGTTACAACTCATTATATTCATGCGTTTGCATATATTTTTTATTTTTGAATTTCTCTCATATTCTACCTCATATTTATTTGATAATTATTATTTAACTTGACTAATGATGTTTTAGTTTCATATGATTATTGTTTGGATTCCCTTTGATTTTCTGTCACTCGCATTTGCTGTACTTGGCTATATGCATCCTAGGAAAAGGAGTTTTAGTAATTGAGTCCAGATTGAATGTCTGGTATAAACAACACATTTCTTTGACCTCCGCTTTGGTAGACGGGTGGTACAACACCGTTTCCGGGTATATCAATCGGCTGCCAGTTACCAGTCCTTCGCATCTAAAGCTGCCTCGGATTTAAGCAATAGATGACTTCCAGGATTGAGATCCTCTAAGGGGATGATTCGTATTTTATAGGTCCTTACCAGCACCATTTGAGGAATCTGCTTTCCCATGTTGGATTTCATAATGGGCCGGTCGATACAGACCCAAAAACAAATTTTTATTTAATGAGTTGTTTCTTTAATATGTCGTGCTTTAGTGAAAGTTTTAATTCATCACAAATCAATGTTTTCTTAGTAAGCCCTTGTTATAGTGAACTCCCAATGAAATCAGTTTGAAACAGAGTTAATTAGTTATAGAGGGTTACCATCAAAATTATTATTATCATTTAAAATGTTTTCATTAAAAAAAACTGAAATAGCTTCTTTAAAAGATCAAAAGGAATAATGCTCTGTTGGATGCAGCTTAAAATTTAGCAAGGAAACGAAATTCGGTGACATTGTACTTAGAACTAAGTCTCTTAAGCAATCTAGGGTTTTTTTAAAGACTCAGAAATTTCTTGATTTCGGTCAGTTTATATATAACATTGAATTTATCTGAAAGAATAGTATCCGAACCTCATTTGGTCTCTGTTTCTTAATTGAAATTAAAGAAGAATTGATCAACCAAAGTATTTTTTCAATTCCTCGAATAACGATTAAAAACAAGTAATATAAAAAAAAATGTTTTAAAGTCAATTTCTACTTTTTTTTTGCACTATATTGTAGAAAAGTCCTTTACAAATTAAGTTGAAATTTTCCTCTTACAATTGGCGCTATCTATTATTAGATACATGCAACTTAACTCTAAAAAAAAAGCTAAAATTCATTAATTACACGTAATTAATATTTGAAAAAACTGTATTAGCATCAAGTGTCATCCACTACAAGTTAAAAAAAATGTATTTGAACTTGAGTGGATGAATAAAATGTATTTTATAAATGATTGAAAATTTGAACAAGATATATATAGGGAGAGCTTGAACTAATAGTAGGAATTGAAAAAAGGCTAAGAATTATACAAATGTAACATTTAATTAAAAAGATTCTTGTAACTGGTCTACCTAAAAGAATAAAAACTGGTTACTTCAACACTCACACACTACCATGTATAACAAATTCCCCTTTTTCTTTTAAATTGCCTTTGACAGACAAAACCAATTCGAGTGACCAGTTAAGGGAAATAAATAGAAACGAACGATAAATAATAAACAGAATTCAAAGTGTAGAATTATAAGTAAGAAATAGTTTAATATATTGCATCCTGCAGAATCAGAACTGTGTTACTGTTTTTGCTTTCCATTAATCTGTATCAATAGAAAGTAAAAAAAAAATAATACTTGATACACTAGATAATTCAGAAGTTGATTTGAAATATATAAGTAACTAATCTTTTTCAATTCCTTCTATTAGTTCACACTCTCCCTATATATATCTTGTTCAAATTTTCAATCGTTTATAAAATACTTTTTATTCATCCACTCAAGTGCAAATACATTTTTTTGAACTTGTAGTGGATGACACTTGATGTTAATGTAGTTTTTTCAAATATTAATTCAGTAATTAAATTTAATTAATTGATTTTAGTTTTTTTAAGATTTAAGTTGGATATATTTACCAGTAGATGGCACCAGATAAACTTAAACAAATGAATGAGAATTATTTATAAAGCACTTTCTGCGATATAGTGAAAAAAAAGTCGGAGACTTTAAAATTTATTTTTTTATATATTACTTGTTTTTGGATAAAGAATTGTTTTTTATATTACTTGTTTTAAGTAAAATGTGTTTTACACAGCGAAAAAATCCATATGCAATAAAAATACAAGTAATCAAAAGAAATAACTCTAAATGCATCAAAGAAATCTTTATTGAAATATTGGAGTTTAAGCTGGATTATTTATACATAGAAGTAGACAGGTACAAAAAATTATCCGAAACAAAACAAAAAAAATGTCTTCTTTGGGAGGCATCATTTGGAAATTCTTCAATGGCACGTCAGCTAGGAAGAAAAAAAATTTTGTTAAGTGTTATAAATATTTTTTTACAATTTAAATTTCAAAATTAGAATACAAGTGGTATATTAGACCCTTTCATTTTGGCAAAAAATTTATGTCGCCAAAAGAATTGTAGTTATAACAAACAAAATGATCGACGTTGCAATTATGCAATGAGTTATTCTGAAAATACAAAGCTACTAAATATATTGTTTCAAAAGTGAAATAATGACTTATTAATGTTAATTAGAAATTTTGTAATAATTTCATTTACTTTTTGGAATAAGAATATTCCTGAGCACTAAGTTGAGCTTTTGAGACTTGCATTGATTTTGTGTTACCTAGCAATTCATATTATGAAAATTATATGCATAATATACAAAATATTATACATCCCACTGTATTTATTTCCTTGCTCTTCCTCCTATGCACACAAGCTTTAGAATACAATTTGTATGTATATGAATATATATACACTGAAGTGACAAAAGTCATGGGATACCTCTTAATATCGTGTCGGCCCTGCTTTCGCCCGGCGAAGTGCAGCAACTCGACGTGGCATGGACTCAACAAGTCGTTGGAAGTCTTCTGCAGGAATATTGAGCCATGCTGTCTCGATAGACGTCCATAATTGTGAAAGCGTTGATGGTGCAGGATTTTGGGCACGAACAGACCTCTCGATGATGTCCCATAAATGCTCGATGGGATTCATGTTGGGCGATTTAGGTGGCCAGATCATTCGTTGGAATTGTCCAGAATGCTCTTCAAACCAATCGCGAACAGTTGTGGCCCGGTGACATGGCGCATTGTCATCCATAAAAATCCCATCGTTGTTTGGGTACATGAAGTCCATGAATGCCTGCAAGTGATCTCCAAGTAGCTGAACATAAGCATTTCCAGTCAATGTTCGGTCCAGTCGCACCAGAGGACCAAGTCCATGCCATGAAAAAACAGCACACACCATTACGGAGCCACCACCAGCTTGAACAGTGCCTTGCTGACAGTTTAGGTCCATGACTTCGTGGGGTCTGCGCCACACTCGAACCCTACCATCAGCTCTTACCAACTGAAATCGTGACTCATCGGACCAAGCCACGGTTTTCCATTCATCTAGGGACCAACCGATATGCTCACGTGCCCACGAGAGTCGCTGCAAGCGATGTCGTTCTGTCAGTAAAGGCACTCGAGTCGGTCTTCTGCTGGAATAGCCCAAGAAAGCCAAATTCCTCCGCACAGTTCTAACAGACAAGTCCCTTGTACGTCCCACATTGATTTCTGCGGTTATTTGACGCAGTGTTGCTTGTCTGTTAGAATTTACGACTCTTTGCAGACGTCGCCGGTCTCGGTCGTTAAGCGCAGGCGGTCGACCACTGCGCTGTCCATGGTGGGATGTTATGCCTGAAATTTCATACTCTCGGCACACTCTTGACACAGTGGATCTGGGAATGTTGAATTCCCTAACGATTTCCGAAATGGCATTACCCATACGTCTAGCTGCAACTAACATTCCACGTTCGAAGTCTGTTAATTCCCGTCGGGCGGTCATCATCGCGTCAAAACCTCTTCACATGAATAACTTGAACAGAAATGAAAGCTCTGCGAAAGCACTGCGCATTTATACCTGTTCTACGCGATGCTACTGCCATCTGAAAATTTGCATATTGCTATCCCATGACTTTTGTCATTTCAGTGTATATATATATACATATATATGCAAATTGTATATATGTGTGTTTGTATTTTCTGTTCATCTATGGCAGATATGCAGACATATAATCTTGAAAGCGGATTAATGAAGATAATATTATTATTAAGAATAAATGGTATTCCTAAAATTTTCCGTATTTACCATAGATGAGATATTTTTCGATTATAATAAAAAAAAAGCTGAAATCTGCTCGTCAAATTTCAATTTATCATATGTGAACATTCGAGAATGGATGAATAAACTCAGGAATATACCAATGTTTAATAATGCAAGATATATATGAAGTAATTGATTGGAATACTATAAGAATGGCCAAATTCAATAGCCACATGCATATAGCAATGTTGAATAGAACAAGAACTTCATAAAGAATGAATTTTTCAAGAATCGCTAAAAGAATATACAAAGATAAGATAAATGTAGTCGTAAATGAAGAATGAAGTTTTCCCAATTCTACAAGAAGCGTTATCACATTCAATAGCCAAAAGAATATATCAAAGTTTGAAAATCCAATACAGAAATGAAGAATGAAGTATTCCATATACAGTTAGAAGCATTATACAGCTCAATAGGCACCGGAAAAGTCCAAAAGGGATAATATGAAACTTAAAAAAAAAAAAAAAAGGAATTGATCAACGCACTACGAGTACTTATAGCCATTGGAAATACAAATGTTTCAAATCCCAACCCAAAAAAATGAAAAGTGATTCTAAAAAATGGTTTCAAAACCATTCTACAAAACACTTCAAACAAAATCCAAATTCTCCAGAAAATTCCTTAAGACTAACGTTATTCATCAATGATTTCAAGAGTTAAGGGGCCCAAAGTAACATATTTCGCCAAAATTTGCAATGGAGTTTTATTAATATCTTTTTAAAATCGCAATTAAATTAAGAAAAAATAATTCGGTAAAAAATATATATAAATAATCATATCTGTCTATCTCATATCTAGAAGTTTCTGTGTTATGTTTAACTGCTCATTTAGATATCTCTGGCCAGATTTTTGAAATTTTGCAAATTGCTTTAAAAAGCTTTTAGAATAAAGGTAAGAACCATAACAATTTTTTTTTTAATTTCGAAATTTTAATACTTTTTTAAAATTTGGTATTAATTAAATATTTAATAAAGAGTAGATTAATTATTATTCACAGATCCTTATTCGAATATGGTTTTTAATTAATTCTCATTATTTATATTTTTAACGCTCTCAAAATATCTAGTGTCGCATTTATCATCAATCGTTCCCATAATTGTCACATTCCAAATTTTCTCGGTTATGTCATTGTATATATCAATGATATTTCACAGAACAACAGAAATAGAGTAAATACTCTTCATCAACAGAAATAAACTACAGAAATTTCCATGTACTCATATTTTCTAAGAGCAAATAAAATTCCTCATACTTACTATGGTACCTTGACACTTTAGTCCCTGGACGCAGGGTGGGAGGTTGTTGTAGACCCCGTTTTCTCTTTGAGTCACGCTGCACAAGCCACCTGTTGAGCGATAATCAATGCATAAGCTTTCACAATGTTCATTTTAATGTAGTGAATTGTCAAATATAATACGTTTCATAGAATGAAGTGAAATATCTTTTAAATTTCATCATTACGTAAAACAAAACACTTATTGCTGACGATAATTTGCAATTCCTCTTTTTACCTTCCTTCTGCAAGTGCTTTCCAAATGCCGACGAAAAAAACATTGAAATTAATTTAAAAATTAAGAACTTCTAATTTAATAAAAGGGTTAGATTTTTAAATGTATTTGAAAGCCATGTAATTTGTTATATATACCCTTTGCATTCTGCATGAAAAATAACTGCACTCATGAGAACAAACAAAGCTTTTATCTAAAATAGTTTTTATCGTCTATAATCTTAGGTTTGTGGTGAAAGTAACTTTTCAACCTTTTTTTTCTTTCATGTTTGTTTAAAAGGATATAAATTATATGTTTTCTTCCTAACGACCACATAATATAATCTAATTTTATAAAGCCGCATAAACTACATTTCTATCAAGTAATTACAGTTTTCTTTAGAACTGCTCAGAAACGATATGTAAAATTTTTAAATAAAGCATTTCACTATGTTATGACAAAAATTAAAAAGATTAGTTCTTAAAGATTTTAATTACCTTTTTTAGCAGCACTTCGGCAAAATGACATCATACCCATAGTTTTTACGCAAAAAGTCCCTGAACAATCAGACTGTGACTTACACGTCTGCAGCCCTGAGGCCTAAAAAATAATTAAAGGAAACATTTGTTTTATTCTGACGTCGTTTCTTATAAAATCAATACAAGTTTCACAAATTTTTTTTATCTTTTCATCTAAGAATTTGAACGATTTTGGCTCGAATGTATCGCACACATAGCATAAAGAAGTTACAAGATTTTATTATATATGCACATCATTTTTGAATGTACATCTATGAAAACCATATAAAATAAGCATCATCAAAAATCAGCGCTAAACTAATTAGGCTAAAGAGATTTCATTAATTTTGCACTATATGTATGGTCAGTATTAGAAAAATGTTTCGCTAAAAAAAGTTATTATTTTAAATTTTATTAAATTTAAATTTAAATTTTCCTTTAAATAATTTACTTTTTAATTAATAAAAAATAATGTAAATAATCAATTTAATTTTTAATTTTAGTTGAAATTCTTAATTTTCTTAACCATACATCTTCACATTTTCAATACTTTTTTGAAGTTATTTTACTTTGATGGTTAAATATTATTTTTTAATTATATAATTTTAATTATTATGTTAAAATAAGTAATAAATAGAAATAAAAAAATAAAATAATGATAAAAAGAAATAAAAGAATTAAAATAATGATTATACAAATAAAAATAAAATTAAATAATATTGAAAAAATCAAGATTATATTGTATAGGGGTTCATTGCTAAAACTTTTCAAAATTTGTTTTAGTTTTAGGAAATACGCATTTATCCAGAAACATATATCTCATTTTATACAAGAGATTGAAATCTTTTTAAACCTCTATAGAAATAAATTCAAAATTGAAAATTTCATTTTGTGCAGTAGCCGCTTCTGAAGGAAATTGGGAAATTCGCTATTTTACGTGGATTATTTACCATAAACGAATATTGTAAAGCAGGAAAGCAAACTTCGCTACCAGTGGAAAAAGCAGCATCCTACGTCATACGTTAATTCAGTAATCGTCTACGTAATACGTTATTCAGCAAACTATTCATCATACGTCAATTTTTTAAATGTTATATAATAATTAGTTTTTTAAATACTTACAAACTTTGATTTCCATTGTACTTTTAAAAAAAAAATGAAAATCAAACTTTTTTTTTAAAAAGTAAAATGGAAATCAACTTAACCAGAAGCCATTTTTTTTTTTTTTTTTTTTTCATTTTACATTATCAATAATTTTCAAGTCTTATCCAAACACACTGCGGTTGATTTTTCAACTGGCTATCTTAAATACTAATGATTACTGAATGTTTATGATGGATCCCAACGGAAGGGCATTCCAGCTTACCAATTTACCTCATCACTTTCTGATATAGACACAGAAGCTATCTAATCGAGTTCGGTTTTGGGGTTTTGAACTTGACTATCGTAATTTGAAGCTTTTTGCATGCGAATGTTTGATCATATAATGCTTTTATATCACATTTTTTTTAACTAACGTAAGCATAAGGCAATGTTTTGTGCATGTTTTTTTTTCCGTGGGTATATTTTCAGCAGTATTTAAAAGTTAACCACTAAATTGAAGGTAGTTCCCAGCCAGAAAAACTTACTGTATATTAAAAATTCGTTGACTCAAAATGTCCTTTGATAAATAAGCATGCAATAATGTTAAATAAAATTGCAAAAAAAAGCACTTACTATTGCAACCATGCAAGCTATTACGAAAACACAAGCCAACTTCATTTTTGCAGGAGAGGATATCTGTATCTAGATAAATTTCTTAGTACTTTTTGTGGTGTGTGGTACAGTCTCTGAAAGGGTGTTCTTTTTTATACATAAGCTGAAGTCCACATCTGACAGCCAAAATTTTATTTATGACTTGATTATACTGTCTCTTCTTAGAAAGGGGCCTTCTTGGCTAATGTTTTAACAATTAGTTTATAGGGATTATTTTAATGTCTATGACACTTATATAGCGGCAATATATAGAATATTTTCTATAGTGAAATGACATCGATTCTTTTAAAAACTTTGAAATGTCAGACTTCGACAAAGAATGGCTACTATGTTGAAAAATTTATAGTTCTCCGTTTTTTCTTAAAGAAGTTGTAAATTTTAAAAAGACTTAACTATTTGACAATTTTCTAAAAGTTACAAAATCTTTTTAAGTTATGGTGAAAGATTTGTATAATCAGATATAGTAAAAAAAACAAAAAACATTTTTTTGGGGGGTGAAAAATTTTACAATGCTTACAATGCGGGAGAAATGTAATTCGAGAAGTTTAAAAATTAAATAGAATTGTTTATTAAATGCATTCCATTCTTATAAATATAACTCATATCACTGCATCATGGACGCTTCGTTGGCCCGGAAACGCTGTCATCACAGATTTGTCTTCAGTTTTCGAATGAGATGAGAGTTATTCGGGGCCAGATCTGGGCTGTATGCAAAAGAGATCCAAAACTTCCTATTGAATGATTATAATAAAACACATTATATAACACAAGATAGTACAAACTACTTTGCTAAACATTGTTAATGAGAATGCTGATTATTTCTCGAATTAAATTACTATATGATAGAAAACATTGTGTTATTTCCATTTTGAAAATCGGACCTATAATTAATACCGTTTATGATTCATTACATAAATTTGTAGGAGAAATACCAGATTTTGTTATATGCTTTTGAAAATAAAGATATTTATTATTTCTCCTCGCTGATTAAGAATCCTTGCTTAATTTCTTGTCCGGAGGACATCTCTTTTAGATGTATACTGGTATCACGCACCCATAATCTTTGCCTTCATTATTTTGTTCCTCGTTTTATTATCCATTTCATTGTTGAATTATAGACATAATCGTTTTAGTAATAGCTTGTTAGAACTCATTATATCCATGCGTTTGCATATTTTTTTTTATTTTTGGATTTCTCTCGTATTCTATATCTTCCCATATCTTCTCTTTCTCTCATATCTTCTCATATTTATTTGATAATTATTATTTAACTTAACTAACGATGTCTTAGTTTCATATGATTATTGTTTGGATTCTCTTTTGTTTTCTGGCCCTCTCGTTTGCCGTACTTGGCTATATGCATATTAGGAAAAGAGGGTCCTAATCATTGAGTTCAGACTGAGTATCTGCATGGACAACACATCTCTTTGATCTCCACTTCTGGTAGACGGCTATACGGCTCATTTTCCGGCTATATAAATCTGCTGACAGTTACCAGCTCTTCGCTTTTAAAGTTTCTTTTAATATAAGCTATGAATGATTTCCCTAATTGAAGTCTTCAAATGGGGCGATTCTCATTGTATAGGTCCTCACCACGATCATTGCGCAAATCTGCTTTCCCTTGTTGGATTTCATGGTGGACCAGACGTTCTCAGATCCTAACACTAATTGTAATTTAATGAGTTGTATCTTTAATTTATCATGCTCCGATGAAGGCTTAAATTAGTAAGCCCATGTTATAATGAACGTCCAAGAAGAAATCTATCTGGAACAGAGCTAATTACTTATATAGGATTATCAACAAAATTATCGTTATCATTCAAAACGATTTCATTTGACCGAACTGAAATAGCTTCTTTAAAATTAAAAATAAACATATTCTATTGATGGGAACTTAAAATTTGTCAAGGAAATGAAATTCGATGAACTTGTAATTAAAACTAGCTGTCCTGAGTAATTAAAGGCTTTTTTAAAGATGCAGAAATTTCTTGATTTCAATCTGTGTATATATAAGGTTGCATTTCTCTGAATGTATGTTACCTGTACCTCATTCAGTCTCTCTGTTTTCTAATCGTAAATTAAAGAATTACTCAAACAAGTACTTCTCGATTCCTCGAATAACAATTTAAAATAAAGACTGGAATTATACAAACGAAATATTTAATTAAAAAGATTCTTGTAACTGATCTACCTAAAAGAATAAAACTGGTTACTTCAGCTGTCGCACACTACCATTGCATAATAAATCCTCTCCAATGTTTTAATTGTTGTTGACAGACAAAATCAATTCAAGCGATCAGTTAAGAGAAATAAATAAAAACTAACAATGAATAATAAACAGAATTTAAAGAGTAGATTATTAAATAAGAAATGGTTTAATACACTTCTGCAGAATGAGAACTGTTTTTTTTTTTTTTAACTTTCCATTAATCTCTATCTGAAAAAAAAAAAAAAAAAACCAATTCTTGTATGGATAATTCCGAAGGTGATGTGAAATGCATTTAAGTAATCAACTTTTTTTTAGGATAAAGGAATTAAATTGTTAAACTATTCGGAAAGCATGAACAGAAGAAATTTATCAATATCAGTGTGTAATTAAAAATGAATTTTTTTAACATAATGCATAATAAAGGATTTCGTTTTATTCTAAAAATAAATGAATAAATTGAAAAAATTTTTCAAATTAAAACAGAAAATATAAAATTAAAAACTTACGTAATGGTAACATTTGCTGCTTATCTAAAGACCAAAAGGGGCTTTTACTTTACTTAAACTAACTTAAAAACTATTATTTTTATTAACTTTAAAAAAAAACTTTAGCAGCGTGAAAAATCGATTAATTTTTCTTGAAATTTTTTAATAAGAAATTATGAGTCAATAGGAAATGAACTCAAATAATGTAAGCTCACATTACCGCAGTGGAAAATTTTTATACAAAATAATATTGAAATAAATAATTATATTAATGTGTTATTGAATGAGTAGTCATTATTAATTTTTGTCAACAATATATTTAAATGTATTTTTAATATTATATATTTCTTACTTGAAAAATGGCAACATAGATATTTTGTTCATGGGAGCTACACTTCGTTTGACGTAATTTTTTTGTTCTAATGTAGCTGGAAAACACTTAGACAGTTGTCTTTAATGCCTTAAGGCAAGCGCCGCACTTAGCACTATCCAGGAGGTGCGTGTAGCTTGAAGATAAGCTACGGACGCGGAGTAACACTACCCCTGCAAAGTTCTACGATTAATTATACGATAAATCTACGATTATATCCTGTTAGACCAGGACCTACGGTTTAAAGGGGATTCCGAACCACTTCAAATATCCATGGCCCAACCGGGGCTCGAACCCGATACCTGTCGAGCTCCACAGCGCTAGCCACTCGGCCATTCAGATCCTCCTTTGACGTCATAAATTAAAAAAACTCTCTAATAACTAGGCTAGTATGGTATTTGTATGATACTTTTGAAATTAAAATTTTACAAAAATAAAAATGCCATTTACAAAATTCACTCTAAAGATAACAGAAGTGTGTACTATAATATAGCTTGTTAAACAGATAATTTGGTTAAAATCTAGAATACTGTACCCTTGAGAAAGTCGCCAATCTTGCAACCCTGAATATTTCGCCACTTTGCCACCAATTTCTTTAGGGTTCCAATATTGTAATTAGTGGAATTCGTAGCTTCACCTTCCGAACAATATAATGATTATTTTATTGCTATTTCGATAATTTTCTGCAGTAAATAAGAACAGAAATATATATTCTTTTAAATAAGTATTCCGATAAATTATTGATTATTCCGAGCTTATTATATCGCTCATACAGAACATAAACAAATTTTATGATATTGCCACTCAAAAAAATAAGAAACAAACAAGAAAAACGATTATTTAATTTATTAATAACTTATATTTTTAAGAATAAAAAATATATTAAAAATATTTTCCTTTTTAAAGTTGTTTATTTAGTTAGGATTTTGTGGCAACCTTAATTTGAATTCGCACGCGAAATATTTGAAGATTTAACTTTTTAGAACGTTGGTTAACGTTGCAATTTAAATTTTTAATAATAAAAATAAATTATTAATAATAAAATAATTTTTATGGAAAGTTACAACGTAAATTTTTCTGTGGATTTGTGCTATTGGTCAAGTATTCCATATTCATTTCCTATGGCAAGTACAGGAATGGATGGAATGTGAATGGGATGATGCAGGGTATTATCAGCTTGCAGAATGGATGAAAGGGCCTCTGCATGCGTTTTTTTATGAATTGAATAAATTGGGTGCGAATGCAGTGATTAAGTATTGCATGGAAAATTTATTGATTGCTGGTAAGTATAAATGTCCAAAGTGCGATTCTGATATGAAATTGTTTGATTGTCTTGATGTTTGTGATGGAAAAGTATGGACGTGTCGAAAGAAAGGAATTAATGTTAACTATGTTATTAATTTTAATGTTAACTATGTTATTAATTTTAATGTTAACTATGTTATTAATTTTAATGTTAACATATTCTTGGGTGAATGAAATTAGGAGCAAAAGTGCTATGAAGGATTTATTGGTTGCGAATCATACGATAACAGATTGGCATGAATTTTATAAAGAGGTGTGCAAGGACGAGTGTTTAAATTTTAAGGCTATGACTGGAGGTGTTGGAAGAATTGTTGAAATAGATGAATCAAAATTTAGTAAAAGGAAGTATAATAGAGGTAAACATGTTGAGGGTAAATGGGTGTTTGGAGGAATATTGAGATATTCGAATGAATGCTTTTTTGAAGTGGTAGAAAATAGAAGTGCGGATATTTTGTTAGAAATGATAAAAAGGAGAATATTCCGGGTACTACTATAACGTCGTCGTACAATTGCCTTTCACATGTGGGTTTTGTACATTTGGCGGTCAACCATAGTATGACATTTAAAGACCCGGATACAGGAGCCCATTTTTTATTATTTCACCGATGGAATAAAACGTTCGTTTCCACCATAGACGAAGGACATATCACAATAAAAGGTAAGTTATTCTCTGGTTTCTTGTTCTTTTTGCTCTTTTGTTAATATTAATTTATCATTAGAATTCGGCTTCGTAAAGAACATGACTTATTTTTTACAATTAAAAAAAAAAAAAAATTGGCGAATTAGCGAATAATTTTGGCGAAATTTTATTGTAACAGCGATTATTATCTTTGTCTAAACGATGCATTTTTGTTACTTAGCAAAATAAAATTCCACATAATAATTTGGCGATAAAGCGATTTAATTTGTGTAAAAGCAATTTAAGAATAAAATGTTGTCAAAACATTGATATACTTTAGCGTTAAAGCAACAATAAGTGTCGTAAAAAGAAAACATTAAGATTTTGCCATAGTAGTGGTAAACTTTTGCCGATAAAGCGATATAAATTGGCGCAAAGACAATTTAGACTTCATTTTTTTTGTAATAATAGTGCTAAATTTTGGCGTAAAAGCGATAACATTCGCTGCAAATAAAAATTTAAAATTTGGCGATAAAACATAACTTTTGGCGTAAAAGCACTTCAAATAACAAATTTTGCTTAGTGGGAAATTTTAGTGATAAAGCAATAAATGTTGACTATAAAGCATTTTAAAGATTAAAATTTTGGCAGAATAGGGATAATATTTGGTGTTAAAGCGATGAACTTTGGCTTCAAAGCCTTTTCAGGAATAACATTTGATGTAATAGCGGTTAAAATCTAGGATCCTGTACCCTTTGTGCCAAACACATTGCCAAGTCGGTAAGTAAGCATAGAAATGAATGGGCCAGGTAGTTTGCGCGGTAAAATGATATTACGCCAAAATCCTTTACTGTATTGCCAAATCGCCAAGTAAACAGACAAAATGGTTGCCGAAGTTCGGTGTCATTGTAAAATGCTATTTCGCCAAAATTTATAGCCAAACAGTGTTTTTACGCCAACATTAGCAGCCAAATAGCTATTACGTTAAAGTTTATTCCTGAAAAGGCTTTGAAGTCAAAGTTTATCGCTTTAACGCCAAATATTATCACTATCCTGCCAAAATTTTAGCCCTCGAAATGCAAAATTTAATGCTTTATCGCCAACATTTATCGCTTTATAGCCATTTTTCACTAAGCAAATTTTGTTATATAACTTCTTTTAAGCCAAAAAAACGCTTTATCGCCAATATTTATCGCTTTATAGCCAAATTTTTCACTAAGCGAATCTTGTTTTTTGAGGTGCTTTTACGCCAAAAGTTAATGCTTTATCGCCAAATTTTTATCACTAAAATTTTTTATCTCTGGAATACTTTTGCGCCAAATGATACCGCTTTTACGCTATTATGCCAAAAAAAATTTATACCTAAAATGCCTTTACGCCAATTGATATCGCTTTATCGCCACATTTTTACCATTATTATGCCAACTTTTTAATGTTTTCTTTTTACGCCACATATTGCCGCTTTAACCCCAAAATATATCATTATTTTGTCAACATTTTATTCCTAAATTGCTTTCACACAAAATTAAATCGCCTTATCGCCAAATTATTATGTGGAATTTTATTTTGCTAAGTCACAAAAATGTATAGTTTAAACAAAGATAATAATCGCTGTTAATTGATAAAATTTCGATACGATAAAATTTCGCCAAAGTTAGTCGCTAATTCGCCATTTCTTTCTTTCTTTTCTTCTTTTTTTTGTAATGTCAAAAAATAAGTCATGTTCTTTACGAAGCCGAATTCGAATGATAAATTAATATTAACAAAAGATAAAAAAAGAAGAAAAAACTAGAGAATAACTTACCTTTTATTGTGGTATGTCCTTCCTTTGTGGTGGAAACAAACATTTTATTCGCCACCACATGCACTCTGCCAGATAATTATCAAATGTTCCTTACACATTATTTTATTAATATTAATTTAATTATTAAAAATTTAAATTGTACCGTTAACTAACGTTCTAAAAAGCTAAAGCTTCAAATATTCCGAGCGAATTCTAATTACGGTTGCCACAAAATCCTAATTAAACGAACATCTTTAAAAAGAAAGTTAATTATTTAAAAATAAAATATAAGTTATTAATAAATAAAAAAATCGTTTTTCTTGTTTGTTTCTTACATTCCTGAGTGGCAACTTCATAAAAATTGTGTATGTTCTGAATCAGTGACCGACGTACGTTGTAAGAATAAGTTCGGAATAATCAATAATTTATTGGAATACTTATTTAAAAGAATATATATTTCTGTTCTTATTTACTGCAAATAATAATATAATCACAATAACAATAAATATTCATTATATTGTTTGGAAAATGCAGCTACGAATTCCTCTAATTATAGTATTGCAACCCTAAAGAAATTGACGGAAAATTGGCGAAATAATCAGGGTTGCAAGATTGGCGACTTCCTCAGGGGTACAGTATCCTAGATTTTAACCAGAACTTGTTTCTTCTATTCTATTAATTAATAATAATTACATTCTATTAATATATAATTATATATTAATAAATGACTTTATTTTTGAAATTTGCATGTTTTAGAAGATTTATGAAAAATATATTATTTATTAATACTAATGTTTTTACTCATTAATACGTATGATTTAGCAGAAGTACAGTTGGTCCAAAAAAATGGCTCAGCCCTGATAACTTATGTAGCTATGTATGTAGTAATATGTAGTAACTTATGTAGCTATTATTAGATTTTCTCATAAGTGATATAGTTAAAAATGGCTCAAAAGTGTAATTGATTGCAAAAGTTACACAGTTGATTAACATGATTAATTAATCGTTAATGGGAAAATTTTCCATTCAGAACCCGTGGTTTTAAAAGAAATCGATTCTTCTTCATTAGCTCAAAAGACCTACTGTGGGCCAAGGCCGTCTGTCTACCGGCAGATTTCGAAAGAGATATAAACGCAATACAATAATAAAATTAGTGTATGATTTTCTTTTGTAAAGATGTAATAAAATACTTTGGTGATATATAGGTTCAAAAATTGAATTTTAAAATGACAAATGAAACTTTTGCTTAATGAAACAATATCTTTCATTATAATTAGTAAATAGTCCAAAGAATTTTTTTTCCAAAACTAAAACCCTAATTTTAGTTAAATATTTGAAAATATTTTTTTGAAAACATTAAATATTGAATACCGTTTAGATCAAAGACAGACAAGGTTCTAATTTAAAGGAAAAATAATATTCCAACAGCTTTTGTAAAGCAAAGAATTCATTAATATTTTTATACTAAAAATTTACTTTAAGCGTCAAATATGGACATTAAAAATTATTTTTTGGTTATTGGTTTTATTTACTATTATTTCATGAAGTCAAGCTGTGACAGTTTTTTGTGTCAGAAAAATAAGAACTAAATTATTTTTTCAAAAATGTAATAAATATTTTTTAGCTAAAAAAATCTGATTAAATATTTAGTTAAAAAGAATAAAAATGTAAAGCAAACGAATAAAATTATCTCCTTATTATTTTTCCTCTTTCCGAACTAACAAATAAAAAAATAGATCTATAATAATTGTTTTTCTTAATTTGGGAACGGGCTCCTAACTGACATTTTGTTGAATATATCTTAAACGTTTGATAATAATTTCAAAAAAAAAAAAAAAAAAAAAATTTATATCTGAAGGTATGACGATACTAGAAAGCCAATCGCATAAAAATTTTAGTATGTTATTATTAATTTTTTTTTATAACAGTATTTAAAATCTGTTTTTTTCTAAAAACATTTCCAAAAAAACTTGAGTAAAATTATGTTTTTAATTAAAAAAAAATATTTCTTTTCGTCTAGTAAAAAAATAAAAATCATTAAGCGATAATTTCATTTACAATTAGTAAAGTCAATTTTTGAACCCGAAACTTTTAACCATATCTCTACAAAATATATATATGGACACGTATTGGAAAAATTACGTAATAGGAAAATTTCGAGTTAGTGGTTAATTAATTATGTAAATAAATTTTATTAACCAACTGTTTTACATCATAAGTTAAATACCCTTTCAGCCATTCCCAACGATATCACTTACGTGAAGCTCTAATGATAATTACAAAAGATTTTAAAGGTGTTTTTTTTTTTTGTAAGTGTGTGTATGGGATTGTCCTCACAGTTCATGCCGACTTTGGAGAAAAATTGAAACTCTGCATATATAAATTTTGGTATACATCTACTATATATAATTCCCGTGTCACGATGTTTGTTCGGGATGAACTGTGAAACTAATAATCCGATTTTAACTTTTTTTTTCTTAAATGTGTGTTTTGTTCCAACTTGAGAGATAGGATAATTTTTATACAGATTTTTTTTTTCATTTAAATGCAAAATCGACGATTTTCATATTTCGCCATTTGGCGCCATTGACGCCATTTGGCGCAGCTAAAATTTACGAATTCTCATCCGATGGACGTAATTTTGAAAGTACATTCAAAATACAAGCTCAGGTGTACCATAAGATCGGGTCGTTGATGCCACTACCTAACGAAGAGCCAAAATTTCTTCAAATTTATTTTATGGGCAGTTCTGAAGAACGTGTGACAGTATAATTTTATCGAACAAGCAAGTACAAAGAGCTATTGTAGAATTGTTGGAAAATCTTTTAGAAAAGCATAACCAACTTATTAAATTATTTAACGTATTTATTTATTTTGACGAAAGACAGATTATCAAGAAATAGTGTTCATCGCTTAGTTCTTAGATAAATGAAAGTAATGATTATTAAAAATTAAATTTGGTAAAATAATTATAAAACAGCGTTAAAAATCAACATTATCTACACCGTTCATTAAATTAATAAAAATTAAACATTTTCTATTCGTTGAAGCTTAATTTGAACTTTTCATCATTCTTTACCAATCACTTCCTTAACAATACCAATTATAGTATCTAATAATTGAACGAAATACAAGAAAGCCACAACAACGCGTGACCGGGTCTGCTAGTTTACTATATTGCATAGGTGCCATTCTGTTTCATAACCTTCCTCCGTTTTTCAGGCAACTTGAAAATGACGTCCTTCTAAAACTTAGAATAAGTACCTAATTAAAGTACTATCATTAAAAAAAGGAAAATCATTAAAAAAAAAATTTTCATAAATTAATCCTTTAAAATTAGCCTGATGACCGAGTGACTAGCGCTTTGGCGCTCGGTGCCACAGGTCTCTGGTTCGAGTCCTAACGATGCCAGGGATGTTTGTAATGATCCGGAATTCCCTTTAAATCGCAGATCCCGGTCTAATATGAATGTAGAGTAGTGTAGGCGTAACAACCCTGCCCAGTAAAATGGAAAGCCTCTCCTGTCTCGAAATCTATCAGTAGGCAATCGGCCTCGACCCATTATCAGGTTGTTGAGCCAATGAAGAATATTAATAATATATATAAATATATATATACGTATATGTGCGTATGCATATATGTAGAAGCATGTGCATGTATGTATTTTTGAGTTTGTATGTGTGTGTGCCTGTATGTGCGTATAAATGTACATATTCCCATATGTACCTTTAAATATATATATGTAAACGAAAGTATTTGCAAACTTATACATAGTATGAATGGGTGTATGTGAATTTATAGATATTGTATGCGCATATTTATGTTTATATGTGTATATGTGTATGAATTTGTATATGCATGTATGTGTATATGCCCAGTTGGATGGAAATAGGCAGATTCCTTGAACTTCCTTGCACAGCGTTTTACGATCCTCTCCGAAGATGCAGATTTCTAAAGGATATATACTTAGGAGGACAACCTGTTGGGTGAGGAATATAAAAGAAGGTTTGTAAAATCCATAAAAGGAACTCAAATTTGCTTAACTTAATTTTTTCAATTTAATTATTTATTTTTTCCAAAAAATTTTAATTAAAAAAATTTTTTATCCTCCGCAAGTTTTATTTTTCTTATTAGGCATCATTTTTCTTATCAAATACTGACGTATTTAACATTTCATTTGTCACTTAAAAACTGTTTTTTATATAGTAAAGAAATTAATTTAATAATTAGGTGTAATAATGCATCTTAAATGTCTATTTTCTAAACAAGAGAAAATACTTGAATACAAAAATCTTAAAATTTCCATCTTTTTCCGTAAAAAAAAAAACAATTCCAATTTTTTTGAAGATACTGGAGATTCCTTGAGAGAATCAGAAAACAATTTACGAGTGAAAAAAGTTAAAAATATTTTGATAGTCCGTCATCATTCAACGAGCCCTGTAGAAGACTTTAACTTCCGAATTCTAATTAGTTTAGTCTGTTACCTCAGGGATAAATAGCTCCACGTGCATAGGGGATGTATGCGCCTGATAGTATAAACATCTTGTCTGTGTAGGGTCTGGTTGGTGTGAGCTGGCTGGAGAGAGAAAGAAATGTAACACCAGATAGTGTGAGTTTGGTTTTGGAATAAAGGAGTCATGTTTATAGTTCTCTAGTGCTATATGTTTTATTGCTAGATCATAACAGAGTCTCTGCTTTCGTGCAACGTATGATTACTTCTGGTAACTGATCCGAGATCTCTCGCTGTTTTGCATGTATTGCTTTCAATGTACTCAAGTTATAATTTTAATTAAACTTTCAATTGCTTTATGTAAAGTAAAATGCGCTTAACCTAGCAGAAAAATCCATATGCCACAAAAAAATACAAGAAATCCAAAGAAATAACACAAAATGCATCAAAGATATCTTTATTACAATTTTATATTTCAAGCTGGACTATTTAAATATGGAACAAAAAATATATCCGAAAGAAAAAAAAAGTCATCTTTGGGAGGCGTCATTTGCAAATTCTTCAACGGCACGTGAGCTAGGAAGAAAAAAACTTGCTGATAAGGGTTGCACATTTTTTTTTTTTTTACAATTTAAATTTTAAAAATAGTACACAAGCGGTATATTAACCTCTTGTTAAGTGCTTTGATTTCGGCAAAAATTTATGTTGCCAAAAGATTACAGTTAGTGACATATTATTGACAGTTAGTGACAAATTAGTGACAACAGACAAAGTGATTGGCATGGCAATTATTTCATTTCGGAAAATTTTTTTAAATAAAAATATTTAATTATATTGTTTTCAAAAACTAAAATAATGAGTGTTTATGAATTTATAAATATAGGAATTTTTTTTAAATCATTTTTAGGAATAAGTATATTCCTGAACACTAAGTTGATCTTTTGCAACATGCATTGATTTTCTGTTGTCTACCAATTCGTAACTTGAAAATTATACATTTAATATATAAAATATTATACATCCTATTGTATTTATTTTCTTTGTTCTTCCTCGTACGCACACAAGCTTAAGAATACTATTTGCATTTATATGTATATATATTATTTTTGTCCATCTATGGCAGATATGCTAACGTGTAATTTTTAAAGCAGATTAATGAAGATGATATTATTATTAAGATTAAATGGTACTTCTAAAATTTTGGATATCTGCCATAGATTAATTATTTTTCCATTATAATTAAAATAAAAATTAAATTTTGCATAAATATTACTGCTTTTAGGACAAACAAAATCAAAGTTTTTTTTTTATTTTCAAGTTTTTAATCTATTTTTAAAATGGCAAATTACGAGAAATATAATCCGGTAAAACAAAATATATAACTATTTTTTTGGGAATTTCATATCTAGAAGTTTCTATGTTATGTTCAACTGCTCATTTAGATATCTCAGGCCGGACTTTTGAAATTTAGCCTTTTTATGCAAATTGCTTTAAAAATCTTTTAGAATAAGTGTAAGACACACAACAATTTTTTTTTAATTTCGAATTTTTAATAGCTTTTTAATGAAATATTTAATAAAGAGTAGATTAATTATTAATTACAGATCCTTATACGAATCTGATTTTTAATTAATTCTCATTATTTATATTTTTAACTCTCTCAAAATATCCAGCGTTGCATTTATCGTCAATCGTTCCCGTAATTGTCACATTCCAAAGTTTCACGGCAATGTTTTTCATCTATATACAGTAGAACCTCTTTTAAGTCGAACCTCGATAAGTCGAAAACTCCAAAACACGAAAAAAAAAATTTGTTCCCTTCCCTTCAAGCCCCAAAACCTCCACGACTCGAAATAATGAGTCAATCCCCACAAGCCATTTTGGTACATATTTTCCCTCCGTAACGCGAAAAAAAAAAAAAAAAAATTGGATCTCTATATCTCGAACATTAGCAATGTTCGATTTTACAACCTTTACAACTTGATCATTTGAAATTAATTACCTCTATAGCTCCTCTATAGCATATCTTCAAGCTACACGTGTAATAAGTCTATACCGACTTTAAGGATTTGCTGACAATGCACGTCATTGTTTCTTAGAAAACAATTATTGAGTATACAGTAAATAGAACAACCAATTCTATGAAATATTCTAAATATTCAATAATATAACTCAAAATAAGTTAGAAAGAATCTAGACCTCTACAAGTCGAATATTTCCTTACAAAAATCCGCGTAAGTCGAAATCCTCCATAAGTCGAAAACTCTATAACTCTAATTATTTGGCGTCTCCCTTGAAGTTCGACTCACAGAGGTTCAACTGTATCAGTGATATTTCAGTGGCATTGCAGAACAGCGGAAGTACGGTAGTGTATATATCAATGATGTTTCAATCTCATTGCAGGACAAAGTAAATGCAGTAAATACTATGCATGAACAGAAATAGACGTTAGAAATTTCCATGAATTCATATTTTCTAAGGGCAAATAAAATTCGTCATACTCACTATGACACCTTCACACTTCAGTCCCTGGGCGCAGGGTGGGAGGTTGTTGTAGACCCCGTTTTCTCCTTGAGTCACGCTGCACAAGCCACCTGTTGAGCGGTAATCAATGCACAAGCTTTTACAATGTTCGTTCTAATGTAAAGAATTGTAAAATATAACACGTTTTTTTAGAATGAAATGAAATATCCTTTAAATCTCTTCATTACGTAAAACAAAAAAAAATTATTGTTGACGAGAACTTGCAATTCCTCTTTTTACCTTCCTTCTGCACGCGCTTTCCGAATGCTGACGAAAAAAAATATTGAAATCAATTTAAAAATTAAAACTACTACTTTAAGAAGAAGGTTAGGTTTTTAAATGTGTTTGAACGTCATGTAAATTGCCAGATATTCCCATTGCATTCTGCATGAAAAATAACTGCACTTAAGAGTACAAAGCAACGGCGGCTACCAATTTTGTTCTAATCCAATTTTTTAAAAGGAATTCTGGAAATCTCATTTCATCCTTTATGTCAAACAGTTTTTATAGTCACAATCAAAGAATGCATATTCTTATGTTTGCGACCAAAATAACTTTTCAACATTTTTTTTCCATGGGGCCTGATGGCCGAATGACTAGCGCTCTGGCGTTCGGTACCTCAGGTATCGGGTTCAAATCCCGGCTTTGCCCATGGGTGTTGTAGTGGTTCGGAATCCACTTTAAACCGTAGGTGCCGGTCCTATTAGGATCGTAGAGCGCTGCGGGGGCATTGTTACTTGTTATTGGCTTACCATCAAGTTATACGCGCCCCCTGTGTAATGCAAAGTGAGTAATGTCTGTGCAGCCCTTATAGGCATCCAAAGACGTCCATGTCTGTTTGCCAGCTGCACTGGAAAAAAAAAAAACATTTTTTTTCATATGTGTTTAAAAGCAAATAAATTATGTGTTTTTTTCTACCGATCCCGTAATATAACGTAATTTTATACAGCTGCATAAAAAAAACATTTCTACATTTTTAGCAAGTTATTGCAGTTTCCTTTAGAATTGCTCAGAAAAACAATATGTAAAATTTTTAAATAAAGCATTTCACTATGTTATGACAAAAATGAAGAAGATTTTTTTTTAAATATTTTTAATTACCTTTTTTAGCAGCACTTCGGCAAAATGACATCATACCAAAAGTTTTCACGCAAAAAGTCCCTGAACAATCAGACTGTGATTTACATGACTGCAACCCTGAGGCCTAAAAAATAATTAAAAGAAACATTTGTTTTACTCTGGCGTCGTTTCCTATAAAACCAATACAAGTTTCATAATTTTTTTTATCTCGACATCTAAGAATTTGAACGGCTTTGCCTCGAAAGTATCCCACACATGGAATAAAGAAGTTACAAGATTTCATTATATATGCACATCTATGAAAACTATATAAAATAATCATCAGCAAAGGCAGGCATAGACTGAAGTGCTAAACTAATTAGGCTAAAGAGATTTAATTAATTTTTTACTATATGTATGGTAAGTATTAGAAGAATGTTTCACTGAAACAAGTAATATTAAAACAAATTTTTTAAAGTCAATTCCTTCTTTTTTTTTCCCCTGTATTGCAGAAAGTCCTTTATAAATAATTTTCATTCATTTTTTTAAGTTCATCTGGCACCATCTATTAATAGATACATGCAACTTAAATCTAAAAAAAAAAAAAAAAAAAAAACTAAAATGAATTAATTAAATTTAATGAATGAATGAATATTTGAAAAACTGCATTAACATCCAGTGTCATCCACTACAAGTTCAAAAAAAATGTATTTGAACTTGAATGGATGAATAAAAAGTATTTTATGAACGATTGAAAATTTGAACAAGATATATCTAGGGAGAGTGTGAACTAATAGAAGGAATTGAAAAATAATTAATATTTTTGAGGAATTTTTAATTTTCTTAACCAGGCATCTTCAAATTTTCAATAATTTTTAGAAGTTATACTATTACTTTGATGGCTAAATATTATTTTTAATAATAAATAATATTTATATAATTTTCATTAATATGTTAAAATAATTAATAAATAGAAATAAAAATAATTGAACATTAAGAATTTGAAGAGTTTTGGCTCGAAAATATCCCACACATGAAATAAAGAAATTGCAAGATTTTATTATACAATGCACATAATTTTTGGATGAACATCTATGAAAAGTTTATAAAATAATCATCAGAAAAAAAATCACAAGTGTTGCATAGAATTAAACGCTAAAATTATTAGGCTACAGATATTTAATTTATGCCATTGTTTAATATTTTGTTCGTCTTATTTATGGTAAGTATTTGAAAAATATTTCACTGAAAAAAAAAATTTAATATTGTTAAGGAATTTTTAATTTTTATTTCCTAAACATGACATCTTCAAATTTTCAATAATTGTTAGAAGTTATTTTACTTCTATGGTTAAATATTACTTTTTTTAATTGTATAATTTTAATTAATATGCTAAAATAAAAATAATTTTGATTTAAATTTTGACAAAAAAAAAAAAAAATAGTCTGAGAAAATAATGATTATATAAATAAAAATTAAACAATATTGCAAGTATCAAGTGGATATTGTAGGGGCTCATTGGTAAATCTATTCGAAATTAGTTTTAGTTTCAGGAAATACGCATCTATCCAGAAACATATATCTCATTTTATATAAGAAATTGAAATACTTTTTTAACCTCTATAAAAAATAAATTCAAATTTGAACATTTAATTTGAGAAGTTACGGAAAAATCGGACGATAAAAAAAAACGTTATACAAAAACTCTCTGTTATAATTTCAATCTAAGCTTTAATTTATTAAGGCTTTTTTTAAATCTTTCTAAATTTGAATTTCGTTATTTTGAAATGTTTTCTCAACATAATCTGTTAAAAACATATTATTAGTAGTAATATTTTAATTTAGCCTGCATGTTTGCTAGTAGGCATTAAAATATAACATATTTTAAAAATAGAAGAAAAGAATTTTTTAAATTTAACATGAGATGCATACACTTCAATATATTTAAAATAAAAAAAAATCATAATAAAATTTTAACTTTAAAAATAAAAAAATTTTACTTTTAAAAGTAAAATTTTATTTTATTTAAGACAAAATAAGCACCTTGAATGCTATCGTTGAAAGAGACTTATTAATTAATGCTATAAGCTTTTGAAGAATTTTTTTATACACAACATATCTGAAAACTTCGAATATTCTTATCGGGAATAAACAAGATTAATTCGTAAATTGAAAAGATACTAATTAGATTTTGAGAAAAAGAGCTAAGAAATGAGCACCACAGAATTTGAACATTTCATTTGAGAAGTTACTTCTTCTTAAGCATATTCCGAAATTTGCTGTTTTTGCGTGGATTATTTACCATAAACGAATACTACAAAGCAGGAAATCTCGCTTCGCTACCAGAGGAAAATTCAGCGTCCTATTTCATCCTACATCCATTTTTTAAATGTTATATAGTTAAGAGATTTTTTAAATAACAAATTTTGATTTTACATTACATTATAAATATTTTTCAAGCCTTTTCCAAACACCCTGTGATTGATTTTTCTACTAGCTATCTTATATACTAATAATTGCTGAACGTTTATCATGGATCCCAACGGAAGGGCCTTACAGCTTACCAATTTACATCTCTTTCTGATATAGACACTGAAGCTATCTATTCGAGTTCGGTTTTGGAGTTTCGAACTTGATTATCGTAATTTGAAGTTTTTTGCATGCGAATCTTCGATCATATTTTGTTTTTTTAATACCAAAGTTTTTTTAACTTATGCAAACATAAAGAAATGTTTTGAGCATGTTTTTTTTCCCTTGGCTATATCTTGAGCATCGGACCTGAATGGCTGAGTGGCTAGCGCTCTGGCGCTCGGTACCACAGGTTTCGGGTTCGAGTCCCGGCGATGCCATTATTGTTTGTAGTGGTTCGGAATCCACTTTAAAAAGTAGATCCCGGTCTAATAGGATCATAGATCGTTGCGGGGGCATTGTTACTCCGCCTCCGTGGCTTGTCTTCAAGTGACACGCGCCCCCTGCGTAATGCAAAGTGAGTACGTCTGTGCAGCACTTGCCTTAAGGCATCCAAGACCAAGCTGTCTGTGTTTGCCAGCTGCATTAGAAAGAGAAAATATCTTGAGCATACTTTGAAAGCCAACCTCTAAAATGATGAAGCTATTTTCCAGCCAGAAAAATTAAAGGTATATTAAAAATTCAATTATTCAAAATATCCTTTGGTAAGTAGGCATGCAATAACGATAAATAAAATTTCCAAAGATCGCTTACCATTGCAACCATGCAAGCAATGATGAAAATACAAGCCAACTTCATTTTTGCAGGAGAGGATATCCGTGTGTAGAGATATTTCTTGATACTTTTTGTGGTGTGTGCTACAGTCTCTGAGAGTGTGCTGTCTTTTATACATAAATGGGATTCATTGTTGACAACCAAAGTTTTATTTATGACTTGATTATACTATCTCATCTTAGAAAGGGGTTTCTTGGGTAATGTTTTAACAATTAGTTTATAGGTTTTTATTAATGTCTATGACGCTTATATAAAGACAACATATTGCGTATTTTCTATAGTGAAATTATCTCCATTCTTTTAAAAACTTTAAAATGTCAGACTTGGACAAAGAATTGCTACTATGTTGCAAAATTTATAGTTTTTCATTCTTCTCCAAAAAGCTATAAATTTCAAAAACACTTAACTGTTTAAAAAAATTTCCAGAAAGTTACAAAATCGTTAGAAGTTATGGTGAAGAACTTGTTAAATTATGTACTGTAATAAAAAGTTATCGTGACAAATTTAGCTATACAGGCAAAATGTAATTTGAGAAGTATAAAAATCAAGTTGATTTATTTATTAAAAAAAATTTCATTGCAATATATCCTTATCATCTTATCAAAGAATTTTTTTAGTAAGTTATATCTTACTTAAATAAATTATATGACCATAGCTTATTAACTAAGGTCATATACTTTCGTTAATATGTATTACATAATCTAATTTAATAAGTATGAAAAAAGGAATACAAGAAACTTGATGTGCTGTACAATTCTTTAAGTATGCATAGGATAAATAATTTTTTGTAACTGAAAATTTATTTAAGGAACGAAAATATATAGAGGGCTTCATGACAGTTTTCACATATCTGTGACCCTAGTTATAATTGAAAGAAAAAAAGAAATAATAATGAGAATATTCAGATGATTTTAACATTAAAAGAACACAAAGTTACAGGACTCTGAATGACTTTTACATCATAAATATGGCTATTTATAAATTTTTCTGACTCAAAATTTTTCTATTAAGAAATTCGAGTTTTTTGACACAATCGATTCAGCTATATGTTACCGTCTTTTTGTTACGATTACTAAAATAATGTAAGAAAAATTTGCTTGACTTCATTGGAAAACGCTTGTAAACAATAAAAAGAATAATAATTACAAAATTTATGGGAAAAATAGTATAACCACGAATTTTTGTGACAAAATTTTCATAAGTTACAAAATTACATAAAAAAATAAATAATAATAAATAAGCCCGTATATAATATTATAATAATTTGATTCATTAATTAAAAGATACGTTACGTTTTTCTTGTTATGATTGCTAAGAAAAAAGCAAGAAAAATTTTGCTTGATTTCATTGAAAAACTCTTGTAAACAATAAAAATAATTATAATTATATTTTTTTTTTATTTTATTACAAATTTTTTCATTTAGTGCCAATAAAATCTTATGATACTTCCCCATGATTAAGCGAGCGATGAATGGCCAAAATACTTTATAAGACCGCCTAATAAAATAATGTCATTTTTTTTTTTTTTTTTTTTTGAAGCATCTTAAATTTTCTAAGCCAATGGACTCAAATAGCTAATATAGAAGTTTGATATTATTTATTAGCTGCACCAAATTAATTAATTGGTTTGCTTTCAGAGAGCTATATTAAATATGGTTTTTAAAATATTTGTAGATTGGGAAAAAAGGCTGATTTCTCTTTTTTTGCACTTTTTACTTATTGCTAATTGATGGTAATTAAAGGATTTATTGCAGTTTAATAAAAACTTATTAGAAATTTGGCCACATGATTTTTTTAAACTTTACAGAAAAGATTAACTATTTAACTTTTTTAGTCATTAAAAGACTAAAAAAGTTAAATAGTTAATCTTTTCAATTTAAATTGGATAATTTTCAATTTAAATTGGATTGAAATGAAATAATTTGATGATGTTATTTATGATTCATTTGTAATATTTTTAAATGTTCACGATTTTAAATTTATTCGTAAGTAACTCATTATTTTAATAAGGAATCAATAATTTAAAATTATTTTTCTTGTAAGAAATCCTACAAATATATTTTTTAAGTAATTTAAAAATAGACTCTTCTTTATTCAATAACGATGTAACTATTTAATTTTTTATTCATTTCAAATATTCTTACTTACGCTCCTATTTTTTTTTCTTATGAAGTAAATAAGTTGTTAGGACGTTCGTAGATTTCATTTAATATTTTAATATATTCCCTTATTTTTTTTTAAATTTATTTATATTTTAGTTTCCTTCTGCGTGCTTTTTTATTAAATGTTTATTGAATATTTACGTCAAATAATATTTTTCATATTTTAATTTAATGGTTTGACATATTTTTGTATGATAGTATTTAAATTCAATAATAATAATAATTATTATTATTATTATTTTTGATATGGTGGTAGTAGGAGATATAGGGATATGATGGCCAAGAGACTAGCGCTCTGGCTCTTGGTGCCACAGGCGGGGCCATAATTCGGGGCGGGGCCATAAATGTTTTTAGTAGTTCGGAATCCACTTTAAACCACTTTAGTTCTCGGCCTAATATATGACTATTGAGCTTAGGGCTGACAACCCTACCCCGTAAAAAGAAAACATCTCGTATTTCGGAATCTGCCAGTAGGCAGACGGCCTTGGCTCACCATGGGCCTGTTGCGCCTTAGAAGAAGATTTATATTTTTAGATATGGTGGTATGAGATATTAGAGAGTTTTTGCACAACGTTTTTTTATCGTCCGATATTTTTTTCTTCCTATGAGCATGCTCGCTAGGAAAAAAAAAAAAAAAGGACGATAAAAAAACATTATGCAAAAACTCTCTGTTATAATTTCAATCTAAGCTTTAATTTATTAAGGCCTTTTTTAAATCTTTCTAAATTTGAATTTCGTTATTTTGAAATGTTTTCTCAACATAATCTGTTAAAAACATATTATTAGTAGTAATATTTTAATTTAGCCTGCATGTTTGCTAGTAGGCATTAAAATATAACATATTTTAAAAATAGAAGAAAAGAATTTTTTAAATTTAACATGAGATGCATACACTTCAATATATTTAAAATAAAAAAAAATCATAATAAAATTTTAACTTTAAAAATAAAAAATTTTACTTTTAAAAGTAAAATTTTATTTTATTTAAGACAAAATAAGCGCCTTGAATGCTTTCGTTGAAAGAGACTTATTAATTAAAGCTATAAACTTTTGAAGAATTTTTTTATGCACAGCATATCTGAAAACTTCGAATATTCTCATCCGAAATAAACAAGATTAATCCTTAAATTAGAAAGATACTAATTAGATTTTGAGAAAAAGAGCTAAGAAATGAGCACCACAGAATTCTACGGATAATTGTTTCAAATTCCGATGGCATCAGAGGCCAAAATTAGCTCACTAATTGAGGATTTTAATTATAAAGTGATCAATAAGTTTCGTAGTCATGAGCAAAGCTAAAAGTTCTAATGGATATTCTGTGTCGCTATTTAATGGAGGGCTATACAATAAAAATTTAAAATATAAAATTTTATTTTTACTTCTGCCATCATAGAAAGAATATTTTACTTATTTTCTCAAATTATTTATTTCTCTTGCAAAAGATATCCGCTTGCATAAATTGAATTCATTATGGCGCTAAAGTCAATCACATCACAATAGTTCTAAGTCACTATAAAATCGAGCATTTTTTTTAACGAATGGCAACAATATTTTGATTATATGAACAGTTATTAAATGGAAAAGCACATTATCTTTGTTAAAATTAAAAATTTCCACTAAAAGATTTTGAAAAATAAAATTATTTTATCTTATTATTTTAACGAAATGTATGTAATAATTTAAAATGAAATCAGTAGCATTCATTTTACATATTTAACATAACTATTTCCCATGACTGCAAGAGCGTTACGGAGCAGAAGTCAGACTTCTACCTGCGGGTGCTCCATCAGAACAGAAGCTGCACCCCTCTCCCCTTCTTCCATAAGGGACACGACGACAACAACAACAACATAACTATTGGCAGTAAATGGTATAATGTATAAATAATTTAAAAATGATAGGATTTTACAAGAATAAAAAAGGATTTATTTTAAGCTAGACAACTTTTTGTAATGATGTATAAATAGTTTAAAAAATTCAATTTTAACATTTTGTAAAACATTATCCTATATTAAAATTTAAATCAATTTTATCAATCGTAATATTTTATTTATAATTTCTGCAGAAATTATGCTTCGCAATTTAATAAAAATACTTTCTATTTTCAAATACTAACTACATTTTATAGTTTATAAATATATATTATTTTACTTTTTAGCTATTTTATGACATTAATAACGACTAAAATCACAATCTAAATTATATTACATATGACAGGCAAATCAGTTTCAATTTCAGCTAAAAGTTTTTTTGGAAGACGTATAAAAAAAATAAATTATACTACTTATAGCTGTGTAAAATAGCTGAACAGTTTTATGAATCATTTTAATGTTTTAAAATGTAATCTAAAAACTACATTTTCTTTCTAATATTAATGCAACCAATTTTATACTAAATCAAAGAATTTAATCAAGTAATTTTTTTAAAATTATTCCGATAGTTTAATAAAGCAATTAATTAATTAATTTTTATTTAAGAATTTATTTAAAGCTTGAATCATACTTATTATAATTTTTTTAATTTTATTTATTAATATTTTAAAAAGTCAATTTATGATCATTTTTTTTGTTTCAGAAAAATATAGAAGTAAATTATTTTTTCAAAAATGTAATATGTAATTTTAAAATAAGTAAATCACATCAAATTCATAAAAAAAATTAGTCAAAAATTTAAAGATTGTTAATTTTCCGTTTTCCTAACTCGCACGGTCAACATCAGTATTCATTCGTTGTAGATTTTCGGAGTGCATTGGTCGCGCAGCGACCATAAACCTCCATCCTTGAAAAAATAGGGTTCTTGTCGATTGGTCTAAGCCCATTGCCAGTGTGAAAAAATGTTAAATTTATAGAAAAAGTAGATAATTGAATAAAAATTACAAATAAACTGATAAAAAAAAAAAAAAAAAAAAAAAGGAAAGGAATTAAAATTACAAAATGAAAGCATACTGTAGTAAAAAAGAAAAAGAAAAGTTAATAAAAAACTGAGCACCGCCGTAATGAAAATCAGTCATCCATTGCAGTATAGAAGAAAGCATTGGTCCTTCAGAAAGAGGAAATAGTGATTTAACTATTGATATTTAAAACAGATCGCGGTCTTTTGCGGTTTTTGGGGCAACATCAGTATTATCACTTTACACAAAACAGATCTATAATAATAATTTTTTTTAAATTTGGAAATGTCCCCGAATTAACATTTTCTTGAATATCTCGTGAACCTTTCATAATAATTATTTAAAAAGTAATATTTTGTAATAATAAAAAAAAAATCAAATATTTAAAGTCATATGGAAAATAAAAGCTTCTTTAAAGAAAGTTATTTGAAGCGTTCGCTGAAATGCGTGGCTTAACAATTATTTTCTCTTTTTTTTATTTTTATTTATTTTTTTATTTTGTCATCTTCACATTTTTAGAGTTATAAATTACTTAAAACCAAAACAGCGTAATATAAAAAAGAATAAGTCAAAAACATAAATCAAACAAAAAAGTATACTTATAAAATCTAGAAATAATAGTAAGTAAAAATTATTATGAATCAGTCTAAACCTATGGAGCCAATCATTTTTTTTCTGCTTTTAATTTAGATGATTCATGCAAATTTTTCAATTCGTATTACTAGTTCACACTCTCCCTATATATATATCTTGTTCAAATTTTCAGTCGTTCATAAAATAATTTTTTATTCATTCACTCAAGTTCTAAACCTATGGAGCCAATCAGTTTTTCTGCTTTTAGTTTAGATGATTCATGCAAATTTTTCAATTCGTATTGCTAGTTCACACTCTCCCTATATATATCTTGTTCAAATTTTCAATCGTTCATAAAATAATTTTTTATTCATTCACTCAAGTTCTAAACCTATGGAGCCAATCAGTTTTTTCTGCTTTTAGTTTAGATGATTCATGCAAATTTTTCAATTCCTATTATTAGTTCACACTCTCCCTATATATATCTTGTTCAAATTTTAAAATATATCTTGTTAATAAAATTATTTTTTATTCATTCACTCCAGTTCAAATACATTTTTTTGAACTTGTAGTGGATGACACTGGATGTTAATACAGTTTCTTCAAATATTAACTCATTAATTCAATTTAATTAATTCATTTTAGTTTTTTTTAGATTTAAGTTGCATGCATCTAATAATAAATGGCGTCAGATGTAAAAGGAAAATTTCGACTTTATTTATGAAGGACTTTTCTGCAATATAGGGGAAAAAAAGTTGGAATTGACTTAAAATTTTTTTTTTTATTTATATTACTTGTTATCACTAAAGTGCTAATATTCTGCAGTGGTAAAAAGTATTATAAATCGATAAATATGGATAATTATTATAATTTGAAACTGTGTAAATTTTTTTACGATTTAAAATAAATGTTACCGAATAATAAACTAAACTACATTTGTAAAAAATACCCTAATATTTTTTGGATATTGTAAAAATTATCACAACAGACAGACAGAGTTTAGAAAAACATAAAAGTCGTCTGCTGATTAAATCATCTGAAAGAATAAATAAACTAAAAAAGCATTTTTCTCCGATTTTAGGAATAAAACGCAAATTTGTTGGATACGTTGTACAAAAATTGTTTGCCTTTTATATAACATTAAATATGAAAAAAAAAATTGCCTTAAGATATTTATTTTAATTTTTAAAATAAATTGGCAAATTAATTCTACATTACAAAAAAAAAAAATATTCCTCGTATGCAGAACATCATAAACCAAGTTAATTGAATTTTCTTTTTAACTTACCTAACAAATAAGATTATGTAATAACTTCAACTACTAAAGTTTCATATATTCTTTCTTGCTTTAAAAAATTATTCTTTAAAAGAGTATTATAAAATATAAAATTATTATAAAATAAAATATATTATAATTAGTAATTAATGGTATAGTGTAATTAGTAATAAATAATATATTATAATTAGTAATTAATAGTATAGTATAATTAGTAATAAATGGTATAGTATAATTAGTAATTAATAATATATAACAGTATAATTTAATAGTATAAAATTTATTGTTTAAGAAAATTAGATTTAAAAAAATGTTTGATTTTTTTTTTATAATTTTAAAATTACATTTCTTCTGACTGGCCATGACTGTCTAGCAGAACATCTCCATGGCATTAAAATCTTTTCGAATCCTGGCTGCCCCCTGTGTGGTACAACAGACCCAATGAACAGAGACCACCTTCAACGATGTGCGGTACTTGACGGCGACTCGGAGACAGCGCTTTACTGGCGTGCGAGAGAACTCTTAAGGCAATGACTTCGGTCATCTTTGCATTTTTTGGACGTTTATTCTTTTGTATTTTTTTCACTTGTTATTTTTGTTATTATTACTATTTTTATTCTTCTTGTACTTACCTTGCCATTGGAAATAAAAAATAAAAAAAAATAATAAAAAAATAGTTACATTTTTTAGGTATCTCTAAATCTTTAGCAAAAAAAGATTTTTTTTTTCTCCTGCATCTAATAATAAAAGAGTTCTTAACTATAATTCTCAGTTACTTTGTAACGTTTTGAAGGTTTTTAAAATGCTAAAAGTCGTATCTAAATTTACAACCATTTTTAAAAGAAAGGGATAATAACAAATATTGCAACATAGTAACAACTCTTTATTGAAGTCTGACACCTTTAAGATTTTTAAAGAATCGAACTTATTTTATAGAAAATACTTTACATATTAATGTCACATAAAAGTCAAGTACATTTAAAAAAACCCCAACAAACTAATTATTTAGACATTAACCAAGAGACCCCTGTCTAGGAAGAAACAATATAATCAAGTCAAAAATAAATTTTAGCGGTCATATATGGACTTTAGTTTATGTATAAAAGGTAGCACTCTACCATACACCACAAGGAATACTGAAAACTATCTCTAGATATATATTACTATAGAATCAATCTTCTACTGCAAAAATATGAAATTGGCTTGTGTTTTTGCGATTGCATTCCTGATTGCAGTGGTAAGTGTGTGTGTTTTTGGAATTTCATCTAACATCATTGGTTGTTGTTTTTTTTTATCGGAAAATATTTCAAGTCGTTGAATTTTAATTGTACGGTGCATTCTTCTAGCAATATCTACTAACAAAAGGCCTGAATGGCTGAGATTCTAGCTCTCTGATTTCGGATTCGAGTCCCGGCTGTGCCATGGATGCTTGTAGTGGTTCGAAATCCACTTTAACTGCAGTCCCGGTCTAACAGGATCGTAGAGCATTTCGGGGGTATTCTTACTCCGCGTCTGTGGCTTATCTTCAAGCTTCACGCACCTGGGTAGTGCTAAGTGAGTAACTTCGGTACAGTGCTTGCATCAAGGCATCCAAGACAACTGTCTAAGTGTTTGCCAGCAGCATTAGAACAAAAAAATATCTAGTAACAAAGAGAATTATCCTTCTTCTAATATTAGGTAGTGATTTTGCAATTCACAATAAGTAAAATATTTCGATTTAAAATAAAATAAAAGATTTGTTTGTAATTATTGTTGTTTCTTATCCCACTTGGTCGCCAGCAGCATCTAGACCAAGTCCACGAACCCGTTGATGATTGATTTGGTTTGTCGCTCTACGGCCATTTTAGGCACACTCTGGACTCTGGACTAATTAGACCGAGACCTACAGTTTAACGTGGATTTTAGACCACTAATAAGCATCCATGTCACCGCCAGAATTCAAACCTGAAGCCTGCAATACCAAAGGCCAGAGCGCTAGCCAATTGGGCATCAAGCCGCAAACCTGTTGATGAGTCATGATAAAGGGTAAAAAATGCAGCTTCTTTTTGTCCTTAACCTTGCGGTACAAAGACATGGAGCACCCAAAGGGAGAAGTCTGACTTTACCCTCGGGCTCCGGTTAGCCATTTTAGTCGCCTTTTACGACTTGCATGCTAGGTTACAGCGGGGATATTCTAACCCGGACACCCATGGGACGTTTGTAAAAATTGACAATCTGAATTAATTTGTCGATTAAATGAAATAAGTAAACCTTTAAAAAGTCCTTTAATTATAAGCATAAAAAGTAAATGTTTCTGCTGATGTTTTCAAATTCTTGGCATTTGAACCAAGGCCATTTGCCACTGGAAAGGTAGATAGGAAGACGATCAAATATCAGTGTGTACCACCTGTTTCCCATCATACGTTTTTTTTTCTTCCCCCCCCTCCATCTCTGATAATTATTCTCTAAGTTAATTCAAAACTCTCCATTTAAACATAAACAACAAATGAGATCAACTAATTCTAAATACTCTACTTCAAAGTAAAGTTGTTGTTTTTTAACAGAGATGCACAGACTTCTGTTGCCCGCGAGCAGCTTAGTGAAACAGTTTCATGGGCAGCATGGGATTAAATGGGAAAAGTCTCGAAAGGGATAAGTCTGACTTTACCTCACCCTATTATACTCCTTGGCACTGGGCACCCATATTAGCCGCCTTTTACGACATGCATGAGCTACAGCGGGACTGTTCTAACCCTGATCTACAAGGGACGTCTGGAAAAATTGACAATCTGAAATAAGTTTTTGGATGAAATAAAATAAGTAGAGTAATTCTTTAATTATAAGTATAAAAAGTAAGTATTTCTGCTGGTGGTGTCAAATTCTGGGCATTTGAACCGAGGCCATTTGGCATTGGTCAGGTAGATACGAAGACAGTCAAATACCAGTGCAGTTTCCCATCATACGGTTTTGTTTATTTTCTACATCTCCTATAATTATTCACCCATTTAAAAACGCTCTATTTAAAAATAAGCAACAAATGAATATACTCCACCTCAAAGTAAAATTGTTATTTACTTTTTAAGAGGTGTTTAACAGAGATGCACAGACTTCTGTCGCCAACGATCAACTTACTAAAACTCGTTCAAGGGCAGCTTGGGATAAAAAAAATTGAAACTTATCTATTATACAATAAAATAAATAAAGATTTCAATGCGCAACAATACATTAATTGAATGCGTTTTAGTATTTCATTGGATTTTTTGCAGGAACCAAAAGCAAAATTGAGGATTTTAATAGTTTTTACTTATACGTGCTATTTTTGTCTACATATTCCATTACAAAATATGCTCTTTTCGATCCTCTCTGCCTTTCAGGTTTGAATCCTAATTGAGGCATGGATGTATGTTAGGGTTTCGGAATCTACGTTAAACTGTAGTTCCCGGTCTAATTAGCCTAAAGTGTGCATAAAAGGACTGTAGAGCGACTGACTAACCAAACCAAACTTCTCTGTCTACTTTTAAATTTTTGTTAGATATTTTTGAAATGCCCTGTATATAAAGCAAGGGATTTATTTGAGGATGTGTATTTATTACAATAAAATACACAAAAAAAATCTAATTATTTATTTTTTAAATTAATAAAAAAAATCTTAATTTTGAAAACTTTTGAAGAAGCACTTATGTCGTTTTCTCTATCTTCAAGATACCCTTTATATACAAATTTGATCTTTCACATCGTCATTTATGAAATTCCTGTAAAACAAACTATCGTTTTTTAACAGAATCTTATCAGAGCATATACGAAGAAAAATCAATTTGTTAGTTTTTTTAAGTGATTTCTTTTAGTTTAATAATAACTCTACAGTTAAAATAATTCTCTTTTACTTGATAACTCGTTCCAAACTGGAAGTAGGAAAATAAGTATTATACAGTAAATTACATAATAAAACAATCTTTTTAACACCAAATTGCTATTTCTGGAGTCTCTAAAATGAGGCAGCCAACTTATTACTCAAATTAAAAACTATACTACTTTATTCTAAATTTATATTCGAAATAGGTTTACAGTGAAGACATCTAAAGCAAAAATATAAGTCAAAAGTCTGTTACTTTGCCATGTTTAAGTTTGTAAAAACATAAGATTGAATGAATCGTTTATTCAAAAGTTAATTTATGTTAGGATTTGAATCGTTTACACAAAAGAGTATAATTCATTACTTATTTCTTAATAAAAATTAACTTTTTTAAATTAAAATATGTCAACTTAATAAAAAAGATTTTGCTCCGATTTAATTATGTGTAAAATGTAGCATAAAGTCATTGCCCTCAAATTAAAATTTAACATTACCTAAATCCTTAATAATAACTGTCAGTAACTGTTCACGGTGCCTGATGACCGAGTGACTAGCGCTCGACGGCACAGGTTTCGGTTTCGAGCCCCAGCGGTGCCATGGGTGCTTGTTCGGAATGCATTTTAAACCATATGTCGCGGTCTAATGTGACTGTTGGGCGTAGGACTGACAACCCAACCGCGCAAGCGAATTCAGATAACGGGGTGAACTTAAACGTTCACTGAGACAAGTTAACCCATTGTGTATTTGAAGATTACTTTGGCTTAAAAATTATCGATCTTCCATTAAATAAGACGAACTGGCACAGAGGTAAAGAATCGGATCTCGGACCGCGAGGTGAGGGTTCGAACCTGAACTCAGCTCCTTTCGCAATTATTTGCTACGTTGCGCATCTAAATTTTCCACTTTCCGACTAGTAATTACATTAGGTTTTTATTGTACGCTTTTTTAGCCCCCTTTTTTGTAAGGAAAACAAAAGGATAGAAATAAAATTATAAAAAGGAAAATGGAAATAAAAAATATAAAATAAATAAAAAGAACTTCGGTTCTGAGATCGGCCTTTTTTTTGGGGGGGATTTTTATATATTTTTTATATTATATTGCTTTTCAGATCATCACCATGGCTCCCACATATCAGCATAACCCTTTCACTGTTTTGTTTACATTCATTGTTTACTTTTTTCAATAGTCTTATGGCATCGACAACTGGTCCCTAATTGTACCAAATTTAAACTTAACTTTAAATTCTTTTATTTTGTATTTTACTTTTATTTATTTTTAGTATTTTTTAATTTTTTGAGTACCACATTAATTGAATTTTTAGAAGCTTTATCTTTTATTTTTGATACTAACCTTAAAGCAGTCAATTAGAACTCTAAGCATATTTATGAATTAAGATGAGGTTTAAGGGGTATTTCCCCCTGTTGGTACTCCGTAATCGGTACGCCAGTTGCCTGTTGCCAACAACTCAACCCGGAAAAAAAACATCTGCTGTTCCAAAATCTGCCAGTAAGCAAACGGCTTTGGGCCATGGTGGCGCCAATAAAGAAGAAATGTTTACGAAAAAGAACTATGTTAAACATAAATTATATACGATATGATATTTTAAGCTTTTATTATATATATATATATATCGTTTAATGAAAAAACTAATTTTAAAATATTACTACAACAATGAACCATATCACTATAGCATTTTCAAAATTATTTCATTTCCTTCCCAGAATTATTTAAAATTTTATTACTTAAATATTTTAATACATTAATCAAAATTTGAAGACGTAATTACTTTATAAACTCTTCATAGATGTCCATTTAAAATGAGGGAATGCATTTAAATAAAATTTTGTAATTTCTTTTTTCCATATGAGATTTAATTTTTGTGCTAAATTTAAAAAAAAATCTTATATGGTGAGGTTAAAAATTTTATGACATATGTAATGATTTAATTTGCAATTAACGCTGGAGCAATTGAAATGTTTATTTTTAGGCTTCAGGGATGCAGAAATGTAAATCACAATCTGATTGTTCTTCAGGAATGCATTGTGTGAAAAATTTTGGTCTGATGGCATTTTGCCGAAGTGCTGCTAAAAAAGGTAAGTAACGTTTTCTTTTAAAAAATAATCTTAATTTTTGCCAGAAACAACTTAGTGAACTGCTTCATTTCCAAACTTTGCATATTATTTAAAAATTCTGTATGTAAAAGTGACTATAATAAACCTAGCATTAAAACATTACAAAATGGCAATGTGTTAAAATGTATTCGTTTTTAGGATGTTAATAGTTTAATGTATAAAATAATTTATTCAATGGAGGTCAAACAAAATTGTTACATGTTTTGAAGGATTTTGACAGAATAATTCTACTTTAACATAGTTAATTATATTTAATATCAAATGTTATTTACTTGCCTAGATTTCTGTATAACTTCTGAAAACGGTATATTTCTGTAAAAATTCTGAAAACAGTATATTTTTGTAAAACTTCTGAAATAATATATTTCTGTAAAGCTTCTGAAATAATATATTTCTGTAAAGCTTCTGAAAGCAGTATATTTCTATAAAACTTCTGAAATTAGAGTGTTGCAGAGTGACAATTTCTACATATTCATAATTCTGTAATAAAAAAAAATTACAAATATTTTAAAAAGGCCATATATTAAATTTTACATTTTTTTTTTTTTCGTAAGTCGAAAAAGGTGTATGATGTAAAAAGGGATGAATTTTATTCATGAAAATGACACCAGTAGTAAAATAAAGGCTTGAAAAATAGAAATGTTACTCATGATTGCAGTATTTTTTTTTTTTTTATTTAAATGCAATAGAATTGAAATGCAAACGGCCATGGTTGTCGTGTGACTAGCTCTCTGTTGCTCGGTGCCAGAGGGTTCGGGTTCGTGTCCAGGCGGTGTCACGGATGCTTATAGTGGTTCGGAATCCACTTTACACCGTATGTCCCGGTCTAGTATAACGCTAGAGCGTAGGGTTACCATCTCTAACAGGTGGGGAAAAAAAAACGCGTCCTGTCTCGAAACCAGCGAGTAGGCAGACGGCTTCGGCACACCATGGGGCTGTTGGGCTGCACCACCAGACAACCTAATTTTTCATACGAGTCTCTTACACGTGCTTTCACAATATAACTGTTACTGTCTTCTCATCAAAATTTTTTTCACTACTTTGCAATATTGAGTATTTCACAAATCAGGTGAATAAAATTGTCAAAACTAATAAAAAAGAAACACAATCAAGCAGGGATAATTTACTTTATGAATGTCTTATGATTCAAAGCCAAGTTCCATTAAACACACAATTACACGTGAAGAGTCCATGGATTCCATTCTACATAATCAAAGAAATAATTCTCTTTTAACGCAGTTTTTCCTTTACTTTGTGTTTGTTAAAATATGAGTTTTTCTTAATGTATGTGTAACATTTGGCGCATTTGGCTGGTGTAATATTTGGCTGCCTAATTGTATCAATAAAAATCTTTTCTCACCGAAGGTTGCCGTAACTCGATATGAATGAAGAAGCCGGTTGGGGAAAGAGTTGTTCACTGGTAGGTGCGATGTCTTCTCCGAGTTTGAATTTTATTAAAGTATAATAAATCCTCTTATTGTCTTCTTCTAATGAAGATGGCAAACACTTAGACACTTGGTCTTTGGATGCCTTAAGGCAAGCGCTGCACAAACGTTACTCACTTTGCACTACCCAGGGGGCGCGTGTAACTTGAAGCTAAGCCACGGATGCGGAGCAACAATGCCCTCGCAACGCTCTACGATCCTATTCGAACGGGACCTACGGTTTAAAGTGGATTCCGAACCACTACAGACATCCATGGCACCGCCGGGACTCGAACCCTGTGGTACCGAGAGCCAGAGCGCTAGCCACTCGGCCATTCAGGCCCAATCCTCTTATTATTGTTTCTTAAATTTTATTTTCCTTTTGTTATTGTCTGATACGGCAAAATGATCTACAAATACGCTGGTCTGCAGTCTGCTCTCAGTGTGAATTGCTTAGAGTTCTGCTAGTGGAAGGCAGGTAGATTGTCCCAAAATAAGAGTCAAGATAATTAAAAAGACCCTTTGGTGCTCCTTCTTTGAGGATGCTGCCGCTAGAAACGGTCACAAGCCCTGGTACGATCCTATTCATGATATACCTGAATGGCCTAGAGAAAAATCTGTGGCATTGCTAAGGCGTTTCTGTGGTCACTGTTGTCTCCGCAAGCACTATCACAGAATTAAACTGGCTCCTGACCCTCTCTGTCTCCTGTATGATAATCAGGAAGAAATATGTCTCACCTTGATTCCTGTTCTGCACTGCCTCCTGTTTCTTTATGGAGGCGTCATTGGATTGGCAGACTTGAGTTGATGGATTAACTGATGTCATTTGCATTTATTTATTTATGATATATGTTGTCCTGTAAACTTGCCATTGAAAAAAAAAATAGTTTCTGAAATAATCCTCCTGCTTACTGACAAAGGAAGAAACACTAAACAGCATGGTTCATGGCATTTTTCCCAGTTACTTTTAATCTAACTATTGTTTTCTTAGAATAGACAGAGGATTTCAATTTTTAAACTATTCGGAAAGCATTCTCAGAAAGAAAGAAAAGAACGAGATTGAAAAACTTTCGCCCGCAACGTTTTCTTTATATATATAAGGGGGGCGGGTGTAATAAAGTGACCTTAAAAAGAATACAATAACTCAGTCTAGGAATAAAATATTTTAATAATTCTATAATTTCTTAAAATTAAAGGCTTATGTAATCCTTTTAACAGGTGGCATGTGCAGCGTATCCCAAGGGAAAAACGGGATGTATACTAATGTCCCACCATGCGAAGGAGGATTATCATGTCAAGGATCCATAGTAAGTAACACGCATTATTGTTATTATTATTATTATTTACTGTGGGAAACTTGAATTCGTTGAAAAATTCTAATAATCTGTTATTATAGAGTAAATTATATTACAGAGTATTTCTGTTGATCTGTATTGTTCTTAACATATCATTGATATAAACGCCCGACTCGTGGGTCAGTGGCAGCGTGTGTCGTTGGTGAGCATTAGGGCGGAGGTGCAATCCGCTGGCGGCATTGTTGTAGACACTGTTTCAAAAACCGAGGAGACTCGATGGCGTTTGGGATGTTCAGCCTCCTGTCTCGTGAGTCGGACTACCTGGTAAAAGTTTTCGCGGGTTTTCTCCCATACAATACGCACATGCGGAGTAGTCTCCCCTTAAAAGTCCTCCCCGGAAGGCGCTACCCTTCTTCTTCAGCAACATGAAGCTGAAGTCAGATTTCTACCTACGGGTGCTCCATCACAACAGAAGCTGCCCCCTGTTCTCTCCGTCCATGAGGGATACGACAACAACAACACATTGATATACACATAAATTGGACAACATAACAAAAAATATTAATGTGACAAATATAGGAACGAATGCTGATTGAAGCAATACAAGATACCTTCAAATTATTAAAAAATAGATTATTTGATTTATTTCAAATCAAACATGCATTACGTTCTATGAGAAATAATTAAAATAACCTTCATTAAGTTTTTAGTTACTGCGACGACGACGATTTGCCAGATTGACGGAGAACCTTGGTTGCTTAGCAACCTCTATCTTCTGCTTTGTGAATGAGAGAAGTTTCTTAAGCTTTAAGCCCATTGATTAGAGTAATACTATATATGTATATGTATATATATATATATTATTAATTTATTTAAAAAAAGTTAATTTATTAATTATTTTAATTTTTTAATTAATAAAAAAAAATTATGCATATATAAATTTTTTATATTGTTGTTATAATTTTTTAAGAAGGTAATTAAAAAAAATAATAATAATATAAACAAAAACGATTGGAGGGGAAATTGTGTCTCAGCGGAGAAACTGCATGGTCATTCGGAAAGGAGGATATCGAAACATTAATGAATAATATTCAGTACAGCGCGAGGTCTTTTGCGATTTTTGAAATCAGAAATGTCAAAATCATAGCTGCCAAGATCATTCAAAACAGAATTATTAATATTTGGAATGGATTTATAAAATGTTTGTGCAATTTTATAAACAAATTGTTTAAAACTTGGGAGGAAAAGAGCATGTCTGATATCTTCATTTCGGAAAAACCAGGGCGTATTTGTAATCAGACGTGGGATTTTATTTTCAAGTCTTTGTATGATCTCGAAATTCGACGGAGCAATTTTCGTTACTGCAAGTTTTTAAAATACATTTAAAATTTTGAAAATTAAAATTAAGGTGGTTTGTTGTTTCCATTTGTTCCCAGCAATCTTGTGCAATGAAAGGCAAATTTTTAAAAATCTAAACTGACAAAAAAAACTGAATCTAAACTGAAAAAAAAATCTAACTTTTTAAATGAACATTTAAATATCCAGAGAAATTTTTCAGATATCAGATATTCAAAAAGTAGACAGTTGTTTATGATTAAATGTTTTTTAATTTAGTATGGGTAATTTTTTAGTAAAGCATTTGAATTTTTTTTTAAACATTCTATTTTATAGAAACGTTATTTACTTTAAAATTATTTATATTGGAATTTGATTGGGTGGTGAAAAAAAAAGGATACGAAATGGATCTTATTTATACAAAGTGATTGAGGAGATAAAAAAATAATTTAAGACAAATATTTATATAAAGGGGGCCTGATGGCCGAGTGAATTGCGCTCTGGCGCTCGGTGCCACAGGTTTCGGGTTCGATTCCCAGCGATGCCATGGATGTTTGTAGTGGTTCGGAATCCACTTTAAACAGTAGGTCCTGGTCTAATATGACCGTAGAGCGTTGGGCGTAGGGCTGAAAACTCTACCCAGGTAAAACGATAATATCTCCTGCTTCGAAATCTGCCAGTAGGTAGACGGCCTTGTCCCACCATGGGCTACTGATGATAAAGCTGATGGGCCACTGATGATGATTTATACAAAGTGTTTGAGGAGATAAAAAAAAAAGTGATTTAAAACAAATACTTATACAAAGTGCTAGATAAAAAAAAAAAAATTTAAAACAAATATATCTATATAAAGTGCTTGAGGAGATTAAAAAAAAAAAAAAAAACAATTTAAAACATTTATACAAAGTACTTGAGAAGATAAATATATTTTTTTAAAATGCATTGGAGAAACTGTTTAAACTGTTTTTAATTCTATGTTACCTCCTCTTTTTAGTTTTTCGATTAAAAATTTAAAAAAAAAAAAAAAAAAAAAAAAAGAAGAAGAAGAAGAAGAAAAAAAAATATATATATATATATTGTATTAAACAGCGCAACTACTTAAGCCTAACTTATGTATTTTTATTTGTCCTGCTTTTTATCTTCGTTGCCAACATAAATTATAAAATTCCTTTTGAAAAATAATGAATTATGAAACTTTAAAATTACGAGAATATAAATTCGACAAAAAATAAATAAATAAATAAGATAAATGCATTCACACAAACAGAAAACAAAACAAAAAACACAGAGAATCAACTGAGAAGTTAATTGAAAATTTTATTTGACTTTAAAATTGAAAATATACATGTTTAAATTAAAAAAAATAAAAATAAAACAATAATATCTGAACTCAAACACGACAGTATTAAAAACTCAAGACTAATAGACAACAACAATGAAGGCATGAAACTTGAAAGCAGGAAGCGTGAAAGAATTCAAATAATAGATCTCCATGGAAACATTCAAATAATAAAACTGCATGAAAGCAACCAAACAATATAAACCCTAGCAAGGGGAACAGTTGGTCAATAGTATATAAACACAAATTGCTAAAGCTCAAATTAACTTCCCTACTTAAAGATTATAATAATAATAATATAAAAAAAATCATATATATACATAATTTTCTTTTATTCATTAAAAAATTAATAAATTAATTTTTTAAATAAATTACTAATATAATCTTATAATGTAATAAAATAAATAAATTAATAAAAAGTTTGTAATCTTGTAATGGTTTTATATATATATATATATATATATATGCCTTACTCTTTTTCTATCTAATCAATGGGCTTAAAGCTTAAGAAACTTCTCTCATTCACAAAACAGAAGATTGAAGTTACTATGCAACCAAGGTTCTCCGTCAACCTGGCAAATCGTCATTGTGGTAGCTTAAATTAACCTAGTGAAATATTATTTACCTAAAAAAAATGTATATTATTTTTATAATTATTTTAATAAATTTAAAAAGAGATAAACTATGATTATGTAATGTTTGACCACAATATGTTCAAATATTTTTTAATTTTATCCTTTTCCTATCATTTTATTTTTTTCCTAAGCAAATCTGTACGTTTTGTTTCTTGACATTGCAATTCTTTTACCGACACAAATTTTTTTGCAAAAAAAAAAAAAAAAAAAAAAAAAAAAAAAAAAAAATGCGCAAATGTTATAATATAGCACTTGTATCGTATTTTTCAATTCCTTCTATTAGCTCACACTGTCCCTATATATATCTTGTTCAAATTTTCAATCGTTCATAAAATACTTTTTATTCATCCACTCAAGTTCAAATACATTTTTTTTGCACTTGATGTTAATACAGTTTTTTCAAATATTAATTCAGTAATTAAATTTAATTACTTAATTAAAATTTTTTTTTAGATTTAAGTTGCATATATCTACCAATAGATGGGACCAGATAAACTTAAAGAAATAAATGAAAATTATTTTTAAAGGATTTTCTGTAATGTAGTGAAAAAGAGAAGGAATTAACTTAAAAAAATTTGTTTTTATATTATTTGTTTATTCTTGAAGTCTAAATTTAAAAAAAAAAAAAATAATAGTTATAATTTTTTTTTCTAGCTAATGTGCCATTGAAGAATTTCTAAGGATTTTTCCAAAGATGGCATTTCTTTCTTTCTGATGCAGATTTTGTTATTGTCTATTTCTGTGTAACTTCTATTTCTAAATAGCTTAGCTTAAAGTGTAATATTTAAATAAAATTTTCATTGATGCATTTTGAGATTTCTTTCTGACTTTCTTTAAAAAAACATTTTAGAATTTAGTTAAAACTATAACTTGTTAATGACAAAAGTAAATAAAACAGAATTCAAGAGATGCATAAATAAAGTCAACTTTGCAATTCTCAAGTGCATTACATGGAAGCAGAAACTCAATTAAATCTATTTCAAAAGGAAAATTTAATATAGTAGTGATTCTTAGAGTAGGAATTTCAACCAACAGGAAAATTGAGAAAAATTTGAGAAATTGGGCCTTTTTTTTACATTAGAAATTAACCTTCTTAACTTTTTTTGTAAATATTACTTATTTTTTTTCCTTTTATTAATTTTTTACAATGTTGTTAATACTCATTTTTATTCAATTTTTAGTTCTTGCGATTATATACACATATTTTTTAAAAATAATTTATCACATTTATACAATATAGACCTGATAAAATATCGTGTACATACACTAACAGGACTTGAAATCCCAACATCAATCAGAAATTAGTTTAGATGAGTGAAATTTAGGCAAAGCATTTATTTTGGTAGCATATTTATTTGATTAAAGTTTCAAGGCCACCGGTTAAAAATGCGCAAGAGAAGCCATTTAAATATGAAATGATGATACTTTAATAACCGCTGTAGACTTCACAATTTTGAAAAGCTTATAAATGCGCATGCATTGTACCACATAGTTGCCGTACTACCATATTGGTGCCACATTGCCATATTAGCAATCTGGGATGATTGTGGATAGGGATTGCAATACCGGTATACCGAATACCGGTATTTTGAGCCATTTGCACAATTTTGTAATACCAGTATTCACAAGTTTAAATACCGTTTTTTCGGTATTTACTAGAAATTTTTTTATTCTTAACTGAGAAAGAATTCTTATCTGTGAAAACAAGATTGTAGTTGTGAAGAAAGTGTGTAATATTTCGATATATTTTTAAATTGGGGAGTTTGTTATTCACATTGTATTTGCATATCATACTTTAGAGTTTAAAATATTTTTCAGATTTATTATATATATATATATATATATATATACTCATAAATAAATTAGAATTGGCGGTAACTAAAAAATTTTCAAAAAACCAAAATACAATACAGAAATCCATAGCAATCCGACGAGAAATAGATTTGAAGTTGAGGGGCTTAGAAGTAAATACTTGAAAAAAGTTTATGGCGCATTGCTAACATTTCCACTAACTAGCGCAGATGCTAAAAGAGCATTTTCGATAGCTGGTAATTTTTGCACAAAATTACGTTCCAGGCTTAATGATAGTACAATTGATGCACTATGTTTTTTAAGATCCCATTTCCAAAATTTGTAATAGTATCACAGACTGTATAGTGATATTTACACTTCTTTGTGATTTAAATAAATAAGATGTTCCTTTACTTTTTTGAGATTCTTTACACACTGTCATAGTTTATAAATTAAAAAAATTTTGTGATATTTACATTCTTTAGTAAGACTGGCAAATAAAACAAAGAAACACCTGTGTTTTTTTTTTTTTTTTTCTAAAATCTTTACTACCGGTATTAAAACCGGTATCCCGGCATTAAGATCTAAAAAATACCGAATACCGGTATTGAACTTTTGGTCCGATATTGCAATCCCTATTTGTGGATGATACCGAATCTGTCGTCGAACGTCCATGCAGGTTCAATGGGAGAAAGATCTGGCCAATATAACATGTCGGCAATCTGTAGAGCAAGTTGGGTTACAGCAGCAATATAGGGCCGCACATTATCCTCTTGAAAAACGCCTCCTGGAATAGTGATAAAAAGGATAGCACGACCAGTTCAATCACCAGTGCTCTTGATGTCATAGGAAATTGTTCCTCAGGCCAAAATTTCTGTTATAAATACAGTATGTCTATGACGCAGACAGATTGGTTCCAAGCACTCACTTTGCTTCCTTCTAACCAACATACGGTCATTACTGCCACCAAGACAGAAATAGCTCTCCTCTGCGATCTGCGATCTCACAGCAGATCTCCCCACCGTCCTCCAATCAATGAACTCTAGCTTGGCATCACTGAAGTCTCAGATGGTGTGATTTGGGGTTAGTTGCATAAATCCTATAAAGTGTCTGTCTCGAAGTTGTCTCTCAAAAAATCTATTTATTATGGTTCGCTCTGTTACTGGTGCCAACAAAAATTCAAAATTCTACAGCAGAGGCAGTACTCTGCTCTACAGCTATGCGGCAAATACTGCGTTCATTTGTTCAGCAATGGTTTGTATGCTGTCGGGTGCAGGTATTCTTGAGACAGTACTTTTCTGTGACTACTGCTGTCAACAATCATGCACTAAATGTGGATACATCCTTTGTTATGTATGCTGAAATTACTAACGATATCACCTGGTACATAAAGACGTCAACCAAACTTTTACAAAAATATTATTTTATTGATGAACCACAATACTTTTCTTCAATGAGTTCTCAGCCTACTAGCTAAACCCAGTTGTTACAAAAATTACATGACTGCTTTAATTATATGACTTCAGAACTTTACACAAAAATCTCATTATCTGCATGTGCTGCCATCTAGATACAAAACAATTTACAACTTCTGATAACCTCCCACCTTGAATTTGCATCAGGTAAACTCAACATGAGACATCATTTTTAACTTAAGTATGTGTCAAACATGTGATTATAAATTACATACATAAAATCTTCAAGTAGAGAAATTTAAGTTCTAAAAAAAAAAATTGTAAATAAACAACATTATAAAAGCAATTCTAATAATAAGGAAAAAAAGAAGCAGAATGACATTTAAGGAATAAAAATAAACCAAAAAAAAAGAAAATAATTAAAGTTTAGTCATTTCTAAATTATTCGTTCTGCAGCAATTATTGTTAAATCCCTTCAAATTCGCAACACTGAATCAAAAGTATTTGAAACAGTGTCTTTTGGAACCTCAAGATGGTACAGGTTTTGGATGTCTTATAAATTCTCCAGATTGAGTTTTCATATGAACAGATCTGGAATGATCATATTTACCAAGAATAATCTCTACAATTCTGGTCACTGACCTGAATGTTTGAATTTCTTATTATTTTAAATTAGCATAATATCTCCAACAGAAAACGGCTTAGCTTTGCTGTGATTCGAGGTCTACTGCCTTAATTGACCAAGATATTCGACACAAAATATTCTCGAACTTTTTGTACATATAACTAAGTATTTGGGCATTAATAGTGTTCTATCCCTTACATCAGATGATTGGAGATCTTTTAGGAAAAGTGAAAAATCATCCAGATATTTTGTCACGTATCTTAGGGACCATGAATTCACAATTTTTTCCAATGGCAGTGATTAATTCCTCGCATGACAACAAAGCCTTTACAAATACTTTCCTAAAAATGAGTTTTATCAATTTGAGTTACCGCTCTCACGAACAACTTCCCCAGGCAACCACTGGAGAATGAAATTTTCAGCAAATTTATTGAAAGCCACAGCAGTTGCCAATCAATAGCTAAGAATCCTTTGTTAGCTCCAAGAAAATTAGACCCATTATTATTATACACAGTAATTGGTCTCTCTCTTCTTCTTATGAAATGCTTAAGTGGTTAGAAGAAGACCTCTGATAACGAAGTTACCAACTCCAAGTGCATTCGATAGATTTAGTAGGTGAAAAGAACTACCCATGCTTTCTAAATAATAGCAGTCTCAAAAGAGAAGATGTTTTTATTATTATTATTATTATTATTATTATTATATTTATTTCCATTGGCAAGGGAAAAGGACAAACCCTTAGAGATAAAAACAGTGTAAAACACACACAAGAAAAAAGAAAACAATAAGGAAAAAAAAGTCAATGTCTCATTAGCAAAGTTTTAGCGCTTCAATATCTTTTCACTTCGGAGTCTGCACACAAGTCCGGGCATCCTGCTATATGGTGTCTATCCATGACCTCGTCTTTTCCAATGAGCGGGCAATTTGAGCAATCAAAATGCCAATGTGGATGCAGATGGCTCGCCAAACAGTCATAGCCCACCGCAAGTCTCAACATCGTAATGGAATGTAGAATCTCAATTTTCTTAGAATGGATCAGGCCGCAGAGAAGACGGTATTCAATAGTCCTTAGAAAAGAAGACCAACTTTTAGTTTGTAAAAACACTATATTATAAAAAAAAATCTTTGTTCTTTGCTTTCATGAACCATACATGAACTACAATAATTGGAAGCATCTCTCAAAGAACATTCATTTCCCCATTTTCAATTATCCGTTGGTTCTTCTTCTGGAATTGGACACTAAGTAAATCAGGATAAAGTTTTAACGAAATATTCTAAATCAAAATGAATTAAAGTTAATGAAAACAAATTGTCCAACAGTTCTTCTTCTGGAATTTTTTTTTTAACGAAATATTTAAATCAAAATTTTTTTTTTTTTTTTTTTTTAAGCTCAAAAATTAAACTATGTTCTGTTAGCGCTTTTCAATACTTTTTAAAATTAAACGAGTTGTTATCTAATAAGTCGTAACATATCCTTTTAAAAAAAAATTCCTTTATTTATTTAAAACTATCAAAATACAAAATTATGTTTTTAAATTTAAATGGATAATTATGTGCATGTTTGTTTATTTCATTAGAATGTTAACTAAGTGAAAACTGCCAAAATTAAAATAATGCTTCTAGATTCTTTGTTTTCTTACTTAGTTATTCAATTTATTAACGTAATCCTGTTATAAAATTATTAAATCTAATTCATCGAATTCTATATGGTTAAGCACATTACATGTTTTCCCTTTTGTAAACCTCCCTGTGAAACTCTCAATATGAATGAGCTCACGTCTTTTAAATATCTCTCATTTCATTATAGCAATAGATCCTCTAATATTCTTTTGCAGTGACGTTCTGAAGAATGCTCAATAATTCGTAATTCTTCATTAGTGCAACTATTTGTTTAAACAAAATTTGTCATTTAGTTCCTGTATTTGTTACTTTAATTTTACTATTAAATGTTTCTTTCGTTCTTTTTATAGAAGACTTTAACCGTTTGACGGAGTTGAATGCTTTCAATAACTAGTTCTAGTTATAATTTATTTAGTTATTCTTTTTTTTTTTTTTATCTAAGAGTATCAAAGTTTTATCCTATTGGTATTCACGACACGATTGCGTAATCAACTATGCATTGGAATGCAGACACACTTGTTGTGATGCCACTTTCATAATGAAAGCTGTAGTGGCATTACTGAATAACCAATTACACGAGGCATTTGTTTTGTTTAGTGTGCTTTTTTTTTTTTTTTTTTTTTTTTTTTTTTTTTTTAAAAAAAGCTTTCTGCAGCGTCGTGTATAGCAACGCTTTCACTTATTCTTGGTTTTTGTTTATTTTTTAAAAATGAAGAATAGCACAATTTGCTATATTTTAAGAATGCAATATGAAATTATATAAATCTTAAATAAAGGTGTTTTAAGTCAGACACCTTTCACTACGGAAATTATGGCGGTAAGAATTTTAATGTTGACATAACATAAATTTTTTCAATGGTATATTATTATTTAAAAGTATTATGATTACTATATAATGCTTAATGATTATAAATTTGAATCATCTATTTGTTTTACAGTCAGTGACAATTTATAATCTTTCTGTTTACAAATTTATAAATACAACGCCCATGAGAATCGCAATTAGGTTAAGATCTACAAATTATATTTATATTCAAATCGAAGAAATTATAATCAGTATGAAGATATAAATTGTATGAAAATGATTATAAATAAATATATTATAATGTTTATAACTGTATTTAAAAGATGCATCTTTGGAAAAGACAAAAATAGAGAATAAAATTGGTATATTTCGGAGAATTATCCCACTTTATTACGTTTTTCAACTATATTTTATTTAAAAACGAAACCAAATATGTTCCATAAGCATGATATCTGCAAAATTTTCAAGAATAAATATGTATATATACGTGCTGTTTTTATGCACATCAGAGTTTTCAAATTTAAAAGTAAAGAATCTTTAGGATGAAAGAAAAGCATAATAAACAATTGCATCTAAAAGTAATCTATAAGTAATTACCAATAAAAGAATATAAAGTTATTATAGATTTAAACAGCAACTAATTTATGTTGATGATTTATAATATTATAATCATTAGATGTTGATGATTGCTATAATATTCATAGTACAAATATTAAAATGTTGTACCTGTATAAATTTTACCTTTCCTTTCCCCATTTTTAAGTTACTGACAGCTGAGTATACTGAATCAAATTAAATAACGCAAGTAACTAAACATTTTGCTTGTGTTCTTACATTTAAGTTATCATTACTTAATAATTTTTTTTTTGTTTTAGAATTTTGACAAGATTAAATGGAAAGAGAATAAAGTTGAAAATCTGTATTTAATAGTTATATTACTTCTTACTGTTGTTTTTATAGTTTTAAATGATTTTTATATAAAATATTAATTCAACAAATTATGTATAATTTTTTATTGTTATTATTATAGCCTATGCGAAGGAAGAGTCAAGGAAGTATAAGGTTTGTAGTTCATAAATTATTTTATCTAAATTTCTTTAATCAGACTTTTTCATATTCTTAATCAATCTCATCTTCATATGCAATTTCCATTTTGCTGTAATTTAAAATGGTTGTTATAAATTCTCTTATTAAATGGTACAGTAACACCTTTTAAACAGTGTATTTTCTTATTTCAGTTTTCAAAAAAAAAAAAAAAAAAAAAAAAAAATACAAGAACAGAACTTTAATTAAATGTGAAATTGTTAACATAAGTAGAAATTAATTTATAGCAGGCAAAAATAATTCTCTGTAATTTTGTTAACTAAATTTATGTGTCTTACTTCAAAGTCTCTCATTTTATAATTCTGAACTACCACTGATAAATTTTAAGTAATTTCAGAACCTATATAAAGTTGTTGATTATAATATGCTTCTTTTTTTAAAAAAATTCTCAAAATGAGCATTATAACAAAGGAGGGTTACTGTATTAAGTTATAAAGAATTTATTCTTAATTTAAGATTCTTATGAAAAAGTGTATAGAATATAAATATAGTCTTAAATGACTATATTTTACTAATATGTCTTTTTTAATGACTTGTTTTTTTTTTTTCTTCTTATATATTTTTTAATTAAATTAGTAATAATTTTTTATTTTAAATGTAATTCATTTTTTTTATTCTAAAAAAGTTTTCTTTTTATAAGAATATAACGTGTGCACTCTTAACAATCCAAATATCTTTTATAAAATTTTATAATTAATCTGTATTTTATATTACAGATTGCATTCGCACATTTTTGTAAAGACTTTTTGTGTGTGCATATATATTACTTTCATGTATATATTACTTTACTAACATGTTCAGTTTGATAGCCTCTTTGCTGTACTGTTATATTACAAAAGAACTTTTCTTAAAGTATCAAGGTTGATTTTGTTTCACTCCTCCTCCTCCACAATCTTCCGTAATCCATCCAATGTTTGGGAGGTTACTTATTCAGAGCTTATTTTGCCCAAATGCACAGTTATCTACAGCAGATTTGTTGAGAGAGCTCAGTTTCAGTTTCATTTATTATTTTTTCCAGTTATCAAAGAGCAGATTTAGAGATATGACTAATATCTATATCCTGAGGAAAGTAAAGATTGTTTAGGTAAAATGATGGAAGCTGTTATGAAAATGTATGTTAAAATATATTTTTAAAAATAATCAATCAATTTTGATGTAATCAGACTTAATCCAGTAATAATCATAAAACCGTTAGCAAAATTTTCATTGTTTTGTCTGTACCAACATTTTAGGTCTTTTTCACGTCTTTTTGATTTGTTAATCAACCTTTTTATACTGTAATCAAATAAATATATATTTATATATATATATTTATTTGATTACAGTATAAAAAGGTCAGTATAAAAGCCTTACATCACCCAAATGGTGGCTCGGTGATAATGTGTGGTGCTGGTGAGCATTAAGGCGGAGGTTCAATCCACTGGCAGCATTGTTGTAGACTGTTTCAAAAATAAGAAGACTCTGTGGTGTTTGTGAGGCTCAGCATCTTGCCTTGTGAGTCAGACTACCTGGTGGGAGTTTTCCCAGGTTGTCTCCCATACAATATGCAAATGTGGGGTTGTTCACCCTGAAAGTCCTCCCGGAAGGCACTGCCATCCATCTTCTGTGACTCAAAGACTCATACTTTTAGGTATGGGTGCTCCATCACAACAAAAGCTGCCCCGATTTCCCATTCATCCACAAGTAGACTACTCATGGGATGGCCATCCTATGCTCCGTGACACTGAGGATTAGTCAGAACAAGCCTCATATCAATTATAACTACATACTATAACAATTTGTTATAGTCTTAATCTGAGAAACATATTTTGATGTTAGCTGATGAACATCATGGTTTTTTTTTTATTATTAGCTTGAAATCAGATTTTATAAATTTATTTATAGTTTTTATAGAGGTGTATAAAGTTTTTGTGATATTTTTTAGGAGGTTGGATTGTCGTATAAAACATATACAACTTTAAAAGGTGTATATGTTTTCTTTGTGGAGTATGCATGTTTTATGCATTTTTTCAATTTTTTTCCCCCAATCAAATGTAATTTTTGATGTTTCTTTTCTTTTTTATCATGTCACTTATTTTATACATAGAAATATCAAAATCGTGCCTTTCACATCTTTTATTTTAACAAATGGATAAAAGTGTTCATCTTCTTAAGAAGTAAAAATAAACCTTCGATATTTAGTTTATTTTTCAGCAACATACTAAAGAAAAGAATAATTTTAATAATGATGATAATTAAACCCTATTTTAAACGGAGGGCATTCATTTTTTTTTACACTTATTTAAATTTAATTCATGGAGAAAATCATAATTGTTACAAAAATGTCTGAACGAATTCTGTATATGGGAAAAAAATTTTAATATAAGTTAGGGCATTTATAAATCTTGTTAAATGAAAGCATTATTTTTTTCCTTACACAAATGCATAATTTATTAATATTTGTTTTTGTGCAAATTAAAATATATTATATCAGTTATTATTTATATAAATTTTGATGTAAAAAACATATAGAATCTTGCTAATCCCTAACATTTATATATATATATATATATAATGTTTATATTATAAATCATTAAAATTGTAATTATCATTGTATTGGGTTTTTTTTTTTTTTTTTATTTATGTTAAAAATAAATTAAATTCGCCTTTAATTCAACTAGCATGATTGCATATTCTAGTAATTTCAAATAAATGTGTTTTTATATAATTTAATAAAATGTGTGTATTTCTGTTAAAACTTGTTAGTTTTTAAGTTTAACTACCAGTGGTATATTTTAAAATCAATTTATTGCCGGTATAAATTTTTATTAAAAAATATTTATTTTACATATTTTAATTATAGAATAAGCCTTTTTTTTGAGCATTTTGTTTGGTACTTCATAAAAATTTTGTAAAAGTTGGAGTATGCATTTGAAGGGGTATTAACTTTCGTAATTTTTCAGTGGCTGTTATTGTTTCTTGCATAGATTGAATTTTTTTTTAATGAAAAAATATACATTTCAATAATGAAATTTAATCATGCATTTACATAAAATGGTTACATGTGTTTTTTATTAAAAAATTTTTTTTTTTAAATATTTGCTTTTTCTTTACATGCACATGAGGTAACAATACATCTCTCTTGGCCTACAACTTTCAAGAATACATAAATTGTAACTTTTGACCAACTGTAGCTACAAATTTATAACATGACCCCAAACACATCAAGCTGCCTGATGGCCAATTGGCTAACGCTCTGGCCTTTGCTACCATAGGCTGCAGCTTCAAATACTGGCGGAGGCATGGATGTTTGTGAGTGGTTTGGAATCCACGTTAAACTGTAGGTCCTCGTCTAATTAGCCCAAAGTTTGCACAAAATTACCATAGAGTGACAAATCTAAAACTAACACATCAAATGTGTGTTTTGGAACCTTTGGTTCTTCAAAGATGATCATTTCCCTTTCCTTCTGTAGGAAGGAGGCAAAAGCAACAATAGTCTATATGTACCTTTGATAAAAGCCACCATAAAACAAAATAACATTCTGATTATTTGATTCTGTGTCTGATTTTATATATAAACAATCCAAATATGTTTTTATTGTAAATTTATGTGCAATTAAATTTTAAGAAAAATATTAGATGTATAATATGTATCTCAAGAGTTTATTTTTAAAAAATTTGCTTAGATAAATATGTATTTTTAGATCTCCACATGTTAAAAGGGATAGTCAATCACAAGTTATTATAGAAGGATGGTTGTACAAATTAGAAGGCGCAGCACTTAAACAATTCAAGCATCGTTGGTGTGTTTTGGCCGATTTTTGCTTATTTTTTTACAAAGGTAGGTTTAATATTCATTATATTATTTCATGTAATGAAATTTAAACTTGAAATTTGTAAATCCTCAGTAAATAAAAACACCAGGAAAAATATTAAAAAGTTTAAAAAAATTTTATCTTAAAAAAAGAAGAAAAAATAAGAGAGAAAGAATTTTAAATAACTATACACATCTAAAATGCACTGTACACTTAGAACAATTTTAACAAAAATAAATGCCTACATACATATAAGCATTTTATTATAAAGCAGATAAATAATAATGCACACATTCTTTTTTGTAAAAATGATCATTCAATTGTAATAATTTAATTAGATTTATAAGGTTATCAAAAAATGAATTATTTTCAAAATAAAACTATGATACTTTTCTTTTAAACATAACTGATTAGTTTAATTAAGCTAATAATAAATGTCTAATTTTAGAATTTCTGAATATTGATATAATAAACAATGTAGATTTTTCACAGTATAAATAAGCTTTTAATTATTTAAATAATTTTTGTTGTATACAGGTTTTATGTTTTGCATTTAATTTTTATTAAAAATTGTAGGTCCTAGTGAAGAAAAAGTTACTTCATCCATTTTGCTCCCTAGTTATAAAATAAGTCCTTGCACTACAGAAGACAAAATATCTCGAAAGTTTTCTTTTAAGGTAATGACTATTTATACATATCATGTTGATAAAGATGAAATTTGTAGTTAATAATATTGCCAACTTTAACTGCTTATTATTTGACATTGTCTTATGTTTTACTGGTTATATTTTTTTCTTGTTGTTCTTGAAAAGTTAAATATCTCACCTGTTTAAAGAAATCATTATAAGCTCAAAAAATATTAAAAACTTTTTTTTAAATTAATTTTATGGAAAATGAAACTATCTGAAATTTGCACTATTACGAAGTATGAGTACATAAATGGAAGTATGGCATCACACAGACCACAGGAAACATTAATTGTGTATTTGGCTCTAATGTTACTATGCAGCAATCAGTATCAAATTAGTTCGCCAAATTTCATACAGGTAACTTTGACATCACAAGTCAGCCAAACTGTCGCCCGGAATCAAAGGTCAATAGTGCCAACTAAAGGTCACCTTTGAGTCTGAGCTATCTCAGAGTGCCTATGAATTATCTTTGAAGTTTGGTGTTAGCAAACAAACAATATTAATTCATTTTCTCAGATCGGTAAAGTGAAAAAGTTTTATATAGGGCTTCCATATGAACTGAATGAAAAGCTGAAGCAAAAGCGTTAGAAACTTGCTTGCAATTAAATTTTAAATTAAAATTTTTTTATTCTTTCTCGTCACAAATCTGATGCATTTTTGAATTGAATTGTCACTTGTTATGAGAAATGGATCCATTATGACAATCACAAACATTGAACACAGTAGTTATGAACCTCCAAATCATAATATTTATTAAAAGAAGCTGATGGTGAGTGTTTGGTGGTCTAGCATAGGTGTGATACATTATGATTTCTTGAAACCTTGCTCATCAATCACAGCAGAAATTTGGTTGCAGCATATTTCTGCAAACAAAATGTTACAGAAAAGAAAAACAATCTAGATTGGTCAACCGATCGATTCCTACCTGATTTCATGATAACACCAGACCAAACGTTTAAATGCTGTCAAGCAATGTTTTATAATTTATCAATCTCTGAATCATTCAAATGACTGTGTATTTAAAAATAAATGGAAAAACAATTCTTGCAAATATTTGTAAATTCTGTAATTGGATTCAATTATAAGGAACAAGTTTTGTTTAATTTTATGAAAGTTTTATAAAAAAAAATATAAATTTTAAAGATATGTTGTTATTATGTGTTTATAAAGAATAGAACTTTATAATTGTCATTTGAATTCATTAAATGTTTAAAATATTATCTGGAAAGAAAAAAGTTATTCACATGGCTTATAATAAAGTGAAACTAAATATAAATCAACTTATAGGTTAATGGATAAAATGCTTAATAAAATTTTTGATGCAATTTCTTCTTTTAAAATTTTTTTTATCTCATGTTGTTATTTTATAGTATACAATACAATACTAATTTATCAATGATATTTCAATGAATTGTTATGTATTAATGATTTAAAAAACTTCATTGTATGTTTTTGCTTTTTTGTTGTTTTCAATGTAGGCTGAACACCAAAATATGAAAACTTATTATTTTGCTGCAGAAGATAAAGAAAATATGAAAAGATGGATGAATGCCATGTCTCTTGCTTCGATTATGCAAAATTTTGTGAGGTATGTGCTTAAAAATATTCTATTATGATTAATCGCATAAATTATTTTTGGAAAAGAAATTAATCTTTAATGAAAGGAGAAACTTTAGAAAGGTTTGCTTAAAAAATTCAGCAATCTTTAAAGTCAATGCTATATGATATTACTTTAATATTTTTTAATTAAACAAAAAACGCATTAAATTTTTATTCTTTGACATATTTTTTTAAGTCAGCAAATTTTGTACTTTTTAAATTTTTGTTTCTTAAATTTTTAATTACATTATTAATTTCTTAATTATATTGTTAAAAACAAATATTGGTTATTATTAGTGGCCCTTTAGTTCAAGGTTTGATTATAATTTTTTAAAACATTTATTTTCAGATCAGAAAATTACGATGCAACTTTTAGTTCTGCAAGCAATGAAGAGGAAGATTGTGGATTTACATCATATCGGTCTAGACGTTATACAAGTCAAAAGCTTAATTCAACTTATGATCCTAATTTCAGCACTGAGCCATTAAAACAACGATCTAATAGTTATGGTGATAGAATGGGGAAGTTTACCTTGGAAGTGATGACAAGTATCCAAATGCATATAAATCCGCTGCTTCATATTCATATAAAAATACTTCATCCAATCCTGTTGAAGCACCCAGACGACAACCCTTATATGCTAATGCTCCTCCAAAGCCTAGACGATTAACGCAATCTGATTATAGTTATTATGATGGCAGAGATCTTGAAATAGAAGCCATTCAGTCTTCCCAATATCCATATGACAAATCTGAAATCAAGATGTATGCAGATCATCATAAAGATATGGCTTATCATCCATTAGATCAAAATCCATCTTATATGCCAGGGAGTGATCCAGCTTTGATACATGCTGAAATGCAATGTGTTGATAATTATCCATCGAATTTGAGCATGGAAACTGTTCCTGATTTGTACAAAAACCAACCACCTAGACCTCGTTCAGCAGATTTTCTAGAGCGGGATGCTGATTGTGGGACAATGCCAGATGTTGCTATGTATTCTCAAAATCGACAACCACAGAGACCAAAATCCAGTTTGGAGTATTATGATCGTTATGATGATTCTGAGGACTGCAATTTTGATTTTATCGGGAAGCTGTTAGAATTCAAGCTGACAATCTCTATGCAAACAAGAACTTAAATAAACCTAAAAAACATCAAAGTTCAAAGCATGCTGAAAACATTGTGTATAAAGATCCACAAAATAATCCTTATTCCGATACTAACTACATAATCAATGATCAGATATCTCCCTGTTATGCTTCTGGGTCAAAAATATCTGGAAGAAATGTATATAGTGAATCTCATGATATGGCCTCTAATCCTTTACATAATGAATATTATGATTCCAGAGGAAGACATTCCAAACCAAAAAAGAACAAAGAGGAATCAATGCAAAGATTATTAGAGTGGAAACAAAGAATGTTACAGTCACCACTTACTAAAAGAAACCATTTACAATCCAATTCTTCTGACACTAGTTCTCCAATGACATCACCCATGAAGTCGTATAAAAGTGACCATCAAAAGAGGGTGAGGAAAGATCAGGAAGCTCGTGAGATAAATCACAGTTCTACCAAACCAAATGATTATATATATGCACCTACTAACCCTAACCCTTATGGAGTTTCACTTCAAAAACAAAAGGATCATAGGAGACGTCATGAATCATCAAATTCTCAAAAAGAGATCCAATATATTGGCAGTCCTGTTTCAAAGTTCAGTGATATTGAACATTCAAAATTTAGTCCTCAACTTCCAGATCCCAATTTGAACAGTAATGTTAATGTGCCAGCAGAAAACTTATATAAAGAAAATATTATGTACTGTGTTGATTCAGAAAATAATGAAATTATCTTCTCGTATGATGACTCGCCTTCCAATCAGGTTCCTAAAAGTCTTCAAACTTGCCATTATCCGCCACAGATGCATTCATTTACTACTATGCCCAATGTTAGCAATATTGGCAATGATAGCCGTGATTTTAACAGTTATGATGCCAATGAATCATCAGAATATAGTTGTCAAAAAAACGAGAGTAGTTTGTTAAAGAATAAAAATCTTAAAGGTTTGTTTGTTTTTATTTGTCTAAATTAAATATTATCCATGTGATTTCTTATGTAGCTCCATAATAAGGAATCGTGCTTTTTGTGTGTTTTTATTATTTTTCTATTTTCAACTTTCTTTATACCAGTTATTTGTTTTATTTAAGCATATCTGTTAATTAACCAATTCTTATAAAACATAAATCAGCTTTTAGAGATTTTAAAGAAATATCTTTTTATTTAAGTGAATTTTCGAGTGTAAGACATTTCTTTAAAATTAACATACTTCTTAGAAACAATGTTTAATAATGATTTTTTTTTTTTTTTGTTATAAATCTAATCTAGTTTTCCTATTTTTGTAATGATATTCAAACAGTTATGGATAGCAGTTAATTACAATAAGCAGTACTGATATAATAAACAAGATAATTTCTCTGAATTAATATTTTTCATTTTATCTATACATCACAGAATCACAGTCTGAAATAGGATCTTATTTTAGTCTTGTGACAAAAAGACTTTGATTTTCAGTATCTAATACTGTGGTATTAAATTCTGATACATTTGTATTAAATTCTACAATTTAATGCTATTTTTATGACCTTTTGAAAACTAAATATGTTACTGATGAGTTGTTTTATTTTAAATTGCTGGGTATTTTTCCTGGTCACCAAAGAAAAATTTCTGATGTTAGTGACATTTGCTACTGCTAACTGAAAAGTACCAAAATGTATACCAGAAATAGTTATAGAATATTGTAAATAGTTAGCACATAAAAATAGCACATAAAAATAGCACTTGGAAAGAAAAATTACTTTAATATTTTAACTTATTTTTTGGATATTTTGCATGTAAATTTTTTTGCAAAAGAAAGTAAAAAGTCATATAAATCCTTCAAATTGTATGTCAGAATCCCAAGCTTCCGAATAATTCGCCAACTTCACTTTCACTCATTGGAATGTCAGGAGGGATATAATCATCATCACTTCCAATGCTTTCCTACTAAAATCTATATTTACTTTATGATACTTTTTTTATTTGCTTGCATATGGATTTTGGATTTAAGGTAAATTTTTTGAAGAAAAAAAGGCACTCTCTGTTTGTAAGTGCATGAATTAGCTTATATTTGAAAATATGCAGTAACTAAATTGGGTAATCAGTCTGAGGTGTATGTATTAAATTATTTGTTTTTATATTCAGTGTAAGTTTATATCTGTACCATTAACAGCAAATATAATTAAAGAAATTACTTTAAATATATATTTTTTTTGTTTAGTTAAGAATGTTTTAAAACCCTAAACATTATGTAACATGTTATTATATATGTTAATTGTTTAATGGAGAACATTTTCAAAAATTGACTTGTTTGTTAAAAAATAATATTGATTTTAGATAATTATAATATAATAATTATCGTAAGTGGCTATTGATTTATTGATATATTCATTTGCTCATTAAATCAACTTATTGTTGACTTATTAAAATTTAATATAACTGGCTATTTCTAAATTATTCTGGTTATATATGGAACAAATTGTTTTGCATTAGTTTATTTATTACCATTATTTATTGTAAAAGTTACATGTTCATTTCCCATTAATTTAAGAATGTCAACATTATTTAAGTGAGATGATGAATATTAATTCTTTTAATATGAATATTCTAATAATGTAAATGATGTGATTGAATAAGAGTGCAAAACTTTACATTTTGTTTGACTCATAAAAATAAATCTTACAGAAAATTCTTATTATCAAACATACAACAGAGCTGATATTATGTTATAGAACGTGACTATTTAGCGATGTATTTATTAGAAATTCCCTATAAAAAAACGGTTTGGAGAAATAATATATTTAGTTATTGAAGTATAAAATTACTATTTAAAAGGAAATACCGGAATTTGTGTCAGAATATAATTTGCTTATTGCTTTTATTAAACAACATTTGTCCACTTATTACTACTAATTTATTTTAATTTTTTTCTTTATAAATTTATAATCTCTGTACTATAATTATATAATTTATTCTAAATGCGTATGATTTAAATTAATAGAAAGCTTTTAATTTATAGTATTTTAGATTTCATTAAGTATATGCATGTTTCATATCTTGCATAATCCTGTGAAAAATTATGAAATCTTTCCAAATGCTAAATATGACTAGTTATTTCTTATGACTTCATGCAAAGGTAAAAATAAGTAATTTTTTTAATTAGGGTGTTTTTTAATTTTTTTATTTTTTTATTTATTTTTTTTAATGTACTTCTCTCAATATTTTTAGTTGCAAATAATGTGGATCCAGCTCATCATCGAACTACTTACTCTTCAGATGATGAAGGTAATATTATTTTTATTATAAAGCAATTTAATTTCTTTCATCAGGCATTTTTATAAAAAAAAACTTATTAAACAGTTTTTTTATATAGAAAATCTTCTTTAAATGGTGTTCATATTATACCTTGCTCTTTAAGATAAATCTAACTTGAACTAATCATTATTTAATGACAAACCCCAACTTCTAAGAATTAAAAGTAATGCTCTGTGCTTTTTGAATAGAACTCATTGCTTTGCAAGATAATCATTGTTGGCTTAGTTGTAATTTTTGGAAGAGTATAACTACATGTATTGGTGATTTATGAAACAAGAATATTTCACAAAAATTTAATTTTTTCTGGTGATGAAATTTTACCATTGTGGCAACAAACATCAAACTCTACAATATTTTATTATTGAATTCATGTTAATGAATTATTTTTAAGAAGCATTAACCCGTGTTTAAAAAAAAAAATTATTCTTACAAAATTTTGTAAATGCAAATTAAAACGTAATTTTTTAAGTTACTACTTTATGCATAGTATTTAAAATTAAATTTTTCTTCAAGGTAAAGAAACAAATTTTGAAATTATGGTTAGATAGTTGGATTTATTATTAAAATTTTAAATAATCTCCTATTCTTGATGTATTAGTTATTATTTAAAATAAAAGCTGCATTTTATATTTAATATGTTTGTACATAAATTTTCCTTGATATGAATTTTTATATTTTTCAAATATGTTTGCGTTATATTCAATCCTTTTCTTTGATTTTAATATTTCTTTGTATTTGTATATCTTTGGTGGTCTTTGTCTGGTGAATGGGATATTTTAATACCTTAACAAAATAAATTATTGCATTGATAACATACTCTTTGATAATCAACGGCCCGCTAACATTCCATATTATCATCCTTTAATATTTCTGTGCATGTGAAATACAGTTTCCCATCTGTCATCAGTTATGAAAAGCTCATTTGACAATGCCTTTAACAAATACTGGCATATGTCTTTTAATAGATTGTGCCAAAGAGTGTTACAAGCAGTAAAAATTGGAAAATTTTCACAGCTGACTAACTGTGTTAACTAACTAACCTTGTGCTTCATTAATTCAAGTGCTTTGGTATCTTATGGCATGCCTAATCTACATCTGGTGTAGGAGAGTTATGCTCATCAGACATGTATTATTGAATTTTAAAACAATTTTTCATTCTATTCAAAGATATTTTGAAAGAACCAGAAGTGAAAGCCTGTTCTGATGGAATAATAGAGAAGTGTGCTGACATAGACCTTACTTATGAAGAAGACAAACAGCAGCCTGATAGATATCAGTCGTCATCTCCAGATTATGTAAATATTGGTGCCATATGTAATGAACCTGTTGACAATAATGCACAAGGAATTGAACCTTCTAAACTCATATTGAATGATAATCATAAAATAAACCATGCAATCTTAAAGCCATTAGAACAAGCTTCAAAAAATACTAAACTACCAATAGATTATAATGATTCTGAGCCAGATAAAATTAGCTTTGAATCTGTTGCCCATTTTAAGAAAGAAGAGGATGAAAGTTTTCTTTATGGAACTGCAGATGGAAAAGAAAACATTCAGAATCAAAGCTTTACCAGTTATAGTAGCAGAGATGGATTTGAGAGTGAAACAGAATTTGATATAAAACGAGAAGATTATTATCGAGCATCACAGATATTTTATGCATCAACTAGAATTAAAAATAAACACAATTCAGTGAAAAAGCAAAAAGTTGGAAAAGTAAGTTCTGATGTATATTCAAAAAGTGTATCCCTACCACAAAATAATTATGCTAACGTTTCCATTTCTGGAAGTATATCAAGTCTTGATCGAGATGTTGGTTTACCCCTCCAAGTTGGTTCTTACAAAACAACAATTGTAAAGAAATCTGCAGATGCTGAAGATAATAGTTTAGAATCTCATGAAGCAAAATTATTTTATAAATCAAGAGAATATGATAAAGCCGAAATGTTTACCTCAAAGCAAGATGAACATTATGTTCAATCAAATCCTTATGAACATATGACTAGTAATAGCTATTCTGAAACACCTAATAATTATGAGGAAGTATTAAATTTAAAGCAGGAAATAGGAAAAAAGTTAAGCTATGAAGAAATGAGAGGGCAACTATTGCGGAAGAGAGAAGCCCCTCCTCCAAATATTGTTCAAGATAGAATTAAAAAGTTTGAAACAGTTGAACCTAATCTAAAAAGCACAAAAAAGAACAAAAATGGGATTAACTCAAAATCTAATAAACTTCCTACTAAAGAAAAGTTATTGATATATGGCGTTGGAAAACGAAATCGACATAAAGGCAATCGTTCTAAAGTTAATAGAAGAGCTCTTCATAGTGACTCAGAAGCTATTGCCTTCCAAGATTCTGATGAAAGTTCCGATGATTTAACTATGAAATCTGCTCCTATTCTGCTATCGCCATTATCATGTGTTCTGGCTGATTTGCGAAAAACTGCAGAATCTGTGAAAGAAAAATTGCCAACCAAAGATGTTCTACCAACCAAAATAGCAATGAAAGAATATTTCAGCAATATAAATAAAGAATATCCAGATGATTATCAATCTAGAGATCTTTCAAATTATGACATAAAAGGTTCTCAAGATTCTGCTCAATCTATTCATTATGAACAAAGGCATACTGATGAAGCAGAATACTTGCCAATGAATGGCTTGAAATATTCTGAAGAAAAAGAGCCCGAGTATGTGATGATGGGTGGTTGTAAATTATCTCCTGGATCTCGACAAAACAAAAACAAAAATTTCATCCATGAAGAAGAGCATGTATATAATGAACCATTTTCACCTCCACCAAGTTTCCTACATGATGTTTATGAAAAGCAGAAAACCAAACACTTTCAGTTTGAAATGAAGTCAAGCAGTTCACAAGATTCACTAACAGAAAACATATATGAAAAACCAGTTCATCGTTTTTCAAATTCTACTAGAAACATGAGGACTGAATATTTGCATAAATCTGTTCAGGAAACTAACAATGTGCTAATGAGTAGTTTATCATGTTCAAATGTGACTTCAGTAGGGCGGTCTAATGAATGCAAAGAAAGAGATAGTTATCATAAATCTGATAGGCATATACCACCCAGAAATAGTTTACATCATTATGAACAAGCCAATCTAAGCGTTTCTGTGCCTGATTTGTTGAAACTTAAAGAAATGAAGGATAGTGATGCTTCTGATGCTGATGATGAAGCCAGCAGAGATTTTGATACTGTTGGTAGTTTGCCCTTACCCTCATATCAATCACCTATTCTTAATCAATTTTGCACTAGTAATGATAGTGTTTCACAAATACGAAATTTACATACTTCATTGGACTCTGATATTATATCATTTAATAGTAATGATAATGAGAATAAGTCACATCATATGTTTCCTTTTGATTCAACATCAAATGATACTAGCTGTCATATAAAGTCATCAAAAAGTGAAATAAAGCCATTGCCATCATATGAAGCACTTTATAATGTATCCACATATTCTCAATCTGAACCTAATGCTCAAACTGCTTCCAAAGAAGATTCACAAGAGAAGTTCCGTGTGCAAAAACTCAGGATTTACACTAAAGGCAAAAAACCTGAGGCTCCAAAAATATTCCCTGTGCCATTTAGTTTAGAAGAATCTGAAATATGCAAGATTTTAGAAAGGAAAGATTCTACAAAATCTCTGAAAGCTGAGGATTCTGCCCCCTCAAGAGTGCATAATTTGCAGTCTTCTTTGTCTGTTGATAGTGATTCATTTTCGGAAAATATAGCATATGCTTCAAGAGAAGAAATAGATCCTAAATCAAATATCTCTCCTAAAGCATTGCCTCATTCATATAGACCTGATGTAGTTCCTTCTGTTCAAGTCGATGAAAGGGTGCCAAACGAAAAATACTCTCCATCAAAATCGCCAAATTCAGCTCCTTATTATTATTCTGATTTATATTCCGGTCAAGGATTGAGTTTTGCTGGCCCGTTATCTTTATACAAGCGAAATGATGTGCCATATTTAGACAAAACTAGTCCACCAAAAAGCACTTCTACCCTGTTGAACAATGTAAAATCAAGGAGTCCTTCATATTCATCCAAGGGAGACATAGGAAGAAAAGTTAATAAAATTGATCCTAAAACTCCAGCTGCTGAAGAAAAAGATGTCTTAAATGAAAAATACTGGGAAAATGAAGGAGCCAAAATTAATTTAAAGTGTTCTATTGACATTCTGGAAAGTTCTAAATCAAAATATTTAGATGCAGAAAAGAACAAATATGAAGCTGGCCATACTTTAGAGAAAACTCGATCAAATAGCACCATGTCCTATTTCAAGCACAGATCTTCTACACCAGAACTAACTACTTGCCAATACCAATCTGATGAGCCAGTATATGAAAATATTGTTTTTCAACCAAAATTGACATTACAAAAGAGACTTTCCCAATCTCTTGAAGGTCTTGCCAAAGCTCCAAAAGTAATGGAGGATATTTCTAATAACCAGGAAGATATGCCTGGTAATCCTGTTTATGAAAATATTGATTTTTACAGCATTGATAGACATAAGGTATCAGAAATTTTACAGGCTGAAAAATTAGAAAATCCACCACAAAGCCCTGAAGTTTCAGGACAAAATAGTAATAAAGTAATGTCACATAATATGCCTGCCATTGCTGAGCGGCAATTTTGTACTGCTGTATATAGTAGAAATGAAGTGGAACAATGTAACGATAATTTGAATTCTAATGATAATGAAGATTTTTTGGATCAAAACGTTCTGAGACGTGTGAGTGAACAGCATTTCTTTGGAAAGAATTTTAAACCTCAATATCTACCTCAACATCAAAATTTATCAGAAGAAAATAATAATTCATTATTAAATTATAGCTCATTTCATAAATTCTCTAGAGGTAACACCCTAAACATTAATGAAGTTAAAGATTGTCAGAATTCTTTACAAGGTTCTTTAATTTCAAAATTATGTGATGATCAAAAGAACAGAATGTATGAATCTGACTCTACTTCAGGAGCAACATCTTCGTGGGATGAAGGTAATTAATATAAATTTCGATGAAGACTTTTCTTATCCATAAATTATTTATGTATAAAATTGTAAAGTGCATTTCATTTATATTTATATCATCCATTTCATGCAAAATTTATTTCATTGAATACATTCACCCAATGCATGTTTAAGGTTGAAAATTGTTTGATTGTTGATGTTATTTTTACTTCAACATCAACCTATGATTAAGAAACTGCTTTTATAAATTTCTTAATTTGACTTCTGATTCCAAATTTTAAATATTTTTATTTTGCAAATTTGTGTATTAAAACAATTTTTTTTTTTTTTAATTTAAAATATTTGAAATTTACCCACACACCATAAAATAATAATAATAATAATGAGAATAAATTCCTATTCTATGTTAAATTTAGTCTTCAAAAATATACTCCCTTCCTCACCACTGTTTTTCTCCTTTTTGATGAATTTTGGGTATGTGATTCTTATTATATAATATTACATATGCTACAAATGCAGAGTACAACAGTTCATAAATGCTATCTGCTTCCTTATTGCTGTTTTGGGTTTTCATTGCATCGCTTCTGAGTTATCTTTTAATTGCTTCTTCATATTTGAGTACGTCTGAAATTGAAAGAAGATTACATTGAAATATTTCAATTTTAGAAAAATCTAGGTCAAGGAACGTATTTTTCAGAATAGGGTTTTAAAAGACGTATTTGCTGTTTATCTTCATTGTATACCTTCTATTAAAATTAGAAGATTTCTCATAAGTATAAAAAAGATTTATTTACAGCATTTTATAGTAAGCATATATTACATGTATACGTCATGCCAAGTTTTATAGTAATATTTTCTTTTTGATTTCAATTTTTAAAAAAAAAGCATGCTGTTAAAATAATCAAAAAGCATTCCTGAAAAGTTACAAAATGAAATAAAAGCTTAGCATTTAATAACAGTGAATGTCTTATCATGATTGATGAAAATTTTTTTTTATGTATTTTCAAATTATTTGTGTAACCATATGATGCTATGAAATTATTATTAATATAGTTCTTAAGTATTCTATTGCTATGATATAAAATAGAATATCGTTCTTAAAATCATTTTATACAATTTATTAATGTTTTTAATTCTCAAATTTTATTAGAAACTGATGTTAAATGAAAATTTGTAGTAAACATCTATAACAGTTAATTAAGATAAATTTTTAACTATAATTTGTAAAGCTCTTTTGTTTCTTTTTGCATGCAGCATCTTTAGATTCGGATAGTAGACATCACATTTCAAATGCTAAAATAAGTTCCACTGAGATCCCAAGGGGTTCTTCTGAAATTCACTTTAAAGAAGTAAGATTTTTGTTATTTTCCTTAAAACTTGTTAACTTAGTCATTTTTGTTAATTTTTAAAATTTTCTTTATTTTGGTACTTTGCTTTTATTTTTAGTTTCCAAAACTCATATAATTTTAGAATGCATTAATTAAATTGCTCTATTAATATGGAATATGATGTAAACACTTCATGACAATAGAGCAAATTAAGATAAACAGGAATCTTTTACCTGAGAAATCAATAAAAATGCAATTTAAAAATAACGAAAACTTCCAGTTTTAAATGTAATAACCAGTTGTAATCTTCATATTTTCTAAAAATAAAAATTTTGGTCTTTATCAATTAATTATCAAAATTTTCCACTTTATTTGTAAAATTTTTTTTATTCTTTCATATTATGCAGTTTTTTTTAATCATACTTGCCAAAACTTCTTTGGAAAAATCCACAGATTGCACACAGCTATCTGAATCCGCATCCAGAAATTATGAGTATTTTTTACCATATAATCCACAGATAAAGGATAATAATTTTGGTAGAAAAATAAAAGCATTAATAATTATAAATTCTTTCTTATACTTCGTTAATACAAAAAAAGAAAACTGAAAATTTTTTATTTATGGTTTTACATCCATTTTAAAATTATTTTTTTTTTATTAATGCAAAAAATAAATTATATTGTAATATTTTTCTTATCTAAAGTATTGTTTAAATACTACTGTTCCCAAAAAGTAAGACCAATTTTTTTTTTTCAAAAACTCTTTGTTTATTCTTCCACTTTTATTTCACTGCCTTCAAAGCAATCCCCTCTGGACACTGCACTTATTCCAACTTTTTTTTCCAATCTCAATGCATGCTAAAAAGTCATCGCCAGGGATGGCCTACAAAGTGCTCGGCGATTCGCGTTGAATCTCTTCAATCGACTCAAAACGGTGTCCGCGGAGTGATCTTTTGAGTTTAGGGAACAGCCAGAAGTCGCACGGTGTGAATACAGTGGTTGTGGAACGATATGGGTTTCATTTTTGCAGAATCAATGCAGTGTGAGCTGGCGCATTCAGTGTTTTTGGTACCAATCGAGATTTGATGCGTTTGAGACCCAAAAGGGAATTGACCAATCCTTTTGAAATTCCAACATCATCAGCATCTCTAATTGTAAATCAACGGTTTGCAAACACCAAATCTTTAATTTTTTGGATGGTTGACCAGAGGGTTCTTTGTCTTCAATGCGTTCTCTGCCTTTGAACTGTTTATACCACTTGTAAACATTTCTTTCCAATATAGGAATGCTCCCCGAAAGGCTTCTGCAATATTCTATATGTTTCCGCAAACAAAACTTAATGCAAGTTCTTTGCTCAATGAATTCAGACATTTCAAAAATCGCCAGAATCAGTTTTAGCGTCTCACAAAGCCTACCGTAACACAAACACTAATGAATATTTTGACGTCGAATTTCACATAAATGTCAAGGACAGTGCCAGCAACCTAAAAAAAATTTAAAAAATTGAAATTCCATAAACCCCGGGAATTTTAAATTGAAAATTGATCTTACTGTTTGGACACAGTAGTATGTATTGTCAATCAGTCAGTTTTACCTAGAAAATAGTATTAATTTTTTATCTTGTAAGCAAAAGCATGAAAAATAGCAATTTATTTTGAAATTTACTTATATTTTAATTTTAGCCTAATCATCTTAAAAAGTTAGTTCAACAATCAGAAGGATTAATGTGCAAAGGGAAACGATTAAGTGTATCAGCTGGGGATTTATTAGGAAAAACGGTATGTTTTAATTTAATTTGATTATTTTTATGTATTGTTTCATATGTGTGCTTGTATGAATGTTAATTATATCAAATGTCTTAATTGAAATTTAGATTTGCAATATATGGCATATTAATTCATTATAATATTTAAGCATGTTAATTTACTTAGAGTTTACTATGTATGTGGTTAATTAAAGTTATTGTTCAGGAATCTTGCATGGACATCAAAGGATTTGTTTTTTTATTGTATGGTCTTATGTTTCTTTTATCTATTATATTCTAGCATGAAGAATTGGTGTTATTATTAATACAGTTAAGAAGAAATCAATCAAAAATTTTAAGAGCTAAAGAAAAATTGGAACTGCAAATGGAAAATCTACAAGAATATTTACAGTAATATATATTAAATTTATTATAATAAACTGTAGTTATTTAAAATCATTTTAATTAATGCTTTTAAATATGGGTTGTTAATGTTTTTATCTTCTGCAATGGCTTTTTTTTTTAAATATATATTTAAAGCAAGCTTCATCTGAAATCATATATCTTCATAAATAATGGAATAAATTTATTATTATGATTTGCAATGTTACTTTAATTTTATAGATTAAATGGTAATAAAGAAATGATTTTAATTCAAGTTTTATCTGTTGAGCTATATTAAAATGAGGAAACTAAAATCATATGCAATATTAGCATGATTGAAATATAATATTCTTATTTTTGTGAGGTGTTTTCATTTCAGAATGTTAGGTTCATTTTTTTTTTTAAAACTAGTGCTTTTAAACAAAATTTGAATAATATTTTTGTACTTAATTAATATAAGTTATGTTATAATTATTACAAATACAGATTAGTATTGCAAGTGATCTATTGTTGAAAATAACTATTTTCAATTTATTACTGCTGAAAATTGATAATTAAGAACAATTTCTATCATTATTCTTAAAATAAAAATATATTCATTTGTATTAAATGATGTGAATGTGTATGAGTGTTAGTTCTGTAGCCTAAAAATAGAATCACAGAGGGAAAACGATAAAAAGCTAAGCCCAGAAATATCTTGTTTTGGTCATTTTTAAAAATATTCTATTTTCTTTTTTTTTACAGCTGAATTTGTTAAAATTTAGTATAAAAATTATTGAAGTAACATTCTACTATCATCTTAAAGTTAAAAAACAAAACTTCTTCTATGCTAATTTTGTTGAGCATAAATATTAATAACTTTAAATTCAGTAATTTCTTTAATTGAAAATAATACTTGATTTCTTACATCAGAATTTGTGACACTCAATAGAATTTATCTAATAAAATGAATATTGTATAAATTTACTGCAAATTGTTGTTTAATCTGTCCCAATTTATCAGTGTATTACTCACTTTAGCTTTTTTATTAAAATTCTATTTACAAAAAATATCTTACATTTAGAGTAGCTAAACTTCTAATACTAAAAATGTATAGTAGCTAAAACTAAAAATGTATTCATCTTTAAAAGGACTTTAATACTAATAAAAAATTACTTTCACTTTGTTTATATGTAAAAAATATTTAATATGATTAAAGGTTAATCACTTTCAATTGTATAAGATTCTTTATAATTTTGCATTTGTAATATATGTGTTTGTTTTCAATAGGTCTAATACTGGAAAACTTCCAGCTTACCAAAACAGAAAAGACCTCCAAAAGCAAATTCAACTCTTGGAGAAACAACATGAAGTTACTCAGCCCCTTGTTACATTAGTAGATAATATGGTTAAACTTGGAAGCTTGTATGGCAGCAGCAATCGCAGAAGTTTTTCTCTTCCATTATTGGTTAGTATATATTTATTGTTAGGGAATAAAATAATATATATTCTGATATTAAAAATTTTCTTGCTGCTGAAGATTAAATTTCATATAGTCACTTTTAATCATTAAATTTCAGTTGTTTAAAATTCCCATATTTTTTAATTGTACGTGTTGGAGTTTGTATAAAAATTCAGGCTAAAAATTAATGTAATTAATTTTAAAAGTTTAAGCACAATTTTAATTTTTAAAAGTATAATTTAATTATTTGTGTATGTTTTATTTAAAAATAGGATACTTCCCAAGAAGATATTGCATCTCCTACTAATGGTCCTCTAAGTCCTGATTGTGTTGGTGAATCAAATATTTTATCTAAACTATTAGCAGAAGAAAGCACCTTTCAGGTATACTTTTTTTCTTTATTTAATTATTTCTTTTAAAAGTATGAATTTTACTGAAACATACATAACAATTTTAGAAAATTCAATTTATATTATCTTATATGTAATTATTGATAAATTTGTTATTGAACTTCTGAAATTACTGTAAGTATCCCTTTTGAAGTAAATAATGCAACTGTTCATGAAATTTGTATTATTTATATGTGTGCACATTTCTCTTTCAATATATACATGAATTTCTTATGTAGTTTTTCATTTTTTAAAATGACCACTGTAATTGCCAAAATAAAACCTATTGTTAAAATTATTTAATGTAGATTTTGGTTATTTTTTTCCCCTTTTAATCCTTTGTAGCTAAAAGAACTTTTTGCCAGTTTATTCTTTTGTATCAATTATGAATTATTTGTTTTAATATCAATTGCTACTAATAATTTATTATTTCTTGTTCTTTTTATTTCAAAAAATATGTTTGTCTATAAATTTAATTGGAATTAATGATGTAAGTGTTTCAAATTTTACTAATGATTAATTTACACTAAGAAATTAAAGATGAAAAATGTTATTTAATTAAATAATTTTAAATTTTAGTATATTAAAAGCAGTTTGTTTGAATGTGAAAATAATATTTAGTGCATATGTTCTGAATATAAACTTATGATTGTTGTTTGCAGAAACGCATTAGTGAAATATATAGTCTAGACAAAGGCCTGAGGCATGAAACTAATAGTATTTCATCTCTACATCAAGATAAGGTATATATATTTCATCATTTTGACTATGTTTTTTATATTAATTTTGTGTAGTCTAACCATTGATAATGTGAAAAATTAGCGCGACCAAGTCGGACAAATTCAAAAGAATGGCATCATAGGAGAGAATGTCATTTAGGAGGAATTTTAATTGCAGTAAAATAAATCTTAATTTTTAATAAAAATTTTAAATTACATATTAAACAATATAGATGAAAATAATTCCTCGCTAATTTTTTTATTTTCTTTTTCTTTCAAAGCATCTAATCTAACAAGTAATCAATTCATCTATTTCTGCCCATAAAACGGATGTTTACTATTCTGTGAGATCCGAGATTCAGACTATATTGTTTTAAATTGAAAAAAATTTAATGGTTTAAAAATGTTTTATCTTAATAAAAAAAAATATTGTATAATTCAAGAAGTTTAGCACATTTAAAGAATTGATAATTAACCATTTAAAACATATGATTTTTTTATTCATATACTTTCATATTAATAAATTTCATTCATAAATTTATATATATGTTTTCCATTTGATATTTGTATTTTTTTTTTTTTTTTTTTCTTAATTTGTGATTAATCATAATAAGTTGTATTCAATTATTAAGTTTGCAGTCCTACCAATTTCTATGAAAAAATTGTAGTAAATGCAAATTAAGTTGTCAAACTATAATGCTATAAAAATTATTTCTAATATGAATTTTTACCCTATTAAGTTGGGTTTTTGCTGGATCCTAAAATCAAATATTGCCTGCTTACTCAGACCTCCAATTTACTGGCATTGTGTGATAATCAATTTTGAGTGTCTAATGGAAATATACCTTGCAACAATGATGATTTTCTCGTTTAATAATTATGCTTATAGTGTATCATCTAAAAGGTTTTTGATCAGTTATGAAAAAAATTAATATCTGAATTTGGGTTTAATTATAGCCACTAAGACATTGCTAAACATTTATAGAAAATCTAAGTGTGTGTCTGTGTGGTTTGATAATAGCTTTCAATTTTGGAATTTAATAATTCTAATCGCACTTTTTATAATAAACTGAAAATGTTTAAAATTTTATATCCATTTATATAGAATTTTATATTAAAAAAACTATTAAAAGTTTTTTATTCTATTTATGAATAAATTTACTTGGGCTTGAGTATCAAAAATATTATTATATATTTAATATTTAAAACCCTCAGATGCCCCCTTCCCCTTTGCATAATTAAACTTTTATTTTTTACGACAACACGAAAATGATCATTAATTACTAACTTTTAGAACAAAGATATTATTATTATTAATTTTAAGACATACTTGACATAGGCATAGTTTTAATTTATTTATTATTAATAAAATGAGACTTGGCTATCTAAAATAATTTGTATAGATAGGGAAATTAAAATTTATGCTAAAATGTATTAGGATACTGATTTTTATAATCTTCTTTATCTAAAGACAGTTGCAAAAGTGTACATTTTTCTTACTAATGAAGCTATATAATGGCTCTAATGCTTATCCTATAAATAAAAACGTTTTATTTTGTAGGAAATGTTAGAGTACACACTAAATGGAATGCGTAATAAGATCTTGGATCATCAAGACAGACCCAATGAACTGCAAAAATTAAAAAAACAGCAAAAGATGATCGAAAAAGAACTGGTTCGTGTAAAACGACTTCTAAGCACCAGTGCTAAGGTAAGAATAATATTATTCTTTTAAATACTGAGATTTCTTTTCCTGTTAAATGCTTTATCACATGATTTTTTTTTTTTTTTTTTTTTTGAATTTCTTAAAATTTTAGAAGATTGAGGATGCTGCTTCAAAAAATGATCAGATGGAAAAGGATATATTACATCTTAGACAAATATTAAAGGAAGCATTGAAAACTGGATCATCTGCAGCAGTAAGAAATAACAATATTTTTTTATATAAAACTATGTAATAATTTAATTTAATTTTAAATGGTAATGCAATTTATATTCAAAACTAAGCTTTTAAACCATTATTTAGCAAATTATTCGGGTTTTTTTTTTTTTTTTTTTTTTACCTTGGGAAAAAAAATCATGGAACCAATTTGTTTTAAACTTGCTAAAAATTATTTTAGAAAGACTCCCAACACAACAGAGCTGACATAGAAGCTGAGTTATCAAGAGTTCAGAATGTTCTAGATGAGCTAGCTAATCATAGGCATGAAATTAATAATACAGTATTGAAGCTTAAAGGAGAAACACTTCCTGCCGTTCACATGGGATCTGATTTTAGAGCTAGTCCACCTGGAATTACTGGTAAGTTATTGTTAAATTTGTACAAATTAAACTATAATTTGATCAAATTTTATAGAAATGTGCATTTTTTTTTTTACAATTTTAGATAAAATGAGAAAAAAAAAATTTCATTTATTGGATATAAGTTTACTTCTTACAAGTTAGATCATTTCAAAATTGATCAACTTTCTACACATAATGATCAACATTTTCTTATAAAATAATAATAATAGTCTTGTTAAAGAAGTAATCCTTGTATAGCCAGACATTTTTACAATATAGTTTTCACTTTGTAATATTTAGAATTGGGGGAAATCAACCTCTAATCAGATGTGGGAGTCAGAAGTTAGTTTAAAAATCCAACTCCTGACTATTTAAAAAAAAAATTTTTAATTTTTTTTTTCAAAATTCTTGTAATTAATGTTATAATTAAATGTTATGGAAGAAATTAAATCATATGCTTCGATAATGCAATCAGTAGTTACTGCTTTAGCAATATACCAAGTCAGTGTTGAGAGACTTTCTTCAGACTGAGCTAGCTATCATGGATCAACAATGAAAGAAGATCTTATTGAAGTTATTCTATTATTAAGAAAAAATATGATTTAATGCACTTTAAATATAGCATCTTTGTACTTAACATTTACAATTTTCTTTTGCTTGTCATAGATGTTATTTAATACTTTGGTACTTGTTAATTTGGTTACTTTTTATAAGATGTATTTTTTTTTTTTTTTTTTTTTTGTAGTGAAATTTAAAGCACAAGAATGTCTTTTAAGTGAGTGCAAATACTAAATCTTTAGAAGTTGTAAAACATACCTCATATACAATTTTAAGATTTCAATAAAAATCATTGAATTTATTACAAACTTTCTTCAAATCTATTAGTGAAGATCATAGTACAGAAAATTACAGGAAAGAGTTAATGCAGAAAGTCTGAAATTGTACAACAAAATTACTGCGTTACTTCATATTGCAATTATATATCTGTATTGCTGTGAATTTTGTGGTAAGTTGTGGGCACTTCTAAATAGTGATGTGTGTTTGCCTCTTGCATCCCTATCTCAGTACTGATAAATATCAAAAACTTCTGAAAATTGTTCGAGATACTTCAGTGAAATCTTTTTTTTAGTTTGGCATCTCATCTTGGAATATATAGAAAGGCAAAGACTTTCTTCAACTGAAGTCAATTTCGTCACAAAGATCCTTCCATTTAAAAAGAAAGTTGAAAGAGTACATCCTGTTGCTTAATCTTGAATTAAAAAACAATTGTAGAACATTAATAAAATATGCTTCAAAAATTATTTCCTCTCCCTTCCGGTATGAATGCAACTCTTTGTTTTATATAAAATGGTCCAATTTCATTAAAATTTATCATTTTGAATGTGGTGAAAAAACCATGTTTTTTTTAGTTAATTTTATTAAACAAGCTCAATCAATTAATGGTAAGAAATTCTATTATTTGTGCTATTTAAAAGTTATGAATTATTTAAATGCAGATATAATACAATAAATATATTTTATGCAATATTTTATATTTATTTCATATATCTTTATAGTAAATTTATAAATATTTTTTATAGGAAAAGAAACACTTTTATTAAAAATGAAAAAAGAACCTGAGTCAAGCACTAGTCCTACCAATATAACAGGTGATTATTTTAAAAGAAATGTAAATAAACATAAATTACTATACCACAAGGCAAATAAGAAGGGGGAAAAAAAATGTTGCTAAATGGTTTTTATTTTTTTTTAAATTTATTTTTTATTTATTTATTTATTTATTTTTTTTTTTATTTATTTATTATTATTTTATTTTTTTTACATATTTATAAAATGGGATCTTTTTTTTTATATCTATATAATATTATCTAATTGGTTGTTTTCAATTGTTTGCATTAATCAATCAATAATAATTATGTTTCCAATTCCTCTGGCTTGTGATTTCTGTTTTTTCTAGCATAATTTTAAAAGGTTTATTTTTTATCTGAAGTAAATTTTTGTGCTCATTGCTTTTTATATTCTTAATTGTGTTAAATAAGCATAGTTTTGTTTTGAGTTAAATATTATTTTCATCGTTTTTAATCTGGTATTGTTATTTTGGGTTTTATTTTGTAATTTTATTTTTATTATTATTATTTTTTAATGCTTTCTTTTCATTTAAATTTTTTCACCACTTATATGTTATCAGAAGATAAGGAAGTAACTCATTTAAAGAAAGTTAAAAAAGAAGTTGAAGTTAGAGCTAGTCCAACTGGAGTTGCTGGTAAATTTTCATTTTGAAATTAAACCTTTATCAACTTGTTTTGGTAATATATTATAATATGTTGTTTAATTTACACTTTTGAATTGTTTATTTCATTTCATAATTTAAATTATTTTTATGTTTATTTTTATATTTGTTTCATTCTTTAAAGAATACGTGTCTTACATTAATCCTTTTAAAATTTTATCATTTTTATAGAGTAACTTTTTCACAATAGTATTTATAAGCAGAAATTCATGTAGCTCAAAACTCTGACAATTGATTAGAACAATACTTTTAATTCTTCTTATATTATGCGCTTGTTTTATTTATATTAAAAGGATTTCATTTGTTGAAATAACAAAAGAGATGATTAATAAAAAAAATATTTTGTTTCCTTTACCAATTAAGAGATTTATATTCAAAAATTAATCCTTTTTATAAAATTGAAACTAATTTTCTTTAAAATTAATTGATTAATTTAAGCTACTATAATCCTCCAATTCAATTTATATAAGTTAAATAGAAATAAAAATAATAAGCATTTGAATAATCTGATTTTTTTTTTTTTTTTTTTTTTCCCCACATAGGCTCGGCACCTCTTCCAGTTCGTAAAAAACAGCACAGCATGTATTTAGAAACTGATTTAGATACTATGCAGACTCGAGACTTAGCTTCAATGAATGAAAAAGACTTGGAAGATATTCCAGTATATGTTAATGCTGAAGAAATCAATAATGTAAGCTTAAAATATTGTTTCATTAGCTTTTTTTTTTGTTTTGTTTTTATATGTTTATTGAATAATATTTTTTCAATTAATTCTTTTTGAATAAAACTTAAATTTAAAAATGTTATTTTTTATCTGACAGTTTTAAATGTAAAGAAGCATAGACTTGATCATATCAAGGACCATGTAGATACCTTGTGACTCATGCAAAAACAAAACAAAATTCTATAACACATTAGTTTTTACTTTATATGTTCTACAAGGTGTCTCTAAATTCTTGGACCAAATTTAAAAAAAGGTAAAATACACATAAATAGGCATTTTTTTTGTATAACAAAGTTAGGTAGAAAAGGATTGGTTTTGCAGCAAAATACATTGACCCTACAAATGTACTTTTTACAGAGGAGGCCACTCTTTATGCACAGTGGAGTTTTTAATCATGTGAGCAAACTAACCTACTTGCTTCACATATTTTTCATGAGCAATTCTGGGTTAATGCGTGGGGAGGTATTGTAAATGATTTATTTATTGGTTCATTCATGCTACCTCATATATTTAACGGCACAACATATCGCATCTTTCTGGAACTAGTTTCAGCTGGATGCTACTCCAACTCATTCTCATTTCTGCACTAGCATGCAATAGTACCTTAATGGCTCATCACTTTCAATGGATTGGATGAGAAAGACCAGTCGCTTGGCCAGCATATTCAGGTGATTTATCAAGCATTAGTTTTTTTGTTTTTTTTTCTTATGGAGACACCTGAAGAAGCTCATTTACAGGGACTCCAATTGACTCTGATGAAGATCTCATTGTAAAACTTTCATTTTCTGCTAGAATTGTTCTTAAAATACCTGGCATCTTTGAAGAGGTATGTGAATCACTTTCTACATCCTGTCAGGATTGTATCGGTGGTGGCATTTGAACTCTTACTGTAATTGTTATGTGATCAAAACATGCTGTTCAACTTGTACTTTTCACTTCCAATCACACATTGCTTTAAAAAAATGCTTCTTTATGTGTATTTTACCTTCCCTTAAAATATGACTCATGAATTCAGGGTTACTTAAGATAAAGATCTTGCATTACCTTTCCCCCCCATGTCCCCATATAATATTTAAAATAACTGAACTTGTGTAATAAAATAAAATCATTATTATTATTATCACTTATAACATTATGATTGAAAAAAAAAAGAATTAATTAAAAAATGCATGTAATAAATGCTTTTTTTACTGCTTAAAAAAATCATTTTAAATGTTTAAAGAAATCTTCCTTTTTCTCTTTTCTTAAAAGATATTATATTTTTTTAAAATATCGAAATAATTTTTTTTTTTTTTTTTTAATATTACTTTTAATTTACTTTACCAGTTGTTTTTAGTTAAATGTTTTTGCAAATTTGTTGTAAATCAATTCTTATGAAAGTTTATTTTAGCATTAACAAATTTTATTCAATCAATTTTTATTGTTAATAGTGATGCATTATTATTACTTTTTTTATTATTATAAAAAATACCCAAAGTAAGCTTGAATTTGTTATTAATTACATTTGATTTTTTCAGGCAAATGAAGAAATATATGAAAATCTTTCAGCTCTTGAATATGTAAATATCCCATCTAATTCAAATTCAGATGGAACAACTACAGAACAATGTTCCATGCAAGATATTAATGATGCAGATGAAAGAATGAAGCGATTTTATGGTAGGATTATTTTTTTAAATGTTGCTAAAGTTAATTAAATTAATGGCAATTATACACAGTTCCTTATTTAATAATTTTTTTTTTTTTTTTACTTTATTTCAAATTTAAATTCAGTTTTTTCAGTATATTAAATAAAATTGCAGGATGTAATGATTTTTTTTTCCAAAAATGTTATAAAAGATATTTGTTTTCCCTAAATATATAATATTAAATATGTTAAAGAATTTCATGTTTTTTTTTTTAATTAAAAATACTGTTATCTGGAATTGAATAAGTAATATAATTGTTTTTAGAGTAATAAAACAATTCTGCTTTATTTTCCAAATGTCTGCATAAATATTTTTATAAGAATCCAAGTAAATTTTCTCCATGACTATTTATATGAAAAATATTAAAATCCCTCTTGTTCTAAATTAACTTTTATTGTACATGTTACAATTTAGATTAGGTTCTTAAACTAGTTTTCATGTGTTTTTGTAAAATAAAAATGGAGAAACATTTTTTCCCCTTAAAATAAGAAAATACAAGTATTCAGAAAGAAATGTGCACCATTAATTATTTGATTATTTAAAAATGTCAAGCAGTTATTATTTGGTTTAAATCTATTTGTATAAAAATATGATTTTTCATACAAATTAATGTTTTATTTATTTTGTTTTTGTTTTAATTAGTTGAATTATAAGCAAAAAAAAAATGGGCATTAATGAATGGTTACTTATAATCTAAAATTAGAATAATTTATTCTTTGCTACTTCAGGAAAACAATCTGTGTTTTTGAACAACTTTTTTTTAAAGCAGTTAATGTCTTAAGATCTCACCCCCATTAACTTAGTAATTTTGCTTTTCCTGAAAATACAATTTTTAGATAAAAAATACTATTTTTCAGGTATAATTCCAAAAGAGAAGCCCTCTGAAATTAAAACTGTTCGTATTGTAAAACGCCAATCTGAACGTCGTAACAGGGAAAGAGATAAGAAAAGAGTAACATATGATGATCAATCCTCAGTATGGGTGGTTGAAGAACCTGATCTTTCATCTGATGATCTTCTAGAAGTAGATGAAGGTATTTAATTGTTAATAATTTAAATTATAATATATGTAAGTAAGAATTTTTTATTTTTTATATTTTTTTATCTTTGATTCTATTGATTGACCTGATCTTGAGAAATCATTTATTTTCAGGAATTAGCAATAAAACATCTTCAAGTGTAACAAGGCCTTCATCAATTCATTTATTTACCTCAAGTTTAACTAGACAATCAGTAAGTTACAAAAAATTTAATTTTTTGTGAGAATAAAATAAAAAATACTAAGACTAAATGAAATTAATGTGTTTAAATTATTCAAATGATAATATTATAAGTTGAACCTATTATTTAAGAAAAGGATAATTTCTTATCTATTTAAACAGAACTTAATAAATATAAATTATACAGTATAACATAAAAAATTTTTTTTTTTTTTTTTTGTCTGTGTTCTCATTGAATTTCTTTACATTAAATTTTTTGTGTAATTTTATCGTGTTAAGAAATGCACAGCAAATTAAATGTTAATTTATCACGCCTGTGTCTAAAATTATAATGTTACAACCCATTAAAAAAATTTTTATATACATAAATTTGTTGTAATGTTTTTTTATACACATTTTTAAATGCTTGCTAGCTTTTTTTTGTAAGTTGCATATTCAACAATATTTTCTTATTTTTATTTATCAAAGCAATTGTATCTGATATTAAAACTTAATAATAAACTCGTTAATATCATCAGTAATAATAAACTCATCCTTTCGATTACTAATATGTAATGAATGCTTAATAATGAAAACGGGAATAAGAGATTTATATCTTTAAAAAATTTCTGGCTTAATACTGCCTTATTTTTTAGTTGACTTTGAAAAGAAAACAAAATTATTGTAAGATGTATTTTAAATGCTTTTTAGATTTATATGTGAAACTTATTTAAACTCATAAAACAAATGATTTGTTTTTTTCATTTAGTTTTGATGGAATTTATTACATTTTTACCATTATAGCATTGTTTATATATGCATTTTTTGTTCATTCTTTTTTATACCAATTTATTAAGGTCTAATCATTGGAAGATTTTTTTGAAATATTAAATGAAGCATTCATAATCAACAACTATCTTAGATATATGATTGTTGGAAGATATTGTCATGAATTTAATCAATATTCTAATTAGTGTATTCAATATTTTCTCAATGTTAGATTTAATATGATATCGCTATATATATATATATATATATGCATGTGTCCAGAGAAATGGGGACTGAGATTTTATAATTCTCAGTCCCCAATTCCCCCTCAATTTTATCTTTTAAAGTATAGTGTTCTATTAAAATATTAGTCCATGCAATTTTGATTTGATATTCTGTAATTTTAAATAATAACATTTTCTTTTAGAACTCTCAATCAGCACATGAGCGATTATTTGGAAGTTCTGCAACTAAAGCTGAAAAATCTGCTTCATCTGGAAACCAAGATCGCACTTTCCCTATAAAGCGATCAAAAAGAAGACATTACACTGTTAGTGGTTACCAATATGTTTTAGATCCTCAGTTTTCACAGTACTTTAAGGCAAGTAAAATTCATTTCCTTATTCAGACTATTGTACTAAACTAGTTATAGGAATATCTTGCAATAGCATAGTAATAAATGTTGAACATTTTTTAATTAGATGCAATTAAAAATTTTCTGATATCACATTGTTTTAAAATATATATAAACAAAGCTATTGTAGTTTTATGCAACTTATTTTAAAATTTCATTTTTTAATTTAATTATATTTTAGATGTTGTTCTCATCAATTCCTGGAAAGATGCAGAATTATATAATGATTTATTTAGCTAAAACAAAATCTAATAAAAAAAATCAATCTAAACAATTACAAATTGTCTTTGCATTGAATCACTTTTATTTACATGATCAATATTAACTTACGTTAAGCTATGTTTAACAATGAAAGTAGTTAAGTTATTTTAAAATAAGGCTATTTTTAGAAAATGATGATGCATATAATTCATAACTCTATATAAAAAATATATTTTAATTTCTTTTTTATTAATACTTTTATCAATGTCATGGTTTTTTTATATAATTTCATAAAATGTGGCAACTAATTGTAAAAATCTTTAATTATTTGAAATTGAAAGTATAGTTCTGTCATTAATTTATGAAAAAAGCAATCATGCATTTTCAAAGTGGAAACGTACTGATTGATGATTTATTAGGGGTGCTAATTGGATATAGGCAGTGCAAAGCAATTTTGAAAGAAAAAATTGAATTGTTACTGTGGAATGTTTTTCTTTTAAATTTTTTTATATTATGTAGTTTAAAATTTTCATTATTAAACAGGAAAATTATTTTTTTGTATATATAACTGCACTAAAATTACTGTTTTCCTCTATTATGCTGTTCTGTTTGGATTCGTCCTACTTGCAACTTGTTTTTCATTTTGAGTTCTTAAATCTTGGTCAATTTTTCCTTTACTTTCTTTAAATATTTTTATTTACAAAGTTTATTTTCTCTGTCAAATTATGATTTAAATGAAATATTATACGTATTGTATGTTTGCTACAGTAGAGTTTCAATAATCCAAGTCCCAATAAATGCTGTTGCATTTAATCCAAGAAGATTCAAGTGTACTTTTTATTTTTGCACTGTGAATTCTAAAACTCCTTCAATGGCTGCATGGAGGTTTTATTGAATTTTCACTTTGGGTTGAATCCACATTTTCTTTTGTCAGTTTTTCATTTTAAGGCTTTCATTAAATCTCATTGCCCAGCAAAATCTGAGCCTGTATGATAATTATGTCATCATTGTTATAAAACTAATTAAAGTAGATAATATACTAATGAATAGGATAAAAATTAAAACTCTTGCTTGGTTGATAAGATACAATAAATTAAGGATTGAAACATAAAAAAAAAAAAGAAAGAAAACATTTCCTATGCAGATTCATAGTAGTAATAGATGTCTCTTTTCTACATGGAATAGCGAACCAAATGTTTTATCTCTAAATATTCAATATTTGAAAATTTTGTAAGATAATTTCTGTACAAAAACAATTAAAAGGGCTGGGTTTTTCCCCCAAAAAAATTAAGCTTTTTGAAATATTTTTTTACAGTTTTGTTCATCATTATTATTGTATTAAAATTGATTATTTTACGTGGGACTTTTTTAGATTTATTCATTTTTTGATAGAATGTCTATTTAGTGAGAATTTTTATTAAGTCAAGTTAGTGACAATCCTGAATAACTAGAATAATCAAGAATTAGTTGTATTTCGAAAATATAAAGCTGAACATTTCTTTTAAAATAAATATATCAATAAACTATATGTGTAAAAAAAAATTTAAGCATTTATTATTGTTATTTAAACTAATTATGTAGCATTTAAAAATTAAATAAAATCAAAGTTGTTTACTTACTTTAGGATCAGCCACGATCACGGGATGATGTTGATATGGAACGTTGTCTACGCACTGCAAATACTCCTGACATTGTAAGAAGCACAATTAAAAAAAATGATGTCTTTGATGATAAAATAATTGAGCGAGAGGTATGTTATATGCATATGTAGTTATTTTAAATAATTGCTAATTAATATTGTTTCTGCTACATTATTGTTTCTTCTCAGCTTATGTTGCCCCAAAAAATTGAAATTCCTGAAAGATATGTAGAAATTGAACCAGAACAGTTATCAGCTAGTGAAAGACTACGAAGAAGTATAAAAGCAGAAAATATTTGTAAAATGTTATCCGAGACTACTACGTAAGTAAAATACTGTGAATGCAGTTTTTTCTGTGAATAAATGCTAATTATTATTATTATTATTTTTTTTTTTTTTTTTATAATGTAAGCAAAAACTTTGTAAATTTTTGCTGAGCTGCTTGTGGTTTCAAATTTCATTATTTTTTTTAACTTAAATCTTTCCCATATGAGAAAAATACATAATCAATTTATTATAATATCAGTATTTTATTTCTAAATAAAATGAAATTCTCTATTTTTTTTTCTATCATCCTACTCCTACAGAACTTATGAAGATGTTGAAGAGCGCAGTAAATCTCCAGAGGCTCTTCATAAGAAATTGAGTGAAGAGAAAAGAAAAAGGGCACATTTACTTAACCTGAATCGTGCCATTGCAAGAGAAGTGGTCGAAAAAAGCAAAGCAGTTGCAGGTTAGTCAAATGAGTAGTTACTATAATCTGATATGTTTTGAATTAAAAATAACTGTTTTCCTTTACAATATAGTTGGCTATTATGTAAATTTTGTTAAATAATTAAAAAGTACTTTTACTAATTGTCTATTAAAAATTTTATATTTGCTCTTTATAAGATGTATTGTTTATTATTAAATATGTATATGTTATTAATTGTTTATATGTACTATAACTAATAAAATTATTAGAATAATTTCTAATATTCCTTTAAATAATCAGATTTTTAAACTTTTTTTTTTTTTTTTTTTTTTTTTTTTTTTTTTTTTTTGTGATAAGCATATTTTTTCCCCTTACAAAATGCGATTAAATTGTTGTAATGCCAGAAAATTTATCTGTGGTGATTTGCATGATATGTAATATTAAAATGCCTGATGTGTAGCAGATTCAGTTTTACTTGGGATGCATCTTTAAAAGTTTCTTGCCTACACTTGCATTCTGTTAACGCAATTTATAAGAATAACTCTTGGGTGAGGAATTTTAGGCTCTCACCATTCATCTAAATTTAATAAAAAGGCCTAGATTTGTCATTATTTATGTCTAATAATTCTATGTATTTCTATTAAAGTATATTCTCATATTTACACAGATACTTCAGCCTTTAAAATGAATTTAACTTTAATATTAAATAATTTTTTTCTGTGTTGGCTTTATATTAAGTAAACAATAAAACAAACTAAATTTACTCCTGGTTTTTCAAGGAAGGGAGGAACAATTATGGTATTTTTTCTTTTTTTAATTTAATATTAGAATATTTGTCACTAAGCCTTGCTTTTAAATATAACAGAAGAACTGTTTCATCATTATATAACTCTCAAAACATTCTTTTTAATGAAATTTGCTCTGAATCTGTTTTATTTATTTCATGATATTTTGATAATCGATTTTTTTTATCACAATTATTTTTATCTCCTTTACACATTGTAACTATTGGTTTAAGAGTGGGCCCTGAGATTTTATTGCTCTTTGCACAGATTATGGATTAAATATTTTGCCTTTCATTAAAATGCAATGAAATATAAAGTGATTGGACTTATCACAATGCCTGCTATTATAATGTCGAAATACCATATTATGTTCATTAACATAAAATAAAATTCCTCACCTACACATTCTTTAAACACAATGGCATGTTGAGATTTTTAAATTATGTTTTTAAGAATATTATAAAAATACTATTTCTTTCAGTTCCATGGTTTTTCAGTTTACTTAGTTTTGTGAGATTGATATTGAACTGACTAAAAGTTATAGCATTCAAGATGATCATTGAAGATGGCCAGTGATAGCTATAATTATGATAATGAATTTTACAAATGTATTAATATTTTCAATAATTAGAAATGTGATTATTTTTTTCCAGTTAGCAATTTGTTTAAATTCTGAGTAATTTTTATTTTTAATCTGTATTGTAGTCTTATTATTTCAAATTTATTTATAAAATGTAGGAATTTCTGTTAAATACCTTGTATAAAAGCATGGCATGGTTTTCTTGAAAGCAATTAATTCCTTAAGTATTTTTTATTTATATAATTTTTTTGCATGATTTATTTATTTTTATAATTATTTTACAGCAAATATTTGTAGTGCAGAAAACCAGACATCTCCATGAGGTTTGTTATTTTTATTTTTAGAAAATATGTATGTTTTATTTTTCATTTTTACATTAATTTTATTTTGTGGTGCCTTTTGATAAGGAATAAATAATGAGCATGAAAAATTGATATGTAAAACATTGTAAGAGCTCTCACTCTACTTTGTTAGGTTGTTTTTGTATCGTATTTTTTGGTTTTCATATGGTATTAAAATAAGTTATTTATATATCAAAAATAATAAATGGGACGTATATAGTTAAGTTTAAATGACTATGATTTAATTCATAAATTGATGATTTAACAAAGTAATAATTGTTTAAAATTTTTCTTGCAGTTTTATTATCTAGCAATAACCTTGAATAAAATTATTCTATAGATTATTAGTGCTTGATAATTATGATGAAATATCACTAAATGCTTAAACATTGATTAAATTTCTTATAAGTTAAGTGAAAAAAAAAATAACAACATGGCATGCATCTAATATATGTATATTGAAAAAAAATTTAATAATGATGAGGGCTTTTGTTTCAATGAATTTATTCAGGGTTTAGATTTATGAAAAGAAACATTATTTAATTTGAAAAATATGAGAATTTTCAAATAAATGTCTTGTGATTATTAATATGGGGCCGGATGACAGAGTGACTAGCACTCGTTGTCACAGGTTTTGGATTTGACTTTCTGTTGTGCCATGAATGTTTGTAGTGGTTCAGAATCTACTTTAAACCATAGGTACCTGTTAAATATGACTGTAGAGTGTTGGGCATAGGGTTGAAAACCCTACACCATAAAAAGAAAACATTGCTTGGCTCGAAATCTGCCGGTAGTCAGACATCCCACGATATAACACATTTCTTTCAGACAAAAACTCATCATCATCTTCTCGGATTCATACAAGTCAAATTTACAAATTTTATTTGTATATATACTAATTTACAACATATAATGTGTGTTATATACTGATGAAAGCATTTCATTTTTTTTTTAACAGTTATAGCTAACATAGATATGTTGTATGTGTGTGTGAATGCTTTTATGCACACGCTTTTAAATTCTTTTAAAATTTATTAATATAATTAATGTTTTTTTTAAATGTCAAAAAAAGCATTTCCTCTTTATAAAAACATTATGCATTCTTCTTTTATGTATTATATATACATTCTTATTGAAATTAGATATCCTACAAATACAACATAAATAGTAGCATATAAAAAAGTAATTCGTTGCTTCAGCGACTATAAAACAGTGCATTTTTTTTTTTTTAATTAAGAAGAAAAACTGATAACACAAAAGAAGAAATTAAAAATATAATTTTTTTTCTGATGTTTTATAATTTATGTATGCTTCATGCCTGCCAGTTTTTACATGTGTTTTTGCTGTAAAGAGTTTTTTTTTTTTTTTTTTTTCCCAATGGAAAAAATAAAAAGAATGTTTTTTACACCACCAGTGACATTTTAATTTTGTAAGATAGGAGTATTATAAGAATTGTTATTTCTCTCTGTAAAAGTTACGATGTTCAAATTTACACTTTTAGTTCCACTTACCATTTGGCCATCAAGAGGACTCCCACCACTTTGTCTGTGTAATAGCAGTCGCTATAGAAACAGGTTATGATTGGGGAAACTCATTTCGAGTAGGGATATCTGTCAGAAGTTTTGGCTTTACTTTATTCCTGATGCCAGTTTTTTGGCTGAAAAAGTAGTTGGCCAGTCTTCTTAGCAGCTTTGTCACTGTTGTGCATTTCCTTACAATCAAGTATCTTGCTTTTATTTATTTTTTTTTTTTTTAAATTTTAAAATTAGTTTAATTTTGTTATTGTTCCTTAAATCTATTATTTAATTTTTGAAAATGACCATTCAACTTAAGAAAGGAGAAAATATAAAATATGAATCTATAAATCCTCCATCCTTTAGTCATTTTCCCACAGTTCTTTAAAGAAATGCTAAATCACTGCTTATAAATTAGTATAAATGTCCCAGAAACAGGCAATAAATGATTTCACATAATTGTTATCAGTTTATCAATTACTAGCCATAAAAACGCATTGGGGAAAAAAAATTGAGCAGGCAAAATATCAAGTTAAGTGTTAAAATGCGACAGGCAAGAATAAAACCCTACATACTAGAAATTGATTTCTTTTATGGTAGCCTATTCCCACAGCATCTGTTATCCACCAGACAATGTGGCTGAATGTGTTCTTATTGCGATCAGGCAGTATATAACCTCTTGGTGTTAATTTATTTAATTTAAGAAAAAGGAAATATATGCACATTTAAGACATTTTTAAAGCTGGCAGGTATGATTTCCATTGCTATAAATTTGTTTTGAAATGACTTATTTGTTGTTGCAGTTTTTGCAACTTTGCAGCACTTGATAAAGAAACCTCTGACTCCTGTTGATGAAGATTTAAGTCCTATGACACCTTTGCCCATCACTCAGCAACGTTATAACTTCCTTACATAAAGTGCATTTGTTCGCCATAGGCAAAGCTAGTCTTGCCATTTTTTTTTTTTCTATGATACCAGTGATTTTATTTTCACTCCCACTTTAGCTTTAGTTTCAAATAAAGTACTTTTCTTCCAAAGTACTGTTGTTGATGCAATGCTATTTGGCATTTTTTGCCAATATTTGCAATAATGAGTGTTTTATATATGTAAGTGTGTTGTTTCCCCCTTGTCTTGCATACTGTTGTTGTACAAATGTTGTTAATTATAGGGTGGATTCATTATTCTCTATGTAAGGTTTTTCAGTGCAGCTCTTTAATAAATTTGTTATGGTATCTGTTTAATTTGCCATATATATATAATGTATGTATTTTTATTCCTGATTGTATTATTTGTTTTTATAAGTTGCTTATATTTTTAATGTCCAAATATTTTTGGATGTTTTCTAAAATGTATATAGATTTATTTTTAATATTAAGGCAAGTTCTTAATGTACAAATGTTTCCTTGTGAAAAAATTCTGTTTACATTTTTAAATCATACTATGGAAATAGTTTGTGTTTGTACATTTGTGTTAATTAACATAAAAATAAAGACTGTCAGAAGTATTTGCTGAACTGTAATATTCTCATTCCAAAATAATATGACTATCAATAACACTTAATAATTTTGTGATATTACAAAACCTGTGAGCTTAAAAGCATAATTTTGTCAAAATTATTTACTTTGCAATTGTTTTTATTAATTTAGTTCATTAAAAAAAAAAGTTATGAATACTAATAACTGTTGACTTTCCTTAAATTTAATGTACAATCCTATTTATTAACAAGCAATCCTTTCTAAGGATTCATTGTTAAATTTTATTCCACGTTAATAAGGAACTTTATAAATAGGTAATGATTAATACAATACAATAATATTTTTTCCTATTGCTGTTATAAAAGATTTTTCCTATGTGTGAAGTCTTAAGTGCCTTTATCAGAATGCTGCTGTTAAAAACACAAGAACAAAAATGATATAGAATTTTTTTATTCTAGTAGTATTAAACTTTTTGCGATTTTAATTTTTGAAATTTTAAAAGTCATCAAAAAATATTTTTGCTTTCATTTCATATCTTTTTAAAAAATTGTTTTATAATAGCCATCAAAATATTAAGTTTCCATTCAAATTGACTTCATTTTTATTCTATAAATTTTGTGAACTTACTTTTTATTGAAATTTTATTTTTAAAAATCTGTATTTGTGAAATAATTAAAACTGTAGTTAATTTTAAATTTCGAAAGTTTGAATTGAATCTTCTTACTTTAATTTAGATATACAATTGAGGTATTTAATTTTTTCAAGTGTTAAATTTAAATTTTTAATTTGTTTAATTTATGGCTATTGTAGGTATTTTTCTTATTTTAAATAAGTGTAATGCAATGCGACTTTGATTGCAATTCACCTTTATTATTTGTATACAAGCAGGTAAGAATGTAAAGTTTACCTTTACACCATATAGGATTTTTTTTTTTAAAAATATATTAAGGTATTGAAAGTAAATTAATAACCGTAATGTGCCTGTCGAAGACTTCACACTTCGGATTGTTATTTGATGTTGCATTGAAAGAGCTAATGCTTGTAAAGTGCAATTATGTGGATAGAATTGTATATTTAATGCCACTATTGAAACTATAAACTGTCCAGATTATGTATATAAACTATTTATTTAATACTTTTTTTTGAATGTGTATAATTAAATTAGATGCAAAAATATTTCTTTGAATCTCTTGTGAACAAATTTTAAAAAGCACTATAAATTTTTCTTAAAATTTGTTATTAAAATTATTGTAGTAATCTCATTTTTGCATCTATATTTGTATAATTAATTATTTTTATTTAATGTGCTACTTTTGTTTGGATTTTTTCCTTTCTTCTATGTGAAATTTATTTCATTAAAAATGATTATTGTAGGCAAAGAACTTGATATATAAATGTTTTAATTTAATTTTTTACAATTTATGGATTGATTTTTTCTAGATAATAGATAACTTTAAATAATATATTTAACTTTAATAAATATTTTATAGTTCTCTTTTAATTATTAAATTTTGATTCATTGAAAAGAATATGGATCTTTTATGCATTTTTTTTTTCTTCGTATAATAATCCTCTTATTGTGGTAGATAGTATTTTATCCATGTTTTAACGAATTTGAAATTTAAGACTTTTGCATAAATTTATTAGCGTGCATAATTTAAAGAAAAACATGTATTCTTCATTTCTGCACTATTTTTTTCCTTAATAATTGTTTGCAGAAAAACATTTGTATATATCTGTAGAATATATATTTAAAATTTACCTTCAACATATAAATAATTTTCATTTAAAATTAAATTGTAATTCTATGTAAAAAATAAATTCAAAAATAATTTTTATGCAACATTTTTAAATAATAAAGATTTTTAAATTACAATAAAAATATTTTTTTTTCTTTGTCTTTTCCAATAATTTTATTTCTTACACTAATTTAGAAATGAATCGGTTTACTATGCAATAAATTTATATATTTTGATAGTACTTTTAATTTCAGAAAAAGTAAAAGTATTATTCTTACTTCTTTGATACAGATAACAAAAATATGTGTTAGAAAGGACATTTATTAAAAAGATATTTTAAAAACTATCTATTATTTTCAAGAAAGATAATTAAATATGCTATAGACTATGAAATGTCCTTTTTCTATTTAGCAAAATAAGTAATAATATTCAATCAAAGTATCATGTCTTAGAGTAATCTATTATAAATAAATGCTCATATTTTTTTATATGCAATTTTCTTTTTCGTTTAATGTTGGTGTGTACATCTCTACTCATAAAACTCAACAGTGTTTTTTTGCAAGTGGGAAAAAATGCACAGAAAGTAACTATAAAAAGATTTTGCATCTACTACTATTTTAGGCACCTGTAAAATAAATGGATTTTCATCAGTTTTCATGAAAATCACCCTCTTTTTTTTAATCTCAGAATATTTAGCATTTACTTAGTTTCCTTTTACTATGCAAACTAAAAAAATTTCTTAATACTGATGAGTATTCACTGTAAGATTTTCTCATTCCATTCTTTTGTTTATCGAAAACGCAAAAGGGTTATTTGATTTTGTGGTGAATTAGATAAACAAATACAAATTTGTCATAAATAATTGTTCATAAATTATGTGAAATGAATACAATGAAAATTGTATGGATATATTTTTTGAAAAGTTGGTATGTGGGGCATTTTATGCAGATATTTTAGGACTTTTTTTTTTTTTTTTTAATATACAGAACTGTTAAAAAATACATATCATTCATGCACTTGTTGAACAAGTGTACCCTAATTCAAATGTCTGTCAGTATAAACGGAGGATAAGAATTATTTAATTAATCAATGAAAACATTTTTTTCATATTTTTATTAAAGATAAGCATGGTGTATCTATCACTGCTTTGAATCTTAACTTTTTCTAAATTCACTTTAGCTTTTTTTTATACATATATTATTGAATATAATTTCTTAAACTTTTTCATCAAAATCTGTCAGAAATAATAATTATCTTGAATTTGATTATATTGTTTAAATATTTTTTCTTATTTTATAAGGATAGAGTAGGTCTTTTAATGTTATGTTTTGAGTAACCCATGCAATGATTCGGATGAAAAGTAAATGTTGTGCATCACAAAAGTATAATTTAATGTCTTGTAACATGAACCTTGTGATTTACTTACACTGTGTATGTTGAATTTTATCTTTAAACTGCTCATTGCACAGTGCCTTAAAGAATTCGCTAATAATGAAAAATTTTAATATTGTTATCAATTTAAGAAAAAAACCTATCATGTATGTATTTTTTACTGCTCTGTATATTTGCTTGAAAAGAGTTCTTTTCATAATTGTATGCTCAAGTAGAATTAAATTTTTCATGTATTATTACAAAACTAATTACCTTATATAAAATAGATTTTAATTAGTGAAAATGCAAATTTGCTTTTAGTTGAGTGTTTTGGTAAAATGAAATGAAATGATTTTTTTTTATATAGAAGTTCTAGTTTAGAGGCATTTATGGTGTAAATTATTATCTACATGATTTCCACAGTTTTTAAACTATTCTGAAATTTTATCTACGAAAAATGACAAAAAAATTTTTTTAAATTGAAATTGTAATGTCCTTTTGATTTTTCAATTTTGATGTCATCATTTTTATTTAACATTAAAGTTAACATATCATTATGGAATTTGCAATTATATATGCATTTAAGATTGAAAAAACAATTTTTATTTAGAATATTAGGTATAATCCTGTTTTTATTAATTTATTTCTTTTTATTAAAAAAATTTCATGATTTGTTCATGGTGGAAAATATAATTGATTCCTTATGAACTTTTATTTACAGTTGAACTGTGGAAATTATAAACTTTTAGTTAATTGGTTTTGCTTTTAGGTACTTTTAGATTAAGTTTTAATTATTGTTATTATTTTGCACTTGTGATAGTGATTAAACGTCCTGTTCAGCACTTGATAAAATAGAAGTCTTATCTATTACGAAAGCAGATTTATTAAATATATTTTGCATAGTTGAAATATAGATATATGTATATTGATGCAAAAGTAAATCTATTGATAATGTATGTTTCCATTGACCAGCCTTCCACAATTTCTTATTATAATATATTCTTTGAAGTGCTTTATAAATAGACTTAAAATGTATTGAGATAATAAATTACTGTGCTATGCAAAATAGTTCTATTTGCACATAATACAAAGTTTATCAAATGTTGATGCTATGTAGTTGATCAGTGTTTCCTGGTCTTGTAAACACTGGCTGTAAATATTTTAACATCTATGCACTTGTTCTAGATTTTATAATGCTGTTTTATTAATCATATCATTATTAAAAAAAGATTTGTTTTTTATATGTTAATTTTCAAAATACAATTAAATTCTAAAATTATTATTTGTACTTCTTTCCTATTATGTTTCTTTAAGATGTCAAAGTAGTTAATATTTTACAACTATCTATCTATCTTATCTTACTTTTTATGAAAATTTATTATTAATAAGTAATGAATTTTTTCAATATATTATTTATGTAATGCATTGAAAAAAATCTATTTAAATAACAATAGTTTTAATAAAGTAATACTAAAATTTAAATTCATTAATTCTTGGAGCAATAATTCTGCAGTCAAGTACAAAAATTCAATAAGTTTAAACTGCCTTCTATTAAAATACGTGTAAAAGTAAATTTTTTTTAAATAAGTGCTATTTTAATAAAGTGACAATTGATAAAATATGTTTGCAAATCGAATGTTCTTCCATGAGTTTAAGCGATCTTTAACTTGATTGAGAACAATTTTAACTATTTACAAATCAATTGTTTTTTCAAAAGACTTTTAAGCTCTGTACTTTCATTGAAATAATAGAATTTAGTATAGAAATTTAATATCTTCCAGAACAGAAAATTTAAAGAAAGATAGTTTTTAATATCTTCATTACATTTAGCTAAAACTGTGTAAAAATTCTTAAAGTTAGTTTGTGTTTCAAAACAGATCTCTACATTTACTTGATCATTCAATGAAGTGAACAGGTTAATTCATCATTCAGTAATTGTTTTTAATGAAATCATTTTATGAGAAGTTACAGTTAAACATTCGAGTTTAATAGAGTTATCTGTTAACATTTTTATATATAATCAAATTTAATTTTATAAATTTGATTCGCAATCGCTTTTAAGGCAGCTAAATAATTTGTTTAAAATTTTTATATTATATTATTTAAATATTTTTTGATTATTTAATTTTTATGTAAAATTACAATTAATGGCAGTCATACTTTTTAAGAGTTGTTTTATTTTTGCAAAAATAAATGATAAAAATAGCTATTTCTGCACACTTAAATCAAAATTTATTTTTATGTATTATATTATGTATATGTTTGTGAATTTGTACCATTTTTTATTTGTATTTCAATGTAAAAATTTTTTTATGAAAACTGTTATTTTATGAGTAATTATTTGTAATAATGGATTTAAGGTGCTTAAATTTTGATTTTTATTGGTATATATATGTAAACAAAGTTATGCAGCTTTATTTTAGAGAGGTTGTGGAAATGTTTTTAATACCCTTTCCTCATTCTTTTCTGTTTAGGACAGCTATATATATATATATATATATATATATAGTTTCTTTCTTCTTTTTTTATGGTACATTTAAAAATCAAGTTTTGATTTATATTTGGAATTGATATTACCAGTATTATGTGCACTTGTGTATTTTTTTCATGTAAAATAATCAATGTTAGTTAAAATTGTTATATTTTGGAAAATTGTTATAAATTTTTTTTTTACTATACTGTATGTGATTTTATTATTTGAATACATGACAACAATTTTATCTTACACAAACATTGAAAATTTCTTCTGATTATTTAAAATTAAAACCTAAGGGATTATTTAAAATTATTTGCTGTTCAGTAATTTAATTGTTTGTTTTCTTAAAATGTAAATAAATATAATTGCTAATAATTCAAAATATTTTATGCATTATTAACTTATTAGCATTTTTTCCCAATTAACAAAACATTCTTTCACAATTGTATTATGTTGATTAAAGTGGGAAAAAAATGTTAACTATTTGTGCTCAATTAGTTTAATATTGTTCATATAATGTTCAACTTCTAATGCTTGAAATTAAATATAATATTTGGAATTCATTGAAACACTGTAAGAAAATAAGACTTAGTATTTTAGAAAAATAATTTTGCTTATCCTTTTTATTTATTTTATCAGTAAACATATTGCTCTAATCAGGTCCATTTTGTTCGCAAAAATGTATGTGGGACAAAAGATTGAAAGCATATGCTTAGATCAATAAAATATTATTAATACAGATATATCAACTAATGAAATATCATCATTACCATGAAAAAAATTTCTTTGAAATTTATCAATTGTTAACTATATAGCTTATAGCTTATATATAGCAACTATATAGCTTAAATTGCTTTCTAGAAAAAAAAATTTGTTAAAAGTCATAATAAAACATCAAGGAATCTTAATTATTGTTAATTTTATTGTAAAGTTACTCAAAGGCAAAGAAAAATAAGCAGGAAAATAAATAAATAATCACTAAATTGCATTATGATGACTAATAAAATAAACCTGAACAATAGGAAAAGTGAAGATTTTTATTTTCTTCAAATAAAATGTAATAATCTTTGAAAAAATATACATTAATGAAATTAATTATAACAATTTGTTGAAATATTGAATTATCATCTTTAGAAGGGAAAAAAAAAATGATTGGAAAATTGTGTGAAACTTGGCAAAAAGGTCAAACAACATATTATTTTAGTGTGACAAATTTTGTTTTGACAAACTTGTTTTCTTGTGACAGCTGGATAAAAAAAGTTTAAAGAAGTCTGTTTTAAAAACAAATTCTGTCTTAATTGTTCCACAAAGTAAAGCTAGACTAGATCTAAAACCAAATTCCAACATAAAATTATATTAAAATAGAAACTAGGTCTATATATATATATATATATTTTTATATATATTTTTATTATTATTATTGTTATGGTGAGGATATAATTTTTTTTCCATGAGTCAATTATGAACATAACAGCCTACATTAAAATAAATTTTAAAAAAAATTCCTTTATAAAATATGTATTTATTTTCCTTTTACTTGTTATTTTTTGCAAGTAAAAAGGAAAATAATATATTTTATCGTTTAATGAAAACAAGAGATTAAATAATTATCTTTACAGGCTTATTTTATCGCCTTTGAAGGCAGGGATGGCCTTTAAAGCGTGCCGCGATTTACGTTGAATTTCTTCATTCGACTCAAAACGGTGTCCCCGGAGTGGTCTTTTGAGTATAGAAAATGGCCAGAAGTCGCGCAGTGTGAATACGGTGGTTGTAGAACGATATGGATTTCATTTTTAGCGAAAAAGTTACGAAGAACCAATGCAGTGTGAGCAGGCGCATTCGGTGTTTTCGGTACCAATCGTGGTTTGACGCGGTTGAGGTCCAAAATGGAATTGACCAATCTTTTTTAAATCCTGTCAGCAAGGTCTCTAATTGTAACTCGACGATGTGCAAGCACCACATATTTAATTTTTTGGTCGTGAGCTTCTTCGGTTGTTGTTGAGGGTCAACCAGAGGACTCTTCGTCTTCAACGAGTTCTCTGTCTTTGAACTGTTTATACCACTTCTAAACATTTCTTTCCAATATAGGAATACTCACCGAGATGCTTCTGCAATATTCTATACGTTTCCGCAAACAAAACTTAATGGAAGCTTTTTGCGCAATTAATTCAGACATTTCAAAAATCTCCGAGATCACTTTTAGCGTCTGACAAAGCCAAGCGTAACTCAAACACTGATGAATATTTTGAAGTCAAATTTCACACAGATGTCAAGGACAGTGCCAGCAACCTAAAAAAGAAGAAAAAAATTTAAATTCCATAAGCCCGGCGAATTTTAAATTGAAAATTGGTCGTACTTTTTGGCATAGTAGTATATCATGAAGAGTAGAGGCATGGGGTGTCTAAATAATGAAATCTAATGATAAAACTGCTTTATTAAGCCATTGTCATTCAATTTTCCATATTTCTATAATTATAATATTTTTATAATTGAATTTAAACACTTGAATGGAAATTATTGTATTAATTTGTATTTTTTCAATAATTGTGATAAAAACTTTAGCATCTATCCAAATATTTACTTATAACGTGAATCCTAAACTAGCTGATGCAACATTCTAGTAGCTGTTAGATCAGTAAATCTCGTTGAAATAATTTTGGACATTAAATTTGATAAATAAAGGAATTATTGTAAATGTCGCGCCAGGCTTTTTATAATTAGTGCTATAACATTCTGGATGGTTTTTATAAAGAATTAATCTCTCTTTTCTATTAAACTATGTTGTAAATAATAATGGCCTGAATGACCGAGTGACTAGCTCTCGGTACCACATGTTTCGGGTTCGAGTCCCGGCGGTGCCATGGATGTGTGTAGTGGTTCGGAATCCACTTTAAACCGTAGGTCCTGGTCCTAATAGGATCGTAGAGCGTTGCGGGGGCATTGTTACTCCGCGTCCATCTTCAAGTTACACGCTCCCCCTGGGTAATGCAAAGTGAGTAACGTCTGTGCAGCGGCTTAAGGCATCCAAGACCAAGCTGTCTAGTGTTTGCCAGCTGCATTAGAATAAAAAAAAAAAATGTTGTAAATAATTTCTGGTCTTTTTAAATTGTTGGATATTTTAGGCATTTTAAATTTTTTTAAATTATTATTTTCAATTTTTTTTTTAAATTTTTAAATTTTTTAAAATTATTTTAATTTTTAATTTTTTTAATTATTAAGAGTCATTATTACACTTAGTTAATTAATGATCATCAGAAAATATTTTTTTTCTACGTTATATTAATTTTAATGCTCTTTTCTTTATTTTCTCTCTTATTATTGTTATTATTACCGTTTTTCTAATTAAAAATCTCCTTATTAAACTTTTTTTTTTTTTTTTTTTTTTTGGCGTTTTAGTTAATTTCGGCTCTTTTTAAGAACGTTTGTAACACCGTATAAAAATTTCTGCTCGAGTTTTTATAATTTATGTCTAATTGCATTCTAAACACGTGAGGATGGAATATTAGAGTTTTTGCATACCGTACGTTAGTTACCGTAGGACGACCGTTAGCTTTTTCTCCCTAGCGCGCATGCTCATAGGAAATTATGTTTCCTATGAGCATGCGCGCTAGGGAGAAAAAGCTAACGGACGTCCTACGGTAACTAACGTACGGTATGCAAAAACTCTCTATTAACGAAAACAACTGACTACTGTGACCAAAAAATAAAAACAAATTTCAAATTCTCGGGGCTTATGGAAATTTTTTTTTTTGACATCTGTGTGAAATTTGACGTCAAAATATTCATTACTGCTTGAGTTGCGCTTGGTTCTATAAATAAAAGACGATAAAATTGATTTCGGCAATTTTTTAAATGTCTGAATGAATTGAGCAAAGAACTTGCATTCAATTTTGTTTGCGGAAACTTATAGAATGTTGCGGAAAGCATTCCTATATCGGAAAGATATGCTTAGAAGTGGTATAAACAATTCAAAGAACTCGTTGAAGACGAAGAGTCCTCTGGTCGACCCTCAACATCAACCGACGAAGCTCACGTTCAAAAAATTAAAGATTTGGACGTGCTTGCAAACCATAGATCTACAATTAGAGACCTTGCTGATGATGTTGGAATTTCAAAATGATCTGTCAATACCATTTTGCGCCTCAACCGCGTCAAATCTTGATTGGTGCCGAAAACACTGAATGCGCCAGCTCACTCTGCATTGATTATTCGTGACTTTTTCGCGAAAAATGAAGTCCATATCGTTCCACAACCACCGTATTCCCACCGTGCGATTTCTGGCTATTCCCTAAACTCAAAAGACCACTCAGTGAACACCATTTTGAGTGTATTGAAAAGATTCAACGTGAATCGGCGAGCACTTTGAAGGCCATCCCTGCCGATGACCTTTTAGCATTCATTGAGGATTGGAAAAAAAGTTGGCATTAGTGCATTCTGTCCGGAGGGGATTATTTTGAAGGCGGTGAAATAAATTTTTAAATAATAAATAAAGTGTTTTTGATAAAAAAAAATAAATTGGTCGTACTTTTTGGGCACAGTAGTACCTATTTTTTATATTATTATTTTTTATATTTTTATATTACTATTTTTTATATTATTTTTATATTATACCTATTTTTTAAGTATTTCTATCATGAACCTTGATTCTGCTCATATGCTCCGCAGTAATATTATAAGAATAATAACAAGAATATATCTGCTCAATTCTGGTGATTATGACTTGTATTCTTGCTGACTTGTACAAATGTAGAAATATGCGATCAACAATCTAACGGATTAATGGAAAGATTAACCGGCATGCACATTGAAAGGATGAATCCGATCAGCTTTCAAGTTATACTATATTTCAAGTCATGATGATTCTGATGCAAATTACATCATAATTACGGGTTGCAATATCGGACCAAAAGTTCAATACCGGTATTCGGTATTTTTTAGATCTTGATACCGGTTTTAATACCAGCAGTAGAAATTTTAGAAATAGAAAGAAAACACATGTGTTTCTTTGTTTTATTTGCCAGTTTTATTAGAGAATGTAAATATCACAAAAATAAAAATTTGTAATTTATAAACTATGACAGTATACAAAGAATCTCAAAAAAGTAAAGGAACATTTTATTTATTTAAATCACAAAAGAGTGTAAATATCATTATTCAGTCTGTAGTACTATTACAAATTTTTGAAATGTAATCTTAAAAAACATAATGCATCAATTGTACTATCATTAAGCCTGGAACGTAATTTTGTGCAAAAATTACCAGCCGTTGAAAATGCTCTTTCAGCATCTACGCTAGTTGGTGGAACTGTTAGCAATGCGATTAAATTTTGTCCAACTATTTACCTCTAAATCCCTCGTCTTCAAATAAATCTATTTCTCGTCGGATTGTTTTGGATATAGCTGATTTCTGTATTATATTTTGGTTTGTTGAAAATTTTTTAGTTACCGCCAATTCTAATTTATTTATGTGTATATATATAAGAAATCTGAAAAATATTTTGAACTCTAAAGTATGATATGCAAATAAAATGTGAATAACAAACTCACCAATTTAAAAACTATCGAAATATTACACACTTTCTTCACAACTGCAACCTTGTTTTCACAGATAAGACTTTCTAGTTTTCAGAAAAGAATTCTTTCATAGTTAAGAATTCTAAATTTTTAGTAAATACCGAAAAAGCGGTGTTTAAACTTGTGAATACCGGTATTACAAAATTGTACAAATGGCTCAAAATACCGGTATCCCGGTATACCGGTATTGCAATCCTTAATAATAATCCAATGTTTCCCTTTGCGATCACAAGTCCAATGATTGCATGTGATCTCTAGAAGAACTATCTAAATGCGCATTTGCAGTGGTAACCACATTTCCAACTTCTCCAGGTATCCGCGGAAACTTGCCAACTTTGTTCCTGCTCCTCCCTCTAATATCAACTACTAGGAACAACGCAGGAAACAAATGCAGGCCAATTTGTTTTATTTAATCTTTGTGGTTACACTGGCTCTTCCAAATGGACCAGATACTTCCATTAGACAAGCTCTGTTTAACAACTTCCTCTCAACAATCTATCATTTCAGCTTTTGTGTTCCAAAGAGAGAGAGAAACCGTGACAACTCCCGCAGATTCATATTGCAAATTTAATTTCGCAATCTTGGCAATATTTTATGTATTAAAAGAATTAATAGACCGGACTTCAAAATTAAAAAGTGCGCCAAATGCACTCCAAATTCAATAAATACCTGCATTTAATTACTACTTATGTATAAATTCTTACAGTTCAGCACAGAGCACCGTTGCAAAATGGATTGTAATAATTTAATAAATAGCAGGAATTTATACGTTAAATAGAGAAACTCTGAAACAAAGAAATTATTTTCGACTCGTGATGTACAGCAATACGGTGTTCTCAGTGTTTTTCATTTTACAATCTAAATGCGAGATATTTTCGAAATCAACCATACTCGCACAGAATGTTTATTATATTCAGATGGCATCTTTTTTTTAGCAGTGATAAAAAAAAGATGATCACTTGAAAAGTTCTTAATAATCGTCAAATAACCCTTCCCATCACTCATTGGTGCGAAACATGGAAATTCACCTTTCAACATGATAAATACGAAGTGTTGAGTTTTTCCAATAAAAACAAAAGCCCTCTCAACATTTAAAAAATTTACAATATCCATATCCTTAGGAAACAACACACCCGTATTCTAGGTATTGTCTTCTGTCATAATATCTATTTCAAATAACTTCACATATATTATTTTCTTTAAAAAAAAAAAGTCATTAAAAAGTTGAATGCACTCAAAGCAATTGCGGCTTATTCCTGGGGTTGCTGATCCTGGCATTTAATTCAAATAACAAATACCACAATTCATCGCTTAGTGGAATATGCAGCTCCAATATTTATCTCATCCAACCATAGCAACTTTCAAATATTGAACACTTTATATCATATTTCTTTAAGTTTTGCAACAGGTATTCTGATCCCAATTTTACTAAAAGAAGCAAGTCAACTTACTTTGTTTCAGAGACAGTATATGCTGGAAGATGGCTTTGTTTTGTATTAAACATATTTAGAAATCAAACCCCAAGGATGAAAAGCCCCATTTGTCCTTAATCTTTTTTTGCAAACCTTCTAGACAATTTAAACATTCAATATTCCAATTTAATTTCCAATTTTCCTCCTGTTAGTTTGAACTCTACAGCTAATTTTCATCTCAATTATTTATCTTTTCAAACCAAACAGTTAGCCCATCAAGTCATCAAACACCTTTTTGAACAATACAAATGGGAAAATTGGAAAGACAGGATCATTTTAGCCACTGATGCATCTAAGATAGATCTTAAACATTCAATAGTAGTCATCAATTCCTTTTCACAAGAGTCTTCATCAGGTCAGATTTCAAATTACAACAGTATTTTCTCTGAAGAATCTTTTGCATTCCTTTTAACCCTTTCGACTTGTGTTCTTTCATCTCATGAATATATTATCCACATATATAGTAAGCTGAGCGGACGTGTGTTTTCCTCTCCCTCAAACCGGTTTTTCCTAGCGTTTCACTGCCGATTGTAATGTGAAGTTTTTGGATCTCGTATGGAAGAAAACCAGACCTCTATGCCGCTCAATGAAGCAAATGGAGATTTTGGTGGGAACGACGTCAATATGACGGAGTCCACACCTCTATCTACAGAAAACAGTCTCCCCGAGACTACCTCGAACTTGCTCTCTCTGAAACCTACCAGACCAGCCTCACCTTCGAGCTACATAGTCACTGACGACTTTATCTTCGAAAATAAACAAATTATGGACCATATCAACAACTTGCGCCAACAACTGAAGTACTTTGAAATCCAACTTCAGTTCAATCCTGATCCCGACAAAACTGCAAACATCCAAGCAGGCCTTCTCACAGCCTCGCAAGAAATCGATGCAGCCATCGCACAACTTGGAGTGCCCCTTGCTAAGCTCCCATCAACACCGGAGGAGACTTCAAGGATCATAAAAGCGGTCACTGAAAGACGGGACCAAACTTCTAACAACATTGCCCAGCCTGCAACAGCAGCAGCAGCCAAAGACACAGGCACAAAGCCAAAACAACCTACCAAGCGTAAAAGTTCACCAGATACGCAATTGGACAATACTAGAGCCAGACGCTCTACCGACAAAGATGGGTTTACTGCCCCTCCACGTCACCTGATCGCCCGAGGCACCCATTACATGCCAACTCCACCAGATAGTAAGCTAGATTCAACTACTAACTCTTTCTCCTCTCTCACTAACATGACTAATTCAGAAATGGCTGACGATGCAGATCCGCCAGAGCAACCCCCTAGGCGTCAAAGGATTCCCCCCTTTTTTATCAAGTGCACTAAAGACTGGGGTAGCATTCTCCCACAATTGAGAACTATTTCTCCCACTTTAAGCTCTGTCCTCTCTAGAGGTAATTTCTTAAAAATTACTGTCGCGAGTGAGGTTGAACACGTTCGAATGAAAACCAAACTCGTCCATTTGGGACTCGAATTTAAATGTTTCAATTTAAAACAAGACAGGCCAGTTAAAGTTATGATAAGGGGACTTCCAGCTTGTACCCCCAAAGAGGATATAAACTTTGCTTTATCACACCTCGGATTCAAAATTCTTGCAGTTAATCAACTCCTCAAGGGTAATAAATGGCCAATGCCACTTTTTTATATCCAAATCGCGAACACCCTGGAAACCGAGGAAATTTACAACCTAACCACTCTTCTCGGCACCCGCATTAGTATCGAAAGATACAAGGGGCGTAACAGAATCCCACAATGCTATCGTTGTCAAGGGTTTTTCCACTCAAGTGCTGCTTGTCATCTTCCAAAACGATGCGTCAAATGTGCCCGTCCGCACGATGCGAAAGATTGCGACCTCGGTATTGAAGCTCCGCTTAAGTGCGCAAATTGCTCTGGAGATCATGCGGCGAACTGGCGCCAATGCCCCCGATTCCCACAAAAGAATCAGAATAATCTATCTTCTATCAAACCTAATGCACCATCTGTGCAGAAAAACAAAATACAATAATTAATCCCCCGCAAAAACAAAATGTTTCTAGGACTCAGCCATTTCTACGCAGAGTTCCAAACAATTCCACCTACGCAGACATTATTGCCGGCCGAACAAACCATCAAGCGCCGCCCATCATTCACAAGCGCCGCCCACCACTGGAGCTAAAAATGCACCGCTCAGCGAATCTGCGCTCGAGCTCTTTAAACTGCTCCTAGTTTTCATGAATGATTCCACTATAGACTTTGACCAACTGCTCGACGCAGTTACGCATGCACTTCCCGCACTCGAAGCGACGGACGACCATCACATGAAAGCAGTTATACTGCTTAAACATTACAACTACCTAAACCAGAACCATAATGTTTAGTACACCCAATAGGAGAAATTTACAGAACCTGCACTCTCTCCGAATAGGATGCTGGAACGCGTGCGGCCTCCGTCGTCAATTTGACGAGGTTATTCAGTTTGTCACTGACCATGATATTGATATTTTCCTTATCCAAGAAACCTTTTTGCAGCCGGGCCAAACCCCAAATATCCCAAATTTCACTCTTTACAAGAATGACAGGATTTCTATTAATTCTAGGCGTACTTCAGGGGGAACCTGTATCTACGTTAAAAGGCACTGGTTCATTACCAAATTCCAACTCCTGAACTTGAATCCACAGAAGCTACTATCATCAATCTTAATATCGGAAACAAAAATCAAATTACGTTTATTTCAATTTACTGCAAAACACATCACAGATTTAACACAAATGACATTAATAAACTTCTTAATGTGAATCGCAACGTAATAATCGCCGGCGACTTCAACGCAACACATGCAGCGTGGAATAATGTTAAAAACAACCAAAGGGGTATTCAGCTCAACAAATTTCTTAACACCAAACAAAATCTAAAAATCATCGCGCCAAATTCACCGACTAGATTTAGCCCAAGTACTCCGCATACAGTTAATATTCTTGACTTCGCAATTTTTCAGAATATTCCATACAACGCAAATACTAATGTTCTCACTGAATTAAACTCCGACCATCTTCCCATCATCATTGATGTTGAAATGAGCAAACCACCACACACAGCACCACATAACTTCAATACAAATTGGCATGATTATAATTATCACCTCCAAAGCACTGATTTAAATTCCTTCACAATTGCCTCAAAAGAATCCGCAGACAAAGCAATCAAAAACTTCACCAATGCGATGCACACAGCGTATGACAAAGCTTCTAAACCAAAACACTTTCATTCAAACATCAAGCTCCCGCCGGAAATTAAAAGTAAAATTAAGGAAAGAAACCGCACCCGTAAACTCTGGCAACGTACGAGAGATCCGACTTTAAAAACTGAATTACAAAATTTAAATTGCGAAATTAAAGATCTTATTTCTATCCACAAAAACATGGCTTGGGAAAACTTCACTGACTCTCTAAATGACAACACCAAAAAATTCTGGGGAAAAGTTAAATCTATGAGGAAATCTCTCCAAAACATTCCACCGCTCGAAACGGATGCAAACTGCATAGCGGTTTCCCCTGCCGAAAAGGCTGAGGCAATCGCCGACTGCTGGAAGCTCCAATTTGAGCAAAATCCCAACATGAGCCATCCGTTCACTAACAATCTTATAAGTTCCGAAACCGATAAATACCTTAATACTCCGCATGTCAACTATAACTTCTGCATCTCAGCACAGGAAATAGTTAACTTTATTAAAAACTTAAGTACCAAAAAAGCTGCAGGCTTTGATAAAATTAACAATAATATGATCAAGCATCTTCCGTTAAAATTCATCTATTGGTTAATCGTCATTCTCAACGATATGCTTAATATTTCTTACTTCCCCGAGGCTTGGAAAATCGCCATTATTACTCCCGTCCATAAACCAGGCACAAATCCTTCTTTACCAGTCAACTACAGGCCAATTTCTCTCCTTAGTAACCTCAGCAAGATTTACGAATTCGCGATCTTAAATCGGATTAAAGAATTTTGTGACAACAGCAATATTTTAATCCCCGAACAATTCGGCTTCAGAAAAACTTAAGCACCACACATCAGCTATTCAGGGTCACTGAGTTAATAAATCATGGCTTCAGCAAACGAAGTTTAACCGGTGTACTATTTCTTGACATCGCGAAAGCGTTTGACAAGATTTGGCATACCGGTCTAATCTTCAAACTCAAAAAACTAAATTTCCCTCTTCCGCTCACTCTGGCTATTAAATCTTTTCTTGAAAACCGTTCGTTTCAAACTAAAGTCAATAATACTACATCTACTACGCGAAAAATGGAATGTGGCCTCCCGCAAGGATCCTTATTATCACCGATTCTTTTTAATATCTACGTGAATGACTTCCCGCGAGACGAAAATATTCTCACAGCTATGTACGCAGACGATACCGCAATCATTACACAGCACTTCCACGAATACACTCTCTATTTTAGACTTCAATCTTTTGTCCATAGGCTACAAACTTGGCTCTGCTTATGGAAAATCAAAGTTAATACCAGCAAATGTGCAGTTCTCATCTTTCACCGCAAAAGAACCACTCCACATGTTCATCAAATTCTTATCTTTAACGAACCAGTGCCTTTTGTAACTGAGTACAAATACCTTGGTCTCATACTGGACCGCCGCCTTACATTTCAAAAACACATTCATTACATTATTTCTAAAGCTAATAAAGCCAAATTCACAATTGCACCTTTAATTTTCAGGAAAAGCAAAATATCTCTCAGAGGCAAACTAAATATTTACATCTCACTTATCCGACCTATACTACTTTATGCGATTCCGGTCTGGATAAATTCAGCAATGATCCATTTGAAGCGACTGCAGGTTCTTCAAAATCAGTTCTTAATGACGATAACAGATGCGCCTTTTCATTATAACCGCCATCGTATTCACGACGAATTAAAAATTGATCCTATTCTAAACCTTGGCAAAAAGATTACCGAAAATTTCATTCTAAAAATTGATGCGTCTACAAATCCAACGCTGCTAAATCTCCCTTATTATGATCCGACCACGCGCCATGCGAAAAAACGCCCGCGTTCTATTTACTTTCAAGACTTCAGTTCATTCCCCGTGGCTAAAAGAATTCACTTTGACCCGGGGTGAAAAAGCTCTGTGCCAGACATTTCACTCTCTCGTTTTGATGCGTACTTCATTCTCCGATTCCAAAAAGAAGAACCCTTTTTAGTTTAGAATCACTTTCCACCACTGTAGTTTATTTTGATAGCTTCAGAATCGCTCTTTTCTTTCAAGGTCGCTCCAACGCAGAACTTCGAAACGATATAGTTTTGGTTTGTTTATAACTCTGCCCTCCCCTTTCCTTTTCTTTTTCTCTTCAGCCAGCCAGAAGTTTTCGTGGTTTCGTAACGGTTATTTTTTAACTCCTTTTAATTGCCACAATTCTTATTTTTAAAAACTTTTGTGAACTATTATTTTAAATTTTATATTTACTAACCTTTTTACTACTGTAAATTCTCTCCGAGCGTGGGCTCGTTTAATATTCTTTCTTTAGCTCATCTTTTGGATTTAAAATTTGTTTTTAATAATAATTATTGATATGGAGGTACGGGAAATTCCCTGGTACTCCAACTAAACACCTACCGTTACGTTACGTTACTGGATTTCACATTTTCTGATCATCGTTCAACTGTTGAAATGTTATGGTCTATTTGACCTCCTGTTTTATCCATTTCTTTCTTTTTCATATTTACCCATTTTATTTATTTTCTTTTGGTTGCTAGAAAGTACGAGCAACGATTCTTTTTTATTAAAATGGAGTTTGTAATCCTTCATAGGCAATAAATTAAGAAATTTTGAGTTTTAGAATAGTTCCTATAATACTTCTAGTATTTTAAACAACATTTCGATAAATTGAGATAGAGCAGCATCAGCTAGCATACATCTCAACTCACCTAGTCAAGTGAAGGCTCGACATTCAATTATTTTTTCGCCTGTTATAAAGGTTTTATTGCTTATACAGAATCATTTTTAAAAATGAGTGCTAATATTCAGACTGTTCAGAGTAGGAGAATGCTTTTGCGGAAAGCGTGTAGACAGCATAATGTACAATGCGCAGAATTTTTTTTTAAACATGGGGCAAATGTAAGTATAAATGAATGTTTGAAAGATATGTGTTATTTTGTTTGAAAATAGAGATACCACATGTTACAGGTTCCACGTTGTGACTACAAAAAATAAAATATTTTTTCTTAATCATGAACTACACGAAATATAAGTATTTTCATGAAATTTTTTTTAAAATATATGTGTCTATTACTTTTCCAACTATCATGTGTAAACATTTTGATGTGAATTTTTTTGCCTTTAATTGTGTTTTCATTAAAATAATATCTACAGGTATTATATATTTTCTTTCAGTGCATTAAATCTGGTCTGTAATAAATAGTTTCAGCTTTTGTATTAATGAGATTAAATTAGATTCTTATGTTAATCATACATGGATGCAAAACTCTCGATTTATTTAAACAAGTAGTATTACTTGCAAATTATATGAATTGAAGCTGCAGTTTTGCTAATTAGACTTATCCGGTAATGTAATAATGATTTATCTGGTAATCTAATTTCAATTAGAAGGTAGAGATGTGTGTTGGTCAATTGACTCATACTTCCAATGATGATATTGCTAAAAACAACTAGAGGAAAATTTATATTCTGGTATCTTTAAAAATTGTGAAACTTTGAAAATGTTTAGAAAAATTTGTATTATTTAATTGTAATATTTATATAGGATGCAAGAATGTTAATGTAAATTAAATAATATGTAATCATGTGAGTGTATAGGGTTATCTATTTTTTTATGCAATACTTAAAAATGTTGTTAAATATTTATTGTAATTTGTTTATAAAAAAAAATGTGAATGTTTTTCCAATATATATTTCAGTTTCAGCCATGGTTTTTAAAGGAGAAAATATGCATCTCTTTTAAAAAGGAAAACAAAAAAACTATTTTATGATTTGTTATACTCCATAAATTTCTAACATCAAATACAAATATGTATTTATTATTTTTTTAGATTAATAGGCTATTTGAATCTATGATAATTTATGTTTATAATTTTCAGGTAAATTCATTAAATTCTGATGGTAAAACACCTTTGCATAATGCCTGTGGTGAAGGAAGAACTTGTTGTGTATTATCACTTTTAAAAATGGAAGCGGATGTTCATACTTATCAAAGTCCATTTACGCCTTTGCATGAAGCATGTCGAAGGAATAAAGTAATTTGTGCAAAGTTGTTATTTAAACATGGAGCAAATGTAAGTATTATGAAGATATGAAATATTTGCTTTGAATATTTTGTTTATTTTGTAATTATTTCAAAATAAATATATATATATTTTTAAATGCATAGAGAGTAATTTTTTTAATCCTTACAAGTGTTTTACTGTTTTTACCTGTTAGATGTGGTGAGTTAATTTTTAGTAATTTATGAGAAAATGAAATTATGTATTAAGTCTTGGTTACTTTTATTTTTTTTAAGGATTAAAGTATTGTATAATTTTGTCACAAGTGTTGCCTTTCGACATGTAACTCTTGTTACAAATTAGGATCTCTCATGAAGGAATTATTTAAAATTACTTTTTGTATTTATCATTTATTGATATAAGATTCTTCATATGAGTAAAAATGTTATTAATATCAATTTTAAAAATTATGAATTTATTTATATATATTTTCAGATAAATGCTCTAAGTCTTGGACAGCGAACTCCTTTGCATGATGCATGCAGACTTGGAAACATTGCATCTGCAAAATTTCTTTTAGAAATGGGTGCTGATGTTCATACTCCTCAAAGTCCAATCACACCTTTGCATGAAGCATGTAGAAGAGATAAAATAATGTGTGCGAAGTTGCTAATTAAATATGGTGCAGATGTAAGTACTATGAAAAGATCTAGAAAAATTTTATATGCTAATGTGACAGAAATATAATTGTGAATAATAAAAGAAAAAACTTAGAAAGATAAATTACTTCAAATCAGTGTTAAATTATTTTGTATATTTTATGTATATAAGCATATTCAATTCTTGTATATTGGTAGCATTAATTCCTAAATGTTCCTCAAATTATCTCTAATTGTGTAAACTGCCTCAGTTTTTTTTTTTTTTTTTTTTTTTTTTAATGCATTGCATTGGTAATACTAAAAATTAAAGCTACAATTGTAAATATGCTCCTCTATTGATTTGAAATTTGTGTTTGATTGTGGTTAAAAGGTAGTGGTGTTATTTTACATCTGTTGCCTCTTCCTTCAAATACTACTGTGAAATATAAAGAAACCACCAGAAAATGTATGCGATACTACTGGCTTATCTCATTTTCCTTAGTACTCATTTTAAACACAGAGAGTATCTGTTAAAAAAAATGGCTTTCTTTTTTCAGTTAATTGCTATTTTAGAATTTTTTTTTATATAGAATGTTTTCTATTTTAATACCAAACTTATAATTTTTTTTTTATTAACGTTGTATGTAATTTTACAATCTTGCAAGTAATTTTATTTCGGTATTTTTATATTTGCAAAAACCTTATTTGGATATTTATTATAAAAGTTTACATAATATATATATTTTTTTAATATATTTAAAATTTACTTTTAGTTAAAATAAAGTGTGAAGAAATTATAATAAAAGATTAAATGTCTTTTTAAACATGAAATTTCTTTTTTTTTTTTATGTAATCTTTCATCCATTTAAAGATCATTTTTCTGTTAAGAATGGAAATATCTTCAGAAAAATTTCATTTACGAAAGATAGTATTGTAAAAGAAACATGAAAACATTTAACAATGAAGCATATAGTTTTGAAGAGAATTGTTGAAGATTAATCAAAATGTAGTGAATAAATTGCTTTTTAAGCAATTTATTCACTACATTTCAAAAAAGCACTACAAAGCAAGAGTTTTCCAAATATTGTAATGAATTTAAAAGTTCAAATCCGAAAATATGTCTTGATATCTTAAATGAAAATTTCCAAAAATTTCATTTTTTAATAGATTGAAAGTAGATTCCAAACTATGTGGAATATCGAAATGATGACATTAGAGATAGTTGTAATATTTCGATAATGATCAATATAGCAGAATAATTCTGATCACAAACAGTTAGTTTGGATGAATTAACAATAAATGTTTTTAATTCAGTCGTGATTACGTTCTTGGAAATTTGTCTCTCGACCCATTATATTACAATTTTTACATGTTCTGCAATAAATATATATTTAAAGATGTACATTAAGATATGATGGCTTTTTGTGAAAAATTTTATCTTGCAATTTTGCTGGATTGTCTGTGGAAAGGGAGATGTTGAATTTGATTGGCCATTTCAGAAAATTTGACATAAAATTTGAAATTTGTAGTGGTCCCTAGAATAAATCCTGTCATGGTTGTATTTAATTACAATTTACTAGCTTATTAAATAGTATTGGAGTAGAAATAACTAGGTATACTTTGAGATCCTTTATTTTGCTTTGTTAAATTACATGAGAGAGAAAGTATCGAGGAAAAATTTAGAATGAATACAGACTTTTAATGTAAATGAAATTAACATCGGCAATATACACAGTCTAATCACATTAATGTGGCCACTACCTAATTTCGACGTCAATGTGAAATAACCAATCGCAAAAGGCAGGTGGCAGCACAATCCAGTGGAGTGTATATAAAGAATTCCACTTCTGGCTTTTGACAGGTGGTCATATTAATGTGACTGGACTGTGTATATATATATTATAGGTCTGCGTTATTAGAGAGCATTAAAGATTTGCAGGAATTCTGAAGATTGAGGATTTATTATAACATCTGAAAAAATTTCAAATTTTAAAACCATTTTTTATAGTTGTGGCTATATATAGATCAGTTTAGGATCAAAGAATATTTATATACTTCAAAAGATGGTTATTTTCCGTAAAATGTTTATTTCTTTATATTTTTGGTGTGATCAATTTTATAAATGTAATTATTAAATTTCATAAAAATTCTAACCTCAGTTTTTCTTGTACATTAATTTTTTAATTTTTTTTCTCATAATTATGATTTATCTGTGTTTTCAGGTAAATGCCTTTAGTCCTGATGAAGCAACTCCTTTGCACGTTGCTTGTGTATTTGGGAGTGCGAATTGTGCAGAATTACTTTTAAAAATGGGTGCAAATACGCGAACTCGTAAAAGTAAAAATACACCTTTGCATGAAGCCTGTCAACAGGATAATGTAATGTGTGCAGATTTATTACTTAGACATGGTGCAGATGTAAGTATTATAAAGAGATTGATGAAAAAAAGATTTTTATTTTTATTTATTTTTTTTTTTTCACTTGCAACAAGTTCTGTGTTTATGATTACAGAAAATAATGAAAAAAATTTCTTTCCTATGGGCTACACACACAAAAATATTACATATATGGGAATTTTTTTTAATACATTTCCTTTGTCTATTAGTTTTGTAATTTTACACAATCAAAAACTTTTACTAATTTCAAGTAAATCAGTGCCTAGCTTTTGTAAAAATTTGGTATTTATATGAATTTTTTTTTTAATAATAAGTTATTGTTCAATCTTAGTCATTAATCTGCCAAAATATATTTTTACTTTATTATCATAATGAACTTTTAGTCTTCGTAAATGAGGTTAATCTATAGTTGTTCTCTTATAGAAATGTTCTACAAGAACTTTGCATCAAGGAGGTTAATATGCAAGATGTTTTTATTTTAAAATGCAGCCATTATGTGTTTCTTTACCATATATTATGTGGTCTGTAATAAAAATCAGAGGATAAATGGTATGTGTGCTAGTCGTATCGCCCAAACCTCTATACTCCACTGCTGACTAGCATCAAAAAAAAAAAAAACTAAGTAAAGTTATGGCATTTTACTGAATAATTTCATTTCAGGTTTCCATCTTTTAAAATAGCAAACATAAAAAATGTCTGTAGAAAACTTAATTGCTTCATCACTAAATAATTTTTTTTATATAGGATAATTTCTGTAGTAATTAATAAAATAGTAATACTTAATCATATGAGTGTGCAATCTTGCTATTCATTTTTGTTGCCATTATGTATATTTTTATTAAGTACTGTATAAAAAAAATTGCAAGATTGCATGTATGCATCATTATTCATGGAAATGTGGAAAATATTTTTGCACTGTGTATTCCAATTTTAGTCATGGTTTCGAAATAAGAAGATGCGTGCTCTTTCATTAAAAAAAAGACAATGGAACATACAAATATAAATTTAACAATTATTCATATTTGGTATGTTCCATAAAATTTCTTACGTGAATTACAAATATATAATTTATAGATTAATAGGCTATTCAAATCTGTGATAATTTGTATGTTTATAATTTTCAGGTGAATTCATTGGATTCTGATGGTAGAACTCCCTTGCATGTTGCATGTGGTGAAGAAAGTATTTTTTGTTTATTACTGCTTTTAAAGATGGGAGCTAATACTCGTACTCGTCTAAGTCCAATTACACCTTTGCATGAAGCTTGTCGACGCGATAAAGTAATGTGTGCGAAGTTGTTGCTTGAATATCGAGCAAATGTAAGTCCTGTGGAGATATTTATGAAATATTTGTTTTGAGGTATTTTGTTTATTTGGGGGGAATGTCTTTTATTACAGTTTATATGTAGTGACTACAGAAAATAACAAAAGTATGAACTATGTAAAAAGAGCATTTCTATGGGAAATTTTTTAAATAAAAATTTATTTTAATCAGTGCTAATCTTACATCTGTCAACTGTTATTCAAAATTTTTTTAACAGAATATATCTTTTTGTTCTTGTTTACTAAGTTATTTTTTTTTTTTTGCATGGCTGTTAAAATTTTAAACTAATCTAGAAATTATAAACAAGAAAAGATAAGTATTGAGATGAAGACTGGGGGTTTTCTGCTGCCTAAGTCATTTTCTAAGTTATAACTTGATTTTTTTTAAAAATATATATATAATATGTATAAAAATTTTTCTATTACATATACTAAGTGAAATTGTCGAGCATATATTCATACTTAAAAAAATAAATAACATATGTCAAATTTGAGTTAGTTGTCAAGGCCTTTCTAAAAAGTGTCATGATTGTAACTTTTTTTAATTTTAATACTTAAAAAATGGATGCTATTAATATATAAAAACTGTTAGTGTATATTGCTCTTTTAATAAACTGTAGTGCAACATATTATGAGTGATTTTGTTTGATTTTAGAAATATAGTTTAAAACAGTACTTTTTGTAACTAATTGTTAGATGAGATGAGTTAATTTTTAATAATTTATGAGTAAATGAAATTAGAAGTGAGTTTTATAAGTGACTTCTATTTTTTTTTAATAAGGAATAAGGTAAAGTATTATATAATTTTGTCATACTTTTTATCTTTTCAACAGGTACTCTTGAATCTCTTCTTTGTGAGTGAAAAATAAGTGTCACTCATGAAGTTATGTAAAATTAATTTTTGTAATTATTTATTGATATTAATATGGTTTTTAGTCATATGACCTATATATATATATATTTTCAGATAAACGCTCTTAGTGTTGGACAACGAACTCCTTTACAAGATGCATGTAGAGTTGGAAACGTTGCATCTGTAAAATTACTTTTAAAAATGGGTGCAGATATTCATACTCCTGGAAGTCCAAATACACCTTTGCATGAAGCATGTAAAGGTGATAAATTAAAATGTGCGAAGTTGTTACTTCAGTACGGTGCAGATGTAAGTATTATGAAGAGATTAAGAAAGATTTCATGTGCTGGTTTTGAAAATAATGATTTAAATAAATGCTATCCCTAGAACAGTATATTACTTTAATTGTTATAAAAAACTGATATCTAAAAATAACATATATATTTGTAGATATCGTTTTTATTGCCTTTATTCAAATTTGCAATAAATATTTTATACTAGACTAAATGTTTTCTGTAGATTTTTAAATATACTGATTATCAAAATAAATAGATCAATCCCTTTGAAATATATTTGATTTTTTTTTAAAATCTAGTTGCATATAAAAACCATTTATATGTTACTATTATAAAAATTTAGTAAATATGAAAATTAATTTAAAGAACTGTGGCGGCTTTGTAAAGGTTGCGTAGTGTTATTAAAATCCAGACGGCAAAATAAAAGACGATAATCAATTTTCACAATTACAACATGTTTATTCTACTTCGAACGCCAACTACGTTCTGTTTTCATTCTAGCGGGAAAATTTCCTTTTTTTAACAGTGAAAGTAGAAGTCGTTCAATTTGTATTCCATTTTACATCAATAGGTGTCGCTACAGAACTTTAATTCTTGTGATTAATATATTGTCAATAAATAATATATTTGAAAGATAAATTAGCACTGATTTTCAGAAATTTATCTTTTAAAGATTGTTGCATATTGAAATGTATAGATATGCATATATATATATGTATATATGGGATTTATTTGTCTGGTAATCACCAGATAGCGACACTTGCTTGTCTTTGACAGAGCTGTTTACAACGTGGGGGTGTATTGAACTTTGAACTCTGATTCCACGAGAAGGGGCAAGATCCCCGTAGATGAAGAAAAAAAAAAAACGCTAGCTGGAAGAAGAACGGATGGGAGGCTGCGTGAAGCAGCGAGAGAATGGACGGTGCTGTCCCTTTAATTAATTGTTAATGTAAATATTATTGTAAATTATAGAACCAAATAAATGGTTTTCTTTAAAGAAAAGCAGGACTTTTATTGTCTGTCAAATCCCCTAGACACCCACTTCAAAAGTTCAAGTTTTGTTGAACTGGTAGAGAAGTATAACAAAACTGTATACATCAGTTGAATTCAGCCGGGATGCATCAGTTGAAATCGGTTAACCCTACATAAATTGGGGTTTCGGCTGGAATGCATTTTATTCCAAGCGTGTAAACCCTACATATATATATATATATATATATATATGCATGTTCAATTCTTGCATATTGATAGCATTAATTCATAAATTTTGCTCAAGTTATCTCTAATTGTATAATAATTAATCAGTAATCCAATTTTTTTAATGAGTTGCATTGATAATAGAAATTAAAGCTACAATTTCTAATATGCTCGTCTATTGATTTGAAATTTGTGATAATGTTAGAGGCTATTCCGATTAAAAGGTAGTGGTGTTATTTTACACCTGTTGCCTCTTCCTTCAAATACTACTGTGAAATATAAAGAAACCACCAGAAAATGTATGTGATACTACTGACTTATTTCATTTGTTGTTAGTACCCAATTTACACATAGAGGGTATCTAAAAAAAATTACCTTTTTTTCAGTTAATTGTTATATTTTTTTATAGAATGTTTTCTATTGTAATATCGAACTTATAATATTTTTTTTTATTATCGTTGTATATAATTTTACCATCTTGGAAGTAATTCTATTTCAGAATTTTTATATTTGCAAAAACATTTCTGGATATTGGTTATAAAAATTTGCGTAGTATTTTTTTTTTATTTAATAAATTTGAAATTTACTTTTCATTAAAATAAAGTGAAGATATGTTTAAAAAATTAAAACAATAAAAGAATTTCATGTCTTTTTAAATGTGAATTTTTTTTTTTTTTTTTTATGTAATATTTCTTCCACTTAATGATTATTTCTATGTCAAGAATGGAAATATCTTCAAAGAAATTTCATTTAAGAAAGCATAGTATTGTAAAAGAAACATGATGACATCTAATAATGAAGCATATAGTTTTGTAAAGAATTTCTGACAAAATGTAGTGAATAAATCACTTGAAAAGAAATTTATTGCCTACATTTCAACAAAGTAAGAGTTTTCCAGATATTGTAATGAATTTAAAAGTTCAAATCCAAAAGAGTATGTCTTGAATGAAAATTTTCAAAAATTTCCTTTTATAATAGATAGAAAGTAGATTCCAAAGTATGTGGAATATTGAAATGATGACAAATTAGAGATATTTAGAATACTTCGTTAGATGGAGACCAATATTGTAAAATAATTCCAATTACAAACTGTTAATTTGGATGAATTAGCATTAAATGTTTTTTAATTCAGTTGTGATTGTGTTCTTAAAATTTTGTTTCTGGATTAGTTGTCGTTATCTATAGATCAGTTGAAGGTCAAATAATGTTTATATTTCAAAAGATAATCATTTTCTATATGATATCCAATTATTTTATAAATCCTTTTATTAAATCTCATAAAAATTCTAACCTCAGTTATCTTGTGCTTTATTTTTTAATAATATGATTTTTCTCATATAATTATTTATATGTATTTTTAGGTAAATGCATTTAGTCCTGATGAAGGAACTCCTCTACATATTGCTTGTGCATTTGGGAGTGCACATTGTACAAAATTACTTTTAAAAATGGGTGCAGATACTTGTACTCTTCAAAGTATAAATACACCTTTACATGAAGCCTGTCGACTGGATAAAGTTAAATGCGCAGAGTTGTTACTTAAACATGGTGCAAATGTAAGTATTACAAAGGAATTAATGAAAAGTTTTTGTTTCTTTTAAGAAAAGAGATATCATTTGCAACAGGTTCTATGTTATGACTGCTGAAAATAAAATTTTCTTTCCTATGAACTACTCAATAAAATATTACTTGTTTGGGAAATTTTTTAATACATTTTCTTTGTCTATTAGTTTTACGCAATTAAGAACCTTTTATTGATTTTGAGAAAAACATTGTTAGTGTTTGTGTAAATTTGGTATTTATATGAATTTCTTTTAACAAGTAATAAATTAGTGTTTGATCTTATTTATTAATCTGCCAAAATATATTTTCTCTTTATTGCCGTAATGAACCTTTAGTCTGTTAGGACATTGTAAAGGAAGCTAATCTACAGTTTTTTTCTTAACAAATGTTAATCTGCAAGAACTTTGTGTAAATTAGGTTAATATGAAGGGTTAAAAAATTTATTTATATGATAAACTATACATTTTTTATACTTAAAATTGCATGTGTTTTCGGTTTAAAAATGCAGGCATTATTTATTTTTTTATCATATATTATGGGGTCTGTAATAAGTCTTAGTTTTCATATCAAAAGTATTAAATAGATTGTTAACTTAATCGTACTTCTATGGAATCCTCCTGAATTATTAAAAAAAATAGTTTTGTATTTGAAAATATTATAAACCAAAGCTTCAATTGCAATAATGTTAATGTTAATTTCAATTAGATGGCTGATATACGTGTTGGTACCATGGCCTAAACTACCATACTTAATTGCTGATTATTTATTTTTTTTTTTAAACTGCAGGAAAGCTATGACGTTTTACTGAATAATCTAATATGAGGTTCACATCTTTTAAAATCTGAAAACATTAAGAAAAAATCTACCGAAGACGAATTATTTCTTTAATATTAATTTTTATATAGTATATAGGGGTGGAAAATCTGCACCAATTGTGCCAAAATTCATTCTTTGCTACAAAAACGGCAAATAACATATTTGATATTTATCCATTGTTTACTTATACACAATTATTGTTCATTCTCATTATGCATGACATATTGGGGTTTTGTGTGTGTGTGTGTTTTTTCAAGAATACGTATAATTTTAGATTTCATTTTAAAATTAAAGAACACTACTTTTGCTTATAAAAAGTAGAAATCATTTATAGTAAACATATAAGCATTTTTTTCCTTACTCAATCAAAACTCATGATTTGATACTTTTAAATTTTAAATGAATCTTTTATTTCTTACTATCTATTTAAAATATTTTTTATTTCGATTAAATAACATATTTAATGTAAAAATAGCATTAAAAAATTCAGATAAAAATGTAATATATTTTTTCTATTAAATAATTTAATAATCATATTTTTATATGAAATCCATTAAAAATTTGTGCAATATTTCTATTAAAAATATTCATTGCTAAGAATTCCAAACTATTCGAAGTTACAAGAAAGATAAAGAAAAATTGTTAGCCTTTAAAAAATACAGAAAGTATTAATAAATGCATCTATTCATTATTGAAATGTGTCCAATTCATTAATGGGTATATTTATTAGTATACATTAAATAAAGAATTTTTTTATTGTCTATGCATTAAACAAAAATTAATTCTTAATGTTCGATTTTAATTCTAATTTTCATATGTATACATAAATAAATTAGTTTCGTACTGAATTTCGATTATCATACGGAATGATTGAGTTTAATTTTGGTAAAATCGTGTGATTTCATTTCATATCAATCAAACGAGTGTTTAATATGAAAATAATTTACATATTCCTTGAAATTTGAAGAACTGTTAATGTAAAAATATACTGCTATGAAATCATTAAAAGTTGCTACAAAAATGTAATTTGCCCTGCTATAAAAATCAATTCTTGATTTTCTACCCCTGTAGAATACTTTGTTTCAATTAATAAAATTTCGAAGGGTACCCTTTCATAGTAAAGATAAATTTAAGACTGTATCATATAATTTTATATTTTTGGATTAATAGGCTATTCAAATTCATTATAATGATTTATATGTCTTTAATTTTCAGAAGAATGCTTACAATGCATTTTATAAAACTCCTTTACACATTGCATGTGGTGAAGGAAGTATTTTTTGTGTACTGCTACTTTTAAAAATGGGGACTGATGTTTATACTCTTCCAAGTACAAGTACACCTTTGCATGAAGCTTCTTGGTACGATAAAGTAATTTGTGCAAAGTTCTTGATTAAATATGGTGCAGATGTAAGTATTATGAAAGTTGCTTTGAACTTTTTTTCCCCAAAGGTTGAATTATTTGTGAATTACTTTTTACTAAATCAAAACTTTTTTTGGCAACCACCTATTTACATTAATCTTATAAATAAATGTTACATGAAATTATCTAGCATATATTGATATTTCAAAAGTAACATATTAAGTGATTATTTAAATTTTTAAAGACCTGGCTAAGAATTGTTTCATGAGTTTAAATATAAAATAGTACCATCATATATTACTCGTTCAAATGTTGTATGACGCAGTATTAATAATTTTATTGGATTTTGATAACCGATTTAAAAAATACTGCTTTATGTAGTGCAAAGAAATCATTAAAAGTGTTACCTTAAGTTTTACGATTGCTGGGTATGGGATGTTAATATTCAATAAATAATGGGTACATGGATGTATTAATTATTAAGCCTAACAAGTTACTTTAATATATACTATTACTAATAAATAAACTTATTGTTTAATTATGCCTTCAGTGTTTCCTTTAAATAATTAGTTTAATAATACTGATATATTATAAATTTATGTTGAAATTGTATAAAATAAATATATGTACTTATTGTTAAGCTTATTATTTATGATACTTTTTATATTATTATAATTTTTACTTATATGATTATTTAGATACATGCTCTTGATGCTAGACAAAAAACTCCTTTGCATGTTGCCTGCGCAGCTGGCAGTACGAATTGTACTGAATTGCTTCTGAAAATGGGTGCTGATGTACATAATTGTTGTGGCTTAAATACACCTTTGCATGAAGCATGCAAACAGGATAAAGTAAAATGCGCAGAGTTGTTACTGAATTATGGGGCAAATGTAAGTACTAGAAAGAGATTTCTGAAACTTTTGTTTTGAAATATTTAGTTTCTTTTAAAAAAGAGTTGCTACATGCTACAACTTCTTTGTAGTGACTGCAAAAAATTAAAAGAAAAAAAAAGCTTTTTTAATTATGAATTCCACCATTAAATAGAATATAGATTATGATAGATTTCATAATTGTTTTTCAAATTTATTTAAACAGAAAACATTTATTTTCTGTTTATTGAATTATTTTTTGCATGATTGTTAAATTTTTAAACCAGTTATGAAGTTTTAGGATAAAAAGAGTAGAAGAAATATAGACATGAAGCTGGGTTTTTCTGTTATCCGAAAGTCATGCTCTCATTTATAAGTTTTTTTTTTTTTTTTTGCAAACTTAGTTACATTAAATAACTGGCAAAAGTGTTTTTAATAACATATATTGTGCGCATACAACCATTCTGGGCATGGAGAAAGCCAGGAAACTAATATAATTAGTATTCATATGCCAGGGAAATTTGCAGAAGGAAATTTGGAAAAGTCAGGAAATTTTTTTTTCAGCTTCTGTATCCACCCTGTTAAAAAATGCTGAATTTTTCTGTGTAACTAATATTTTATTTACCCCTTTTTTATTTATTATCTTGTTAAATATCCCAAATTTTAAAATTTCATTTTTAATAAAAATTTATAAATTAGCTGTAGTCTGTATTAGCTTTTGAAGGATTGAAGCAATTCTTTATTTCTCATTTTTTACTAACACTGAATTTCATATGTCCATTCTTTTTCTACAGAAAATTTACCACGATGTTAGATCTAGAAATAATAAAGTTATCAAAACTAAGATTTGTTTAATAATATTTATTTAAAAACTTATTTATGCCATTTATCCATTATTTACCTATATGTAAATATCGTTCATTCTCCTTATTTATAAAAAAAAAAAATTTGTTCTATATTGTATTTTTTCAATATACAATTAATTTTAAAGTAAACACTACTTTTGCTTATGCAAATAGAAATAACTTTTGCTTATGCAAATAGAAATAACCCCGTACTTAGTTGAAACTCATATCATTTGATACTTTAATACAATTTTAAATTAATCTTTTATTTCTTCCTATAATATATTTAAAATAATTCATATTTTAATTAATTAGCATAATGTAAAAGTAGCATGCCAAAACAAATTTCAGTGAAAAATTTAATATTTTTTCTATTAAATAATTTAATAATCATATTCTTATAAGAAATCTATTGAAAATTGGTACAATATTTATTAAAATAATAATTTTTGTTAATAATTCCAAAAAATTTGAAGTTGCAAGAAGGATAAAGAAAAATTGTTAGTCTTTAAAAGATACAAAATGTTTTAATAAATATATCCATTGATGAAATGTATCCTTTTCAGTAATGGATATATTTATTAAAATATATTAAATAAAAAATTATTTTATTAAACATCAGTAAACCTTCATATTGTCAAATAATTAAGTCTGCGTTTAATTAACTTGTATAAAACAGTATAAGGAATTTTGTTTGATTTTAGAAATATTGCTTAAAACAGTGCAAAGAAAAGTAATTTTTTTTATTCATTGAGTGTTACCTTACTTTTTTTAATTAACTGTTAAAATTTAATATTGAATTCCTATTCTCATTACTTATCTAACAAGTTGTATATCTCAACTACTACTGAAGAATAAAGTTAGTATTGTATAATTTTTTCTGAGAGTTTCATCTTTCAGTAAGTATTTCTGACAAATAAGATCATTCATGAAGAAATTGTGTAAAAAAAAAAAAAAAAAAAATTGCATACTTTTGTTCTACTTTTTATCAATTATAATACTTTTTAGATATTAAGATTTTTACTCATAAGATTGATTTACGAATTTTTTCAGATAAATGCTCGTAATGCTGCAGAAGAAACACCATTGTATGATGCCTGTCGCGAAGGAAGTTTTAATTGTACAGAACTTCTATTAAAAATGGGTGATGTTCCAAATCGTCGAGGCTTAAATATGCCTTTGCATGAAGCATTTAAACAAGAAAATTTAAAATGTGCTGAGTTGTTATTAAAATATGGTGCAAATGTAAGTACTATAAAAATATGTATGTGGAAACATTTTAATATATTTGAAAATAATGATTTAAACATAAGTTCTATCAGTAATACAATATATTAGTTTAGTGCTAATTATGTTTTTAGATATCAGGATTTTTCTTGTGTAAAAAAAAATGACCATTTAGTTTGATATTATAAGATTAATTTATAAATTTTGAAATTAATATTTAATATTATATTTACTATTTTCTCTAGGTTTTAAATTCTTATTGATTTTTAAAGTATGTGTCATTTTTTAGAAATATATTTAAAAAAAAAACTTATTATTATTTTATACTTTAAAAAAGAATTACCCCTCCCCCCCCTTAAAAATATCCACATGGGGATTACTATAATATAAAAGGATTATACAAATATATTTAAAAAACCATAGTTCTTGTGACTGAAATATAAATGGGAAATAAAAGTACTTTGAAAATTTTTTTTGCAAGGCTTTGAAGAAGCAATATATCATTTGCAGAATGTTTCAGTATGTGTATATTCAATTTATGTATATTGGTAGCATTAATTTAGAAATGATCCTTAAATTATTTCTACTTTTGTTAACCTCAAATTTTTTCAATGCATTGTATTGCTTGATAAACTAAAAATATAATGAGAAATATGCTTCTTCATCGATTAGAAATTTGTGTATATTTTAACTCTTCACATCCGCTGCTCCTTTCTTCATCTACTACTCTGAAATATAAAGAAACTATGAGACATTGTCCGAGATTTAACTAAATTTTATTTCTGGTTGACACATCTGATTTTGAACATAGGAAAAAGTATTTGTTAAAAAGTGACTTTTTTATAATACCAAACTTAATAGATAATATTTTATTAGCATATTGTATGTGATTGTACAAATAGTATAAGTGATTTTATTCCAGTATTCTTATTTTTCATAGGGTTTTTTTTTTATTGGATATTGATTATAAAAATGTGAAGATATATTTCAAAATAATAAATTAAACATTCAGTTTCATGTCTCTTTAAACAGGCAATATATTTTAAAGAAATTTTCAATCAATGAAAAATAATTTTTTGTTAAAAATTAAAATATCTTCAAAGAAATTTCTTTTAAGAAAGCATGGCATTGTAAAAGAAACATCAAAACAACTAATAATGGAGCATATTTTATTGAAAAGATTTTTTGAAAATTACGCTAAAGATTAAAGATTTTTTGAATATCAAAAAGTGGTGAAAATAATAAATTGCTTGGAAAATATGAAGATTTCTAAATATTGTAATGAATTTTAAAATTCAATTCCCAAAATGCATCTTGATATCTTTCATCAAAATTTTCCACATTCTTTGAAAAACATATGAAACATTTCACTCAATCATAGATTTAAAGTAAATTCCAAGGTATGTGGGATATTGAAATGATAGCAAATTAGAATTATTTAGAATACTTTCATAAAAGTAAAACATCCAGGAAAGTTTTTGATTTTGTTAAAACAAACAAACTTACTTGATTAAATTGAAAATAAATATTTTAATTCAGCAATAATTGTGTTCTTGAAAATTTCATTCTTAATCCATTATGAAATTTTATTTTCATGTGTTTTTAGATAAATATACTTAAAAAATGTGCATGAAGCTATGGTGAGCTCCTTTGGGAAAATTTTATATTCTAGTTTTGCTGGAAAGGTAGAATGGGAGAAGTTGAATTTGTTTAATAGGCACTTTCAGAAAATTTGAAATTCAGTTCCAAAATTTATAGTGGTACCGACAATAATCCCTGTCTTAATTATATTTTGTTTCTATTACACTTTGAATTTATGTAACCAGAATTTACATTTTCAATTATAATTTACTAAGATATTAAATAATATTAGATTAAAAATAAAGGAGTTATTCATTATAGAAATTTCTTTATTTTGCTTTGTTAAATGTCTTGACATGAGATGGGAAAGTCTAATTGAAGACACTAATTTAAAATGAAAACCAACATTTGATATAAATTAAGTTTACAGAGCTAAAAGCAAATTATTTTTACTCGTATGATTATGATTTATGTATATTTTCAGATAAATTGTTTAGATTCTTGTGATAGAACTCCTTTGCAAAATGCCTGTCGTGAGGAAAAGATCACTTGCATAAATTTTCTGTTGAAAATGGGCGCTAGTGTTAATACTCCTGAAAGTTCAACTACACCTTTGCATGAAGTATGTCAAATGCAAAAACTAGAATTAGCAGAAATATTAATCAAACATGGAGCAAATGTAAGTACTATACAGAAAGTTCCTGGAATACTTTTGTTTTAAAGTATAGATGTCACCTGCTACATGTTCTTTTTAGTTACTATTTAGAAATAACCAAAATTTTAAAATACATAAATTATTAATACATAAAAAAAAAAAGCTGAATTAGTGCTTGTATACAAAAAATTTTTAAATACAGATTTATGTATTAATGACTGGGTTTTTTAGATCTGTTTATTGTTTTTTTAATTTTTTTTTAAATAGAAAGCACACTTATATTCTTTATTGAGCTATTTCCTGAATGATTGTTAAAATTTAAAATCAACTTAGGGATTAAAGACGAAGAAAAAAGAAATGTTAATGTAAAAATTTGTTTTTTGTGTGTGTACATGCATGTCCGTCCAAAGCCAATTTGCTCAATAATAAATTAATTTTTGAAAAAGTGTATATATATATTGGCAACAAAATAAAGCAGAGCATACCTTTTTAAATAAAATATTAGATGCCTTTTGTATTACTGATAGCTCAGTGTAGCTCACTAAACTATAAGTTATAGAAAAGACATCTGGAATCAATTTTTGTGTTGAGTCGGTTTTATTATTATTAATTTTTTATTGCCTCAAACACAGAAAAAAGAAAATATTAAAATCAAAAGGTATTCAAAAAAATAAGAATTTCTTTCCTAAAAAATAAATGAACTAGCAAATTATAAATGAACAATTTTGCTAGTTCATTGATAAATTACATTGTTTATGTCAACGTTGCTATTTTGATAAATATTTAATAAAATTAAACCAGGAAAAACACAAGCTTAAGTAACAAATTCAGGTGCAATTTATAAAATTGACACTGATAAGAAAATTACTGATTCATTGAAATACTAAATGTTTAATAAAAAGCAATTGGGCTTAAATGGGAAATGTCCATAAATTTGAACATGTGCACTTATTTAAGTGCTTGAGTGTGAAAGGTTGTCCTGTGCTGTCAATTTTGAATTGTAAAGGCCTATTTAAGAACTGTGTTGAATGTTGCTTTTTTTTTAGTTTTAATTATTTAAAAATAGGTGGCATCATCATGTATTATTCTTCCAAAAGTGTAACATGGTATATGTAATTTTGTTGGATTTTGATAATGGATTTACTCTACCTTTTATAACTGTTAGATTTGATGAGTTTTATTTTTAAAGCATTCAAGACAATATGCAATGAAAAGCATATAATTTGAATTCCTATATCTTTATAAACATCTAATAAAAATTTTAAAACAATCTAAATAAAATATATAGTACAAATTTTTTTTATGAAAAGTGGTTAATATATTCTGTAATGATTGGCATCTCTTCAAATGATGTAAATTTCTGTTATCAGTCTTCAAAGTGTTAATAAGTAATGAGGACATTAGTTGATGATTTATTAAGCCTAACAAGTTACTTCTATATTGACTGTTACTAAGGAATAAAATTTATATAAGTTATGCTATAAACTTTATATTCTATATATAATATATAAACTTTATACTATATATATTTATAAAGTTTATACTATATATATATAGTATAATTGTATCTTGAATATTACCTTTAAATAGGTAACTCTCATGACAAATAAGTTTTACTCTTGATGAAATTGAGTAAAATTAATTTTTATATTTATTAGTTTACAAATATAGTAATATTTTTTATATTAAGATTTTTACTGTTTTATATTAATAAGATTGATAAAATAAATAAATCAAATAAATGCTTTAGTGTTAGTCAATAAACTCCTTTTTATGTTGTCTGTAGTGTTGGAAATTTTAGTTTTTAGTTCTAAAAAAAGAATATATGTGTCCTCTTCTTCAAAACAATTAAAGTTGGTTTCAGGTGTCTTTAAAGAAGCAATTTATCTGAAGATTTTTGTCTCTAGATGATTTTTGCTTTTAAATGAAAAAATAATTTTAGAGAAACATTAATCAGCAATTAATAATATTCTAAAAAACCTTGAAGCATAATTTTTTTTCAAAATTGTATAGTGCCTAAGTATGTAAATGCTGGGAATAACTTGCTTTAAAAATATGTGGTTTCTGAGCTAATGCGATGGATTTAGAAGTTCACTTCATAAAATACATCTTGATATCTTATGAAAGTCTAGGAATATTGATTGAAATATTACACAATGCATTAAAAAGACTGAAAGGAGATTGCAAGATGCATTGGATATTAAAATAGTGGCAAATTCTTGAAAGATTTTCGGTTTTTTGATGAGTTGAAAATGTCTGTTGATTAAAAAAAAAAAAAAAAAAAAAAATCAAAAGTCCTCAAACAGTTCATGGTTACATTGAAATAGTTTATTAAAGTTACATTATTCGAAACTGAGGTCTTTTATTTTGCTTTTTGCAAAATCTGGATGTGGCAGAGGAAATCTGAACAAAGATTTAAAATCAAGACCAAATTTTCACATACAATTCATTAACAGAACTACAATTGACTAACTTATTTTTTGGTCTAAGTTATTAGATTGCATGTTGAAATACCTTTAGTTCTAAAATCTAAGTTTTATAAGCATTTAAAAATAAGTATAGAATATCGCAATTTCTAAATATTTCTCGTGCGTTTTTTTAATGCTTTGATTGTACATAGATTATCTAAAGATTAAAGAAATTATTCACTTGGAAAGATAAAATCTGAATTGATTTATTATAAATGGTTATATTTTTAATATCTTCAATTTTTAAATGAATTTTTTTATCACTATGTTTATTAAACATGAGATATTGTATATGAATCATTATTTTATTTATTATGTTTTTAGCTTGTATGGTTCATATTTATAATATTTTCAGGTAAATGCTGTTAACTCTAATGGTGAAACTCCATTATATGCTTCTTGCATACGGGGTTCTATTCCTTGCGTAAAATTTCTTTTGGAAAAGGGAGCTGATGTAAACTTTTTTTCAGCTGGAGAGACAGCATTGCATGGCTCTTGTATTAGAGGTAATTACTTTTCATAATTTATATTTTATTACATTTTTTAAATTAATAAATTCAAAATTAATAATCTAATAAATACTGATGTCATTTATAGTTTTCAAAGTATGACCTCATTTTTCTTAAAGGAAGGTTGGCAAATCTGGCCTAAAAGTTAGCCTTAGGAAACTATCATGGTCATCACTAACCATGGTCTATCTCATATTTTTCAGAATAGTAAATCATTGGTAATGACGATTATAAATTTTCAAGTATCTAAATTTGCTCCATTCAGTTTCGGAATTTGAAGGAGTTGAATACATTTTTTTCTTCCAAAATTCGTTCTGACACTCAGTGATAAGCATTATATATATATATAGAGAGAGAGAGATTTTCATTACATATACAAAAATAGAATTTTATTTTCAAAACATGTCAATACAACAAGGGGAGAAAAGTGATTATATTATCAGTGTTTCTTCCTTTACCTTTAAAGGATACAACTTCAGACTGTGGTTAGAAAATAATTTCTGCATTTATTTTTATATCAGTTATATCAACCTTTTGTAAAATCTCTGTAGTTTTTTTTGTCTATTGTAAAAATTTGTTATAGATTCTAGAGAATTCATTTATTATCAAATGAATTTTCTTTTAATGCAGCTATTATATTTATTTTCATTTACAAAATAATAGCTTACTGCAGTGTACAGCTTATAAAAAATGGAATTTTTATTAGAGAACTAAGATATTTTTAAAGTTTAACAATTGTTCTTTTGGTAGTACTTGTGGTGTGCATAATTTATATATATATATAAAATAAGTAAATAAAAAAATCAAGCAATAACTACAAAGGATCTTATTTTGCTGTGTCAGTACAACAAATAATATACATGCAAATGAAAAAATCTGAATTAAAAAAAAAAAAAAGCACAAACTGCTTTTGATACAAAAAATTAATACATTTATATTTGTTATTCTTTGATAGCACCAATAATTTCTAGGCGATAGTCAAATTCAAGCCATTTTTGTGCAATTGCAGGGATTATTAATGAAATGGTAGCTGTAATTTGGTCTTTCAAATTATCTACTGAATCAATTTATGGCATACATGCGATTTTATAAAGCCACATAAAAAAAAAATGTTTGATGAACGAGGAGCCTATTGTAAATCCAATTTACCTTGCAAAAAAAAAAGAAATTCATTTAATGTTTCCCAGATGAATAATTTAGTTGTAATAAATGTGATTTTAAATTCTCCTCATATTGTGACATATTCAGACAAAAGTCATACATCTTAAATTTTTAATTTAGTTTATACTTTATAAGCAAGTATTGACGTACCACAAATTTTGTATATCTCGCCTCCAGTGTTATTCCATAACCTAATTCACAACATTAATGAACGCTGCATGTATTGTTTTTCCTGGAATGCATTTATAAGTGGAGAACTTCCTGATGCATGAAATTTATCAAGGCTAGTGTAGGACATATTCCCCGAATGTGAATTCTTTTGAAACTTGCATTGCATTAATATCAATGAATTACCAAAGAACCACTTACGACTTTTCATTAGGAGATGACATTTTTTTGCAGAAACTATCTTGTGCTTTTTATTGAAATGATAGGCATTGACTTCAAAAAAGGAAATATTTAAAACATTTAATTATTGAGCACATCTCAACAGTGCATCTTTAAGTAATTTACAAAAACAATATCAACAGTAAGATATACTAATAATTTACTTCACTATCTTAATCAAATTTAATTTTTTATTTGAATTTTACAGTGACACGGTTTGGATGTTTTTTCCCCTCGTAAAATTTATCATAATATTTACAAAAGAATTGCTGTTAAACATTTAAAAAAGTTTTTTTTTTTGTTAGATACCGTTGTTTGCTTTCATTTATTAAGATTACTCACAATTTATTAAGTTTGATAATTAGCTATAAGATTTGTGCCTTGCTTCAAATTTGAGAATATGATTAAACTTTTGCTTTTTTGATGCTTTTCAAAGATTACTTTAAATTTGTTAGAAGAATTAATCTGTACGAGGTATGTTTTCAAAAGTCTAGGAATTTTTGTTAAAATTAGATGTCAAGGAGCAGTTTCAATCGTATTCTTCAATATTAATACAAACTCTTGCAAAGACTGTTACTGCTTTAACAGAAAACTATGTAAGTGTTAAAGAGACTTTTCTCAGTAGTGAGGTGTATAAAAAGCTATCTTGGATCAACAATGAAAGAGGATTCTATTGAAGCTATTCAATTAAGAACAAACAAAATTTAATGTATTACAAATATAACATCTTTGTGATTAAAATGTATAATTTTCATTTTATCTTAAGCTATTCAATAATACTTCAGCGCTGTTATTTTTGATATATATGTATTCTTCGTAGCAAATTTAGAGTACAAGAATGTCTTTTATGTTAGACATTATGACATTCTACACCTTTAAAGTTTCAAAAAATACTTTGTTATGAAAAAAAAACTGTTTTTATAGATACGAAAATTCATTAGAAGTCACTGAATGTTAAAAAAAATTTCTTCTAAATATGTAATTAAAGATCACGGTACATAATATTACAGAAAAAAGTTGATAGTTAATAATAAAAAAAAAGTCTTTTTTTAGTCTGCTCCATATCCCTGATTTATATGTATCTGTAATAATATTAGTTGACTACAGAATTATTACTTTCTGAATGCCCTTCATAAAATCAATTGTATAAAGTTATAAACCAACTGAAAATACTTAATGCACATAAAGAGGCAATAATTGTTTTTTATTTCATTAAACATAGGGCATCCAGAATGTGTTTCGCTTCTCATAGAAGCAGGCGCAGACATCAATGCAAGGAGCAGGCCTTATGATACGGACATGTGTCATGGCACACCACTTCATGTTGCTTCTTTTCTAAATCACCCACTTTGCGTGAGATTATTATTACAAGCAGGTATATAATTTTATCTGTTTACTCTTGAATTTGTTAACATAACATAATATTTCAAACCAAGTTGTAGACTTATTGGTTGATCAGCATGCTGTCTGTCATTGATAAAATCAAGGTTTCATTTTCCAAATGTTGTATGTCAAACAATAAAATTTGAATTATGTTAATGTTGATATTCGCCCTTTTACAGGAATTCTTCAATCTTAGAGATGAGTTGCATGAGAACATTTATTAAGATATTATTTTTGTGTATATGAAAGACATTGATGCTTAATAGATTTCATAACAAGAAGATTGCATAATATTGATGTAGTAAATTTAATATTTATTCCATTTTAGGTTTTTGAAATATTCACACATTTATTAACACATATTAGAATAAATCTTGATTAAGCTATTTTTAACTGTTGGTCTCTTAAGCTGGATGCACACCAAGAAGATTGTATTTAAACTCCAGCAGATGATACCAATAATTGTTCAATGTGAACACTATTAGAAAAAGAAAACTAAGCTTTTTACTGTCATTTACAAATTCGTGTTTATTATTGATTAAAAAAGCAAATTAAGGATAATGGAATCAAAATTTGCTTTTGGTTGGTTGATTTTGGTTTTTTTTTTAAATTTGTAGTAGGAATTTCCTACCCCCACCCCCTATTCTTCAGTGGTTATTTTAAATTTGTTACTGAAGTTTAGTTAAACACTTTGTTGGATATATTACTTGTTTGAAAAAAGTGTTCATTTATTTATATATATTTATATTTCTTTGATTGTGTACAATGTATATAATTGGAGAGATTGTACCTTGGCCCAAAATTTCACAGCAGTGCAATTTGCAGTGAGCAATTTGATTATTTGAAGCTTTAAGTAAATCATCCTTGCATCAAATACATTCATCACAAATTCCCACTCATGCATGCTCAAGTATTGGATCTTTCCACTCTAGAAATTCTTCATGTTTATGCAATTTCACCCATTTTTCATTTACACCTGTTTTGTTAAATATGTTATAATATCATATTTTATTTATTTTTCATACAGTTTTTTGATGCATAGTATTGGATCTTTTATATATGTTAATGGGACGAATTTACAAATTATTATAGTAAGTGAGAATTTTTCAGAGTTTTAAATAGAAAAGTGATTCAAATAAATTTTTGCAGTGACTTCAATCGATGCTATTACTGAAGAACATGAAACAGCTCTTCATATTGCTGCGAAGAAGTCCCACTTGGAAGTGGCAAGACTTTTAATTGAGTTTGGTGCGAATGTGTGCGCAACGAATGACCAAAATAAATTGCCTATTGATCTACTTCCTCAACAAGAGGGAGAGTTATTCGATTTGTTACTTCAGCCTGCAGGTAATTTCATTTATCTTAAAAACAATGCTTACTTTATTTTTCATCATATTATCGTATATTAGTTTGATTAATGATAAGTTATATGATTAAAGACTGAATTATATAAAAAATTATGTATTTTTTAATTCACTAATGGAATTTATATTCAAATTTTTATCTTTACTTTTAATTGGCAAGTGTGTTTATTTATATGCATCAGTCATAGTATTTATGCCTGGTCTCATTTATAATCTTATTTTATTTACTACAGAAGCAGTGCTGAAGCTAAAAATTCAATAGTAATTGATGCTTTACAATAATTTTTTAAGAGAACAAAAAAAAAATTTAATTTGCATCGTGATATTATTTAAAACAAATTACAAAAGATTAAATGATTTATTATTCGTAAATATGATTATTTTATTTGTTGAAGTAAACTTTAGTTTTTAACAAAATTTGTGCTAATAATTTCTGACATCATAGTAAAATATTTTAGATTAGGGTGGCCAACCCAAATGATCTTGCGGGCCACTTTGGAAATGATCGCAACTCCACAGGCCGCATATAAAATTATATATCCCCATATTAGATTTAGACCCATTTTTTTTTTTTTTTTTTTTTTTTTGAAGTGAAAAATTGAAACATAATGAGTTAGTATTTTTGTGTTTACTATTATTCTTACATGTATGCATAGATAATATATAATGATACAAAACTCACATTGTACAGAAATATATAAGACTAAAAATGAAATATAAAAAAGATATAAATATAAAAAAAATCATTAAAAAACTATTTATTTTACTAGTGCTATATTTGTTTCTCCACTCTTTCATTTAGCTTTTGCAAATCGATCTCAATTTGGTTATTTGCATGTTGTAATTCGTGTTGCAGGTTAGCATCCGTTATGTTTGAACGTGTTTTGTGTTTGGCTAATTTCATTTTTTTTAATACGCTTTTTTAGCTTCACCTGTATGTATGTTTGTATGTAACTCACTTTTTGGGCTCGATTTTGGGACTGATGGCGCCATCTACTGGCGAGTCAATCAACTGATCCGCGATCGAATTGCGCTCTTCCTATTGGCCGAAAATTTCGGTGGGTAAAAAGTATGTAAACTTAGCGGATAACCGGCCAAGTGGAAAACAAAGTAAAAACAATTATACTTTAAAAAAACTTTAAAAAAATATGCTTTTAGAGTTAATCAGACTAAAAAGTAAAAAATAAATTAATAATTTAAAAAAACTAAAAAATACGCTTTTAGAGTTAATCAAATTAAAAAGTAAAAAATAATTGTTAACATAAGAATAAAATGACTGACGGGAAAATGAATGTCACTGTTCTAATATCGTGGGGTGCTCGATATCAATCGTTATAATTTCTCACTAGTTTCATTCCGAAATGCAGAGTTAGTTTAAAAATGTCATACAAAGCACCCCACGCTTTTAGAACAGTGACATTCATTTTCTCGTCAGTCATTTTATTCTTATGTTAACAATTATTTTTTACTTTTTAATTTGATTAACTCTAAAAGCGTATTTTTTAGTTTTTTTAAACTATTAATTTTTTAAAAAAAATGATTCACAGGTGTAAGTTGAACCAAAAGCGCTAACAACTCAACTAAGAGTCTCATTTGCTCTATCAACAATCAACTGGGCATATCTAGGGATGGTCACTTAAAGTGAATGACTTAAAGTCTGTCATATTTTAAAAAATGTAAATTTTGTAAATTTTAATTTAAAATCACAAAGTTAATTTTTTAATATATAGATGCACAGATATTTTTTAATATATTGGGTTTCACTACTTTGGCCAGTATAAAATATATTTTGGGAAAGTGATAAATCTCACAGTCTAGAAAAAATATTCAAGGCAGGTTGCAGGTTGGCCACCCCAGTTTTAGATTAATATTATTAATTTTAATCATTATATAGATGATTAAAATTAATAATATTCATCTAAAACTTTAGATTTTAAAAAAATTTGTACTAATAATTTCTGCCATTATAGATCAGGGGTGGCTAACCCAGATGATCAATCAATAATCTAAAATCAAGTTATTTTCATTGTATTTAATATTTATTGATTTAAAATGTTTCTTTTTCCAGCTGAACCACTTCTGTTGAAAGACTTGTGTCGACGAAGGATACGTGCATCTCTTTGTTGTCCAAGAATAAAGTCTTTGCGTAATCTTAATATTCCTCCAAGAATTCAGAAATATTTGATGTATAGTGAATGAATAGTATATAATGAATACTTATTACTGAATAAAAGGTTTTTTTTTAATTTAATACATTGTATCTTGAGATCTTCACATTAATCATGAAGGATATATTTTCATATTACTGATATTTCCCGTAATTGGCTTAGTTACTAGTAAGATGACAAATTGTCTATCGCCGATTTGGTTGAAAATTTTTTTTCTTCTAATGCAGCTGGCAAATAGACTGATCTTCGCTATAAGGGCTGCGCCGATGTTACTCTTGGGGCACCCCAGGGGGCGCGTGTAACTTGATGGTAAGCCACAGACGCGGAGTAACAATGCCCCCGCAGCGCACTACGATCCTATTAGGACCGGGACCTACAGCTTAAAGTGGATTCCGAACCACTACAAACACCCATGGCAAAGCCGGGATTTGAACCCGATACCTGTGGTACCGAACGCCAGAGCGCTAGCCATTCGGCCATCAGGATTGAAAATTATTCTAGGTATTTCTGTCAAATTTATACTAGGATGGAAAATTTTATCTTTTTAAAGCACTGCCCTGACAAGCAATCTAACGACTTAATATCAAAGTTATAAGCATTATGGTAGTTTGTGATATTTCATATTTATGAATTTTATTTAAAATGAATATAACTTTTCTGTTTTGGGCCCATTAATAAAAAAGGATTCATTTATGTGGTCATATGTCTCTACTCAAAAACGAGATACCAATATTTTAGAACTTTTTGTAATATGATAACCTATTCGTAACATTCAACAACATGCTCATTAATTTTGTTTACAGATATTACAAAAGTTTCTAAATTATTAGTCTTAAAAAACGAGATGTCTTTGAAATTGAAAAGGAATTCTTTGACTTTAAATTGTACATAAAATTTGTCATACACAAACATGTCCCATTTCAAATCAGAATTATAAAAATTGTCACTTTATATTTGTCATGGTTTTACTTTTGTAGATTACTTTGATATTCTAAAACTATAAATTAACACTCACTTTAAGCAGATTGAAATATCTAATGATATAAACATCTATTCAATAAAATATCGCAGCAATCACAGATACTCTCATTCATTTGTGGCCGGCTGTCGAAGGAACACTATCATTAATGATAGTTTGCGCTCAAAGCTGCTTCAAGAGAAGCATCGTCAACCCCATGTTACAATTTGCCACCAAATATGTTGCTCTTTTAACAATCTCTCGGTCCTCTTCAGTGATGCAATAGCAACTATCGTTGAAGCAATTGTAATTAACTTTGAAAACCGACAACTCTTAATCACTGTCATTAACAAACTAATGAAAATACTAGAATACCGATACGCCATTATGGCAATAAAGAGACAAAATTTAAATAAAATTGGCTCTGAAGAGAGCTTTTGCTATTAAAAAGTGTCGAAAATGATGCCGAACAAGAACTTTTTGATTTGTATATCACGTGAACACTTTTCCTCTCTTAACTGTAACCAACCGTACTTCGGTTTAAGAACTGCACTTCCTTGTTAGTAGTAGTTAGCCGCGCTAAGATGCGGTTTCTCTGTTTGTCTGTCTGTAAATTTTTGTATCATCTCGTCATTAATATGCTGAATAAAAGTAATTTTAAAAAGAATATTGGAATTAATTGGCTGCATCCCGCCCCTTTGGATATCTCTTTCTTAATAATCCTGGGAACTGGAAGGGTAAGAGAAATTTTGTATGAACCTTTCTAGTTTTATTTTGGTGAGGTAAAATTTGGCATCCTTGCCGGGATTGTAGTCGGTTAATATTTAGATGAGATACTTTTAATTTTGAAATGGCGAGTGACGAAAATAGTAAAGAGAAATTATATTTGTTAAAAAAGAAACGGGGTGTTTCTAGAACATCCGTTACAAAAATTCTAACAAAATTGGAATCGGAACCATCAAACATTGAAGAAATAGATATTGATAAATTAGAAGAATTAGTTGAAATGCTAACTACTAAACATGACTCTTTGAAAGAGATAACAAATTAGAACCTCTTTACGAAGTAGAAGATATTGAAACTGAAATTGAAAATACAGACGAATATGATGAAAAAGTTGCCCTGTGGAAATTTCGTGCAAATAAAAAAATTCGCTTGTTAAAAAAAGAATTGAGTGAAAATAAATGCGAAACACGTTCCGAACAAAATAAAGAATTAAATGAGTCGAAACAAGTGGATAGTGTAAGAGTAAAATTGCCGAAATTAAATATTTCAAAATGTTATGGTGATATCAATCAATGGCTAACGTTTTGGAATAGTTTTGAATCTGCCATTCACAATGATTTATTAAATAAAGTAGATAAATTTAATTACCTTAAAGCTCATTTAGGTGGTACTGCTTTAAATACTGTAGAAGGTTTTTGTATTTCTGCTTCTACGTATGATTCGGCAATTAATTTATTAAAAGAAAGATTTGCAAGAAATGATTATTGATACATACTCATATGAATAATATTTTAAACATAAAATCATTGAGAAATTCCAACGATATTTGTTCTTTTAGAAAATTTTATGACAGAATTAAGAAGTTTGGAAAGTTTAGATTTGAAAACAGAAAATTATTCCGCAGTTCTCTGCCCAATAATTCTAAAAGCTCTTCCTCAAGATATTCTTATAGAATATAATAAAACTGAGAATGAAAATGCTTATAATAATATCGAAGAACTACTGAAGTTTTTAGCTTTGACCTTGAGATCGAGAGAACGCGCAGCCATGATGAGCAATAATTTCGCAAACACTTCTGATTTTCGACCTCGGCCCTTTTCGCCTCTCGATAAAGTAAGCAACCGCGGCTCAAGAAGTAATAAATTAGGCTGGGAAAGAATTCCTTCAGCAGCAGAATTGGTTTTGACTAATGTTAAAGAAAGAAATAAAAATACAACAAATTGCGTTTTTTGTGAGTCATCGGATCATCCTAGTTCTACTTGTGAATACGCAATAAATTTGTCTATTGAAGAAAGAAAAATATTTTGATGAAAAAGGGAGCTTGTTTTAAATGTCTTGAAACTAAAAAACATATTTCTCGATTTTGTAAGAGTAATGTAATTTGTTCCCACTATTCAGGAAAACATTCTTCGATCATGTGCTTTTCAAAATTTAAACAGAAACAAATTAATAAAAATGAATATTCAGAAACTACTGTTCTTACCAATCAGTCATCTTTGAATGAAGTTTATTTACAAACATTAGTAGTCCGAATCCAGAATAAAAACTTAGAACATTATATTCGTTTAATTATTGATACCGGATCACAAAGAAGTTAGATATCAAAATTTGCTGCTGAAAATATGGGTTTTGATATAAAAGGAGAAGAATTGATTACTCATGGGCTATTTGGAGGAACAGAAATTACTGAACGCCATAACCGTTATATGATACAATTAAGTAGTTTGGATAAAATGAATAATATTAAAATAGAAGTAATGGATCAAAACAAAATTTGTGCTTTAATTCCAAAAATTAGAAGTTCAGACTGTATAAATGATTTAAAAGATAAAAGAATATTTTTGAGTGACATTTCGCCTAAAAGCAAAATTTGCTTGCATGAACAAAATACTAATGAGATTCATGTTTTATTGGGGGCAGATGTTGCCGGAAAGTTATTTACAGGAAAAGTGGAACATCTTCCATGTGGATTAGTAGCTGTTCAGACAATTCTGGGATGGACAGTAATGGGAAAAATTTCTGATGCTAAGTTAGATAGTTCTCTTCTTGTTCTGTCATTACACATAAATGATGCTAAAATTACAGACTTATGGAATTTAGATTCGTTGGGTACTTTGGATCCTAGTGAAAAGCAATCGAAAGAAGAAATGCAGAAATTAGTTTGGGAACATTTCGAATCAACAGTTAGCAGAGAAAATGACGGAAGATATATAGTATCTCTTCCTTGGATAGATAGATGTCCTTCAATTCCTGATAATAAATATTTGGCTCAGAAACGTTTAAAAAATATTGTTAAAAATTTGAATGCAAACAACTGTTTAGTAGAGTATGAACAAGTGTTTAAAGAATGGGAAGAAGAAGATGTTATCGAAGAAATAGTACCTGATCCAAATTGTTATGAAGTCTCAAGTGTACACTATTTGCCGCATCGAACTGTCATAAAAGAAAATTCTACTACCAAAATAAGACCAGTTTTTGATGGTTCAGCTCGTGTTAATAACTCTATATCTTTGAATGACTGTATTGAAAAAGGACCCAATCTCATTGAACTGATTCCAGCTGTTTTGAATCGATTTAGGTTGGATAACATCGGTGTCACTGCAGATATTCGTCGAACAGTTTTACAAATATCTTTACATGAAGAGGACAGAGACTATTTACACTTCTTATGGTGGATAGAAGGTGATCCTGAAAAAGAAATTAGAAAATTATCTGAAGTAACTTCATGGAAATTTGTACCTGGTCATCAAAATCCAGCTGACCTTCCCTCACGAGGTTGCAATGCCGAAGAATTAGTGAAATCTCAATGGTGGGAGGGACCTAGTTGGCTCTATCAATCTTTTGGAAAATGGCCTACTTCTGAAGTGTTTCCTGATTTAGAGGTTGTTAATTCGGAAAAAAGAAAAGTTGTTATATCTGCATCTAATATCGAAACTGAAACTTTTGAATACTTCTTAAGAATTTCGTCTTACAAAAAGATCGTAAGAATTATGGGGTGGATACTTCGTTTCATCAACAATATTAAGAAAAGGGTAAATGAAAGAACTTTTTGTAACTTAAATGTTGAAGAATGTGATAAAGCAGAGAAAATAATTTTAAGAAAGGTTCAAAGAGAATGTTTTGAGAAAAACAGAAATCTTTCAATGCAGACCTATTTAGATCCAGATGATCTCCTTAGAGTAAAGACAAGAATTATACAAAGAAAAGATCAAGAAAGTTTTCGATATCCAATTTTGCTACCATCAAAGCATCATATAGTAGACAAATTAATATTTGAGAAATATGTTGAACTTTGGCATGCAGGTATACAAGTCTTGATGTCTACGTTACGAGAAGAATATTGGATTATAAAAAGCAGAAAGACTATGTGTCAAGTCATTAGAAACTGTCTCCGATGCAAAAGATTTTCCATACATCCTCTTCAATCTATTAGTGCTCAACTCCCCGAAGATAGAATAAGAGAAGCTCAAGTATTCGAAGTCATTGGTGTAGATCTGTGTGGACCATTGTTTTTGAAAGACAACAAAAAATGTTGGATTGTCTTATTTACTTGTGCTATTTTTCGTGCTGTTCATTTAGAGCTTGTAAGTTTTCTTTCTACAGATAGCTTCATATCAGCTTTAAGAAGATTTATCTTTCGTAGAGGAAGACCTTGTACAATATATTCTGATAATGGTACAAATTTAGTTGGTACATCTAATGAACTGAAATCTGTTAATTGGGAAAAAATAGAAGAATTTGCTGCCATTAAGAAGATTAATTGGAAATTAAATCCGCCATCAGCCCCATGGTGGGATGAATTTTGGGAAAGACTTATTGGTATGTTAAAAGGAATAATGAGAAAAATCTTGGGTAAAGCTAGTCTGCACTATGAAGAAATGCATACTGCTATATGCGAAGCAGAAAGCATAATTAATTCGAGACCATTAACATATCTGTCTGAAGACATAGAAGATCTTATTACACTTACACCAGCAATGTTAATTCAAGAAATAAAAGAAGTTGGAATGCCGGATTTAGATCAGATGGATTCTAAAAGAATGAATAAACGATTTATGTATAGACAAAGACTTCGTGAAGATCTCAGAAGGCGATTTCGAAATGAATACCTTTGTCAACTAAAAGAATTTTCCAAACTCCAGGAAGAAGCAAAAATTAAGGAAGGTGATATCGTCTTGATTGGTGATAGCAACACGAAAAGACTAAATTGGCCTTCAGCAAAAGTAGTGAAACTTTTTCCTGGTAAAGACAATAAAGTTCGAGTTGTTGAATTGAAAACCAAGAACGGGTGTTTCCTAAGACCTATACAGCGCTTATATTCCTTAGAAATTAGACAAGATGAAAGGTGTGCCTTGCAGAGTAGGACTCCACTATCTGACTCCTTCCGCAACAAGTGCCCCGACACTGATGATTCCACATCAGATCCAGTGACTATCATCGAATCCAGTGATTGTCCACAATCTATTGACTGTCAACCATATCACAGGTGTGATACTTATCAGACATCCCGTTGTGGAAGAATCCTAAGATCTCCTAAGCGACTGGACTTATGATTTTGAGTTTCATTATTCTCTTGAAACTCAAAGGTGGGAGAATGTCGAAAATGATGCCGAACAAGAACTTTTTGATTTGTATGTCACGTGAACACTTTTCCTCTCTTAACTGTAACCAACCGTACTTCGGTTTAAGAACTGCACTTCCTTGTTTGTAGTAGTTAGCCGCGCTAAGATGCGGTTTCTCTGTTTGTCTGTCTGTAAATTTTTGTATCATCTCGTCATTAATATGCTGAATAAAAGTAATTTTAAAAAGAATATTGGAATTAATTGGCTGCATCCCGCCCCTTTGGATATCTCTTTCTTAATAATCCTGGGAACTGGAAGGGTAAGAGAAATTTTGTATGAACCTTTCTAGTTTTATTTTGGAGGATTGTTTTGGTGAGGTAAAAAAAAGTATAAAATTAAGAAGTTACAAGAAATGCAGATTAGGGCGAAACAAACGCTGGTTGAAAGTCTGGAATTGATTAAAAAACAACCAATGATTGAAAAGAAAAGGAGTATGTGCATTTTTATTGATAGTGTTTCCAAAGCTCGAGCGCAAGCTCCTCTGATTGAAGTGTCGACGTTTTACTTCTGCTCACTCCTACTACTAGTGAAGGCATCAATGTAGCAGCCTATATATAGCATATAAGAAGGATTAAAAGGAGCGCAATGTAGCAACCAGTTTTTATGTTCTCTCATCTCATAAATATATTATCCTTAGATAGTCTTTCTGTTCAAGCATTACAGAATTGCAACTGCTATTCCAATTGTGTTATCCAGCTCTTCGGAAATTCCAAACCATTTTAATTCATCAAATAATATTTCATACAAAGTTACCATTGTGTTTAAACAAAAAACCGATTTTGTCAGAATGTTAGTCAGTAGGGGATCACTCTTAAAAATTTTCGCGCATCTTTTGGAAAAAAAAAAAAGTTTAGTTGCCCTCCAGATGCTTTGGCAGTTTTAATGACATAAAGCAGAAATCCCTAGATCATTTCTTTCTTCCATTCAAAAAAAGTTCAAAGTCCATATCAAAATATTCCTCTCCTTTAATGCATTTTTTATCACAAACCTTTTAAGAGTCGCGATACCAGATTCATTAGATCTTCAAAACGAAATGGGATAAGGGGTATATCAATTTGGTATTCAATTAAAAAAAACTTTCCCATTCAATTGCAATGGAGTGAAAAAATGCCAATTTTACTGGTAAAAGGAATCACTGATATGTTCTTTAATAGTGGCATAGCTTTTGCTGGTAGGTCTCATAAAATCAATGATTTTCCAGTTGGTGGATTTTTTCAGGTTTAAAAAGTCAGATTCCCATTATTGATGGGTGGTGATAGCTCTCCACTCCAAATTGTTTAAATTAATTATTATTTTTTTTATTTTGGTAAAAGATCAATAAGCTGAATATCTGTCATTACGCACTTTTTACACCCAACTGAAATCATTATTCCAATACTGTTGAAGGAACACTTCGTCCTCTTTCATAAAAATGGATTAACTTGCAATAAATATTATACGAAACTGAATGTAAAAGAAACTATGACTTTGGAATTCTTTGATAAAGAATGGCAGTGTTTCTTTAGAGATCTCCTCCCTCTGGCTCCACGTTTTTTTGTGGTTTACAGGTTCCCCCCCCACTGCTGCGTGTAAAAAAAAAGAGGAGAAAAAAAAACATTCTCGCCTAGTACTCGTTTTTTTCTTCTTCTACACCGCTCACCCCGAAATTTTTACAGCATAACCACTCTTACTAAAATAAATGCAGATCAATTATCATCCCCTCATTTTTATTACTATTAATTCAAATTTTTTGCAAATCATATGCTGTGTACAATCTGTTGAGTGCTTATGTATAAACTGTTCAGTCAAGTAGAATGATGCAACAGATCACCATTTGTCAACATTTAAATTCATGCTTGGCCTAGCTTATGTAGTACCATATGTAATTGTGCAAATTTCGAAAGAACTTTAAAATTCTTTTCTCTTTGCTCCACGGTGTTCAGACTTTTTTGATAATAAAGAGTTCATTTTAATTGCCATTTCTTTATTTAAAACAAACTCATAGCAACTTATTCGTATTCGTTTTCTCTCTTCGGCAATATTATACTTTTTATGTCGTCATGCACTGAGGGTAATTTCCGCAAGTAATTGCTTGGGAGTAGATTCATCACGGAGTATCTGCCCAGGGACCGAGGGTTACATTAAAGGAACGGCAAGAAATTAAACGCTGACTTCAATTAACTATACATATTTGTGGAATCCGTTCTACTAATAATACAAAATAATTATAAAATGAATATATATACACTCATGTCCATAAATTAAGGATAATGAAGTTCAGGCAAAGAAAGACACAGAAGCAAAACAAATTTGACTTATTTGTAAAGCCTAATTATTAAACAAAAACTAATTATTAACTAAAAATTAAAAAAAAAAAAGAGCAAAAAAGATGCTATATGTTTGACATAATTAATAAAAACTGCGATTTTTACTCCCTGGAGCAAATTTCAAAAAAGAACCTATTTACAAAAAACAGTATAACATGGTTAGTATGATGGTTAATATGGAGTATGTCTCCCGGACGATGCAATACAGGCCTTACAACGCCTAGGCATGCTGAGTATCAAATTATCAATCTGATCTTGGGGAATATTACACCACTCATCAAGCAATGCCCTCCGAATTTTCGGTTGACAGGTGGGAGAGGGTTGATGGGCTGCAATTCGTATGTGGCCTGTCATCGTTACACTCTGAACATGCAGGTCAGTTCTGGAACCAAGAATAATTCTTCCCCAAACGAGCCATCCTGCACCACTGTAACGGCGTCGTTCAATGGGTGTTCTCTTGGTCGTAACGGGTACCTGGCGCTCTCCACATGAAAGTCCGGCGAGAATCAGACTGCAAACTAAACCTGGACTCGTCGGAAAACATCCCACAAGACCACTGTTGTGGTGTCCACAATGCATGCTCTCTACTCCAGGTTATCGCAGACGACAGTGAGTTGAGGTAAGTGGAACACATCTGGCAGGCCTACGAGCTTATAGACCAATGTGCCCTAAGTGTCTGTACACGGTCTGCCTTGAAACTGTCGTACCGGTAGCTGAAGGGAGCTGACGAGACAGGTCTGATGCTGTGCTCCGTCTGTTTCTTTTGGCAGTAACTGCTAAATACCGGTCCTCATTCGGCGTTATAGCTCGGGGGCGACCTGTGCTGTAACATCTACTCACATTACCATCATCTTGGAATAGTTGCCAAAGCCTGGAGATGACACTCTGGGCGATTCCAAGTTCCTCGGATACTTCCAGCTGGGTACGTCCACATTCCAGTCGTCCGATAATTCTACCACGTAACAAATCATTAAAATGCTTACTTTGTGTCATAACTATGCGGTTATTGCACTGAAAGACTTTTAAAGAACTTGTGAACAATTTTACTTCTTTACCACCATTCCTTATATACCCCTCTCTTACACTCTCGTCATTGTGACGTACTATCCGCGCCATCTGGTGGTTTCCTGTAATTGGCATATTCTTCTTCAAGATGTGTGTGATAATTCTACAGGTGAAATTTTTATTTTAGAGTTCAATTTCTGTGTGATTCTGAATTATCCTTAATTTATGGACATGAGTGTATGTATAATAATAATGTGCAATAAATGCTCACATTTTGTAATGTAGACACATATAGCGGCAATTGACAGGAAAGGATCTAACATTTAAAAAATATATATGCATCAACATATAATATATGAGGCTAATATTTTTTGGAAACATGTCTGATTTCATGACTGTTTTAATAGAAGAATTGTTCATTTGCCGACTTACCTGCAACAGTTTTTGTCTCCTTAATGTCTTTTGGTTCAGAGGAATTAGTGATTAAATAAGCAAGTTTCATTATGTCTAGAGTCACAGTGAATTTGAGACCATTTAATTCAATGTTGACAATTTTATTAGTCCGGCTAATTACTTTATGAGGACCAGTATAAGGCTGACACAATGGAGGTTTCAAACTATACACGCTTAAAAAAGATTTTATAGAGGAATTGACATTATATTTGTCCATGCAATGAGCAGATGTGGCAACTGGATTTAATTGACGCATGTGGTTTCGAAATGTTGCGATGAAATCATCACCCCTTGAGGGATGATGGTTACATCCAACATACCACTTGGAAGATGCAATGTTGAGTCGTACATCAATTCAGAGCAAGTGGTTAGCAAATCCTTCTTCGACAGCTGTTCGGATGCAAAGGAGAGCCACGAGTATTATTTTAGATCCTTGATAGCTCTTATGAGCTTTGAGTGCTGCCTTCAAATAGTGTGAAAATTCAAAAAATATTTATGACCACATTTGAGAACTTTGGTCTGTGGTTATGAAAAAAGGACATCGAAAACGTGGAATCCAGGAATTAAATAGAGCACTACATAATATTTTCTTCTGCATATCGGGAATAGGCATATTTTCTGCTATCTGGAGAATCTGCCAACAATTGTAAATAGATGAATATATCCATCAGATGTAATTAATGGACCCATTACATCGATGTTAATTTGTCCAAAGCGAGAACTTGCCTTGAGGAGTTTTAGTATGTCTCTGTATTTTTGAACGTTGACACGGCTTGCAACATCGAACACAAGTTTTAGTTTGACGTTTCAGGCCAGGCCAAATGTATCTGGAAGAGAAAAGTATTGATGTAGCTGCAATACCAAGATGCAAGAGGTTGTGCAGATGACTAAAGATGAGTCTGCCAAAAGAATTAAGAACAAAAGGATGAGGAATACCAGTTGACAAATCATACACCAAATTACGGCAAGGAAGCTATCAGGATTTTAGTTCTAATTTGGGAGAGGATGATTTGTTTCCAAGTAAATTTCCAATTTTTGATCATTTTCCTGTGCTTCCGCAAATTCATATAAACTAAGAACCTTGCACATGCATAATGTCTGAAAAATACTACGAAATTACATCTAAATGGCATAGTTGCAGATGTAAGCATTTGTTGGGTTTTTTTAAAGCATAAATTAGTGGCTTTTGATCTGTTAAAATTTGAAAGTTTCTACCCTCTAACATGTCCCTGAATTTTTGCACTGCAGAGTAAATTGAAAAAAGAAATTCTGATTATGAAATGTTTTTGAAATAATTTTTGTTGAATTTTATTGAGAAAAAATAATTAAAACAAAACTCCACCCCATATTTTAGAACTTTTTAAATTGAGTAAATTACTAAATGTATAAAAATAAAACAACAGAAAATATCAATGCAAGAAATACGGACTGCAGTTCCCCATGAAAATTGGCGGTAACAAAATCCACCACTTAAAATTCCCTAAATTATATCGCGAAAATTCCCTTGCCATAAAGTCTACCAGCTTCCCGTAATAGTCTAGATTTCTTAACAATAGGAGATATTCTCTCTATAGTGGCTTCAGATTAGATAAAACATTACCCTAGCGGCTAAATGTTAAACTTGTGCGAAACACAAACTTTTTTTTTTTTTTAAATTTCAAGTCGATTCCGAAAATTAGCAAACAACAGTTTCTTAGTAACACGAATGGCGGCGTACACATGTTGGCAAGATGTGCTTGACGACATTACGAACCGTTTAAAGAAAACAAAAACATTAACTAGATTTTCTAAATTAAAAAGCAATGAAGATCGTATTGAGTACTGTTTAAGAGATGATATTATCCGGTAAATTTAAACTAATAATTTGTGTTTTTAATACTACAAGCATAGTTGCGTTATACAATATTTATATTTGTTTCTCCTCATTGTTGATGTTATTTAATTACACAGTTTGAATCATGCATTCATGTGTTTTTATGTATATAATTTTTTCTAATAAATACTTAAAAATACAAATATTTAAAGTTAATATTTCCTTTCTCTCCTTATGTTTAATACCAAATTGAAAATTTATTAAAATTCATTTGAGCAAAAATAAGACATTCATTCATTTCATTTATCTATGTTCTTAGATAATTTAAATATCAAGATTTTCCGTAAGAAATTAATAAAATATATTAAATTATATTTTATAAATTTTTAAAAGGTTGATAACGTTTTATGATATAAAGAAATATTAATGATTGTATTAAACTACTTATATTTTGCTATATTAAAAAATATTTTAGCAAAATTAATAAGTGACAGCATCTAATAAAAATAAATTATCATTATATAAATAACAGGCTTGCATACATTCATATTAATTAAATTTTGGGCTTAAAGATCTACAATTTTTTTCTGCTTTACCTGAAGTACAATGTTGTTAAGTTAATAATTAAATTTTTATCATAAAGACTTATGAATTCCGATGTAATTTATTGTAACTTTGTGAATACTATAAATTTTTTTTAATCATATAATTAATGAGTATTGAAGGTACAATTTAGTGAAATTTGCTTATACATTTGCTTGCTAACATAATTTTAACTAATCACAGTATATATCAAATGAGCAAAATTCTTAAAAATCTATTGTGCAAATTTAAAAAAAAATTATTATTGAAAACCAAAAAGTTATAATAAAGAATGATAATAAGAGTTTAATAATTAAGAATATATAAAAAACTCACTTAGTAATAAGCGGGAGAATTCAGATCTTAAAACTACATAGAATTTTTCCATTATTAAATACTAGATAAAATTAGTGAGCTAACATATTAATTTTAAAATATGTATGATTATATTTCTAATAGTTTAAAAATTCTTTAATGCTGTTAGTTATTTTGAAAAAGAAATTTTTTAAAAGTAACTTAGAACTTACTATATTACATTACGAATTAAATATCTTATGAAATTTCACTATTATAACAAACTTAAAATTAACAATCTAAACATTATATGTTTGCATAATAGTGTTGATATAATTTACATGATATGCATAATCTGTAAACTGCATTAACAAATTTTATTATGGCTGCTGTTGTAAATAAAGTATTCTTTTTATAAGGTTAATTTTATTGATATTTCAGCTTTTTGGATTATACAAGTAAACGAATGATATTTTTGTTTTAGGAGCAAAGTGCAACAATGGCTCAATATTATGTGTTCTTCCCGCCATAAAAAATATTGGGAAAAAGCTTCGGAATTAAGAGCAGAAGGAAATTTGTGTTTTCAAGAAAAGAAATATACGAAGGCTGTAGAATTCTATACTCAGGTACTAAAATCATATCTGATTAATAATAATAGCTATTGGGCCTGAATGGTCGAGTGTCTAGCGCTCCGTGCCACAGGTTTCAGGTTCGAGTCCTGGCGGTGCCATGGATGTTTGTAGTGGTTCGGAATCCACTTTAAGCCATAGGTCCCAGTCTTCTATGACTGTAAGAGCATTATGGAGCCAAAGTCAGACTTCTACCTATGGGTGCTCCATCAGAACAGAAGCTGCACCCCTCTTGCCTCCTTCTTTGCAAGACATGACAACAACAACAATAATAGCTATTAATTACTTGAGATACTTGATACAAATAAGGAAGCTATGGATCAAGGGCCACATTTTCATTTGCTCTCTTATTGAAATAGCTCTTCCAATGTTGTTTGTAATCTTATTTTATATAGTTAAAAAAGTAAAATTACACTTATATATATTTATATGAAATGAGAATATCCTGCTATTTACCAAACTAGCTCTTTTCATTGTTTGTACAGCGAAGCTGCATTTATTATAGATGCACAGAAAATAAATAAATAATAATTCTGGAATTCTGATTTATTACCACTAATATATTATTTAACTTAATGTTATGTAAATGTTTTCCAAAGATAAAATTCTATATGTTTTTGATATATATCATAATTATATTCGGTGAATTGTAAACATTTCTATTTCTCTATAAATGTTCTGAAATTAGAAATGATTTTACCTATTCCAGCAAAATATATATATATATATATATTATCGCTGTATATATTTGTCAAAGTTTGTGTGTGTGTTTGTCTATGCATTACTTAACTTACATCCAAATTTCACTAAAATTGTCAGGGATACTTCTAATACAAAACCTAGATGGATTGAAAAAAAATTCAAAATTTTATCAATATTCAGTAAGAAATTATTTAGTTAGGTTTGATACAAATTTGATGATTTTTCAGGATTGGTGAATTTTTCATGGTTGATGTTATTTTTTTATCCTGTTGTGCTGTTCAGGACAGGCTGTTGTAAAATAAATCATATTAATCGATGCATTGCAATCATCTAAAATTCTGTTTATTAAATGAAAAAAAAAAAAAAAATGACATTGCCGTTTTGCCAATAAAAATGTTCTGGTTTAATCCGAGACTCCTGTATCCCCAAAGAAGTAGTTGAAACTTGAAGTACATCACCAATTCCTTCAGGAATTAATTCTGGAAATTTTTTACATGATGTTCGAAATTTGATAGAAATAAGATTGAGTTCGGAAAGCGGAGATATATAGTGAGGAGGATAAAAAATATTTATAGGGTTGTTAGAATATTTATAGGATAAAGAATGTTTGTAGGGTTGGAGGATAAAGAATATTTATAGGGTTAGGTTCAACCTATAAAGAATATTTATAGGTTGTAAAATACTTTCTATATTCAAGTTGTAGAAAGTATTTTTGTTCGTTGAACTTCACACTGGTTTTTATTGTAATTGTAAATCTATTCAATTGTAGGTTTGGTTCAAAAGGTCCATAAGCCTGGATAAGAAAAATCCATTATTTTTGTTTTCATAATTTAATTAGCAATGGGTATAGTGATTAGCAATGGAAATAATAAATTGTGTTCTAACATTTTCATCTTAATTAAACAACATTATTTCATTTGTATCAAACATTGGTTAATATTCACCTTAACAAACTTTTAATAGTATAATGTTAATTATTGTGTGATTTGTAATGAATTTTATTATTATTTAATGTTTTTAGGAATGAGCTGAAGTGTTTTTACTGAATCAAATTTTTGAATGTTTTTTTATTATAACTGAATTATTTCAATTTTATTTTGCACATTTAAAATTATAATTGCAAAAAAAGTTTCATAGAACCAGTAAAGGTTAAGTTGACATGTCTATATCTTTGATATAAAACTTGCCAACTTTTCTCTTTGATATAAAAGATTTAATAAATTTTATTTTCTAAAGCCATGCCTCACTGCGTGCTAGTATACATATAAAATTGAACTGTTTTTAACTGAAAATAATATAGGTTTGAAACCATTTTTTTCGCCATAATATAAAAAAAAAAAATGCATGCCTTCTGTAATGCAAACAAAGGGGTTTATGGAACAAAAATGAAAAAAAATTCTTGTTTTTAATCAGAAAATATATTAATGTTGGATATTAATTTTCCAAATAACATATATATAAATTAAGAATTTCTGATAAATTTATAATAATGTGCATGTTGATGTTAATGTTCAAAGATTAATAGATGTAGACCTATAAAATTTGATTCAAAATTGTATATATATATATATATGTTTTCTGGGGGAAAAAAGGATAAATATCTAAAAACATAATTTAAAACATATACATATTGTGACCTTCTTGGTGTTAGTATAAAATCTTTTATAAATCTTGAAATGATTAAATAACCAGTAAAACTATTTTTCTTTATAATTTCGACAACTCTATAGTTCAAATCCACATTTTTTTTAGTTATTTTAGATCAATGATTCTTAAAAAAAGGATATGTGATTTTGAATAATTTTCTTTGTAATTATTATCTGTATTTCACAAATTATTAAATCTAACTTTTCTTTCTTATGTACATAAAATTATTAATAAATTATTAGTTATTATTATTATTATAAATTATAAATTATTAGTTATTATTAGATATTATATATAAATTATTAGATATTATATAGATATTATAATATATTATAGATTTTATTATCAATAAATTATTAGATAATAAAATTAATAAATTATTAGTATTAATTGTGTCATGATCATTAATAAGAATAAAAGTTTTATGTTGTTGATTTAAAAAATAATTTATTCTCATTAGTATGTCAATGCTTCAAATGCAGTAGATGTGCAGAATAATTACTAATTATATGGCATCTTGTCTGTTGTCATCTTTCATCTATTGAATAGGAAATTCATGTATTCTCCGTATGGTTACATAGTATAACTGCATTACAAGCTAGTAGCCTTTTTTAATATAAATTATTGTATAAAGTTCTCATTTTGTTAACTATTTTTTTAATATAACTGATTTGCTTTGTTATTTTTTAGCTCAATTATATTTTTATGTAACTGAATTGTTTTAACTTGAGAATAACATTGTTTTAATTAAAGTAATATTTGTAAAAGAAGTCTGACGTCTTCTTTTTCCTAACAAAAGAGTTTGTAATCTCTGTTGGGCTAACAGAGGTGTTAATAGTACAAAAAGTAGCTGAGAATCACTGTTTTAAATTTAAAAAATATATTAATGTTTGATATTGTCTTTGTAAATGCCCTATTTATCAATTAAGAGCTTATAAATTCATAATCATGTGCATGCTAACATGAAAGTTCAGACACCAGAATATGTAAAGCTATCAAATTTAATTTGTAAATATTTTGCAAAAATTTTAAAATAAAAGTGAAATTTTTTTTAAATGTAATTCATTTATTACTTTATTTAATGTTTATTATTATTTTCTTTTACAATGCTTATTTTTAATTTAAAAAAAAAATGCTCTGTTAAAACATGTTTTAAAAATTATTACACAAATTAACTTTTCAAGCATATCATAATGTAGAAAATTATCTTTCCTCTCACATTTATTTCATTTTTTTTTGTTAACATAGTTAAAAATACTTCTGAAATAAATACTTCTGAATCTTCAAATTAATATGTGAATATGATTTTAAATCTTTCATATTTCAATAGCTATCCACCTATTATTTACCTTCATTATTTTAGTTATTTTTAAACCAAAACTATCTTAAAACTATTACTTATTTTTGCAATTATTTTAATGTAAAAATATCTCATAAAGAATAAGATTTTCTTCCCTGCTTTGATATCACATGGAATGATAATATGTTCATGCATGTTTTCACATTATAACAAGTCCATAATGTTATTAATTGTACTCTATATTTTATTTCAAAATTATAGAGTATGCAAGTATGAGTAGTATGTGATAATAATATTTATCTAAATCTTTATTTTTATTTAATAAAGCAAGAAAACTGTAATTTTCTTTTATTGGCATAAAATGAAGATATTTTTTTGCATTTTAATATTAAATTGTTTATTTTGCAGAGTATTCTTGCTGCACCATTTCCAAAATCTGAAGATGCTGGTAGTCATGTTGAGGAACTTTCCTTGGGTTTTGGAAATAGATCTGCTGCTTTATTTCATTTGTTAAAAAATGAGGTATTTAACATTTATTTGAATTTTCGTATAGATTTCTTCAATCTTAATTATATAATCATCTGCTACACTTGTCACTTTAAAATTTATGTAGTTTGTTCACTATATATATGTAAGGGGTTATTTTATTTATTGTTTATTATTGTTGGGTTGTTTATGTACAATAGTCTTTACAACTAGTTCTCTACTTGTTATGCAAAGTTCTACAAGTGCTTATAAATCATCATTATCAACCTATATTGATCAAATATTTCTCTGTTCATCTTCAAGATTAAAATTCTCTTTGAACTTTTTTAACCAAATGTGGAACTTGACATTTATTTATAGAACCTGGATACATCAAACAAATCTTTCAATTTGCTTTTTCTGCATTTCCGTGGAGCCTAAACTGAAAAGGCATGATATGACGAATTTGCAACTTATATTCTATTTTTTTTTTTTTTTTTTTTTTTTTTTTGAAAACATATAAGTTAAATAATATAGAATAAAGGGCATGATATTAAGTTTAATATATCTTTTTAAAAAGTGATATCAAAGTTGAATTTTAGCATTTATATCAATTTGAATTTAAGTAAGTTAAAATTCTGCATTACTTTCTGTTCAATGATATGTACAATATAGTTCATTATATATTGATACACATTTCATCTAAAATTGAAGTCTGGAAGTAATGATGTTTTTTGCTTTAATAATATATTGAAAGATTTTGAATCATTTGTAACTTTCTACTTTGATAACATTAAAAATATTCTAAAGTATAATATGTACTTTGGTTAAATTAAAACAGCCATTTTATTAAATTATTGAAAAGTATAAATGGTCACACGATAATATTGAATCAATTTTCATTTCATTTATAATATGTTATTAATTTTATCATCAAAATGTTGTAATTTATTGATTTATAATTAGCAATATATTACAATATTAGAAAACTGACATTGTCCAATTCTAATCTGTTTGTTATTTATATTTATAATAATTAAAAATTTTCAGTTGTATTTTTTGTTTAATGATATGTATTTTTAAAATGTTATGTGTGAAACAAATTAGTTTTGTAAATAAAAATAGCAAAATAATGAGTTATTTTTTGCATGAAAGCAATTTTAATTTATATGACTTCATTTTCTAGAGTTCCTCTTTTCATCAATTATGAAGAAAAGGAAATAAATACTAAAAAATTATTGGAAATATTAAATATAATTCCAACATTCTGGATTCAAAAACAAAATTTGATTTTTAAATTAAATAGCTAGAGTTTAATAACTTTTGTAAACAAGGCTCAGATAAAATCTTGATAAAAATCTAGTTTCTAGATATTTATGTACTTTAAAATTTTATTCATTCAAAAACTAATGTAGTATTTCTGTTAGATATGTTGTTTAAACAATACAATTAATATAATTGCTTTTTATTTTATTATTTATATAAGATGAAATGTGGAATTTTAAGATTAAATATGCTTAAATATGCTATGTCTTATGCTGCTTAATTATCCAATTTTAAAAATAATTTTAATAGCTCGATTTTTTTTAAATGCATGTAAATTTTTTTTCTAGGAATGTCTAAAAGATATTGATAAAGCAGTTGAATATGATTACCCGCGAGATCTCAGATTCAAATTACTTCAAAGAAAAGGACAATGTTGGATGAAACTAAATCAACCAGCTTTAGCTTTAGAAGGTGAGCTCATTTTGATTATGTATGGTGATAAATTATTTATTTAATTATTAACTATCATTTTTTTTAAACCTAAAGATACTTTTTGTATTTGAAATCATCCTTTAAACTTCAAAATATAAAAATTTAATGCAAATTAATTACTGCTATAAATTGAAAAATATCAAATGTTTGTTAAAAACTGTGCATATTTGGTCTTACCTTATACTGTTTTAGGTATAGATGTATATTATTTGTTTTTGTTTCATTTAAAATTTTTTTATTTATTAAAATATGAATAATTTCCCCCTAATGCTGTAATATTTTCAATTATATTTGTATGAAAATGGACATTTTTCTAAACTATATTTCAAGTTTTAATCAATAGTTCACATTGCTTATTGCTGTTGTTTTTTAATGGTTCCAAATAACTTAAACAAAGCAGTTATGAGATATATAAAAATTAATAATAATTTCAGATTGAAATATAAGAAGGACATTAAAATTAAAATACTTTTAAATACATGCTGATATAACAAGAAATTGTAAATGAAACTGGCTGGTACTCTGGAGTCTGTAAAAAAAATAAATTAATCTATGATTGATTTCATTCAATTTTAGTAATTAAAGAATGTGCCATCAATTTAGATAAATTCATTCATTCAAAATAAATTTATTCATGACAATAATTTTTTATTTACTTTATAAATTTCAGCTTTGAAGGAATCTCTAAAATTATTGGAAGAGGCACGCTTAGACAGCCGGCGAATTGGTAAAAAAAATTTTTTGTTGCATCTGTTTGATTGCTTTTTCATATATTATGTTAACACCTTAAATAATTAACTTGAGTAACTAATTATTTAAAAAATCATTAAATGCACATATATATATATATATATATATATATATTTCTCTCAACACAAATGAATCTGTGTGCACCTAAATTGTAATGTTCATTTTAAATTTAAAAATTTGTTAAAATTCTATTAGTTTTTAGAAAAAATTTTAAGACAAGTTTAAAGTTTTTAGAAAATTATTATAAATCGTGTGGTTCTTATAATCTTACTGAATATTGCATTTGTATTGCTTAAAGTAATCCATTTTAATCTTAACTTTGCATTTTTAATTGTTTTTTATTATAAATTTTGATGCATAGTAATTAATTTGAAATATTAAAAAATGTATGGCAGTTATCAATTTTTATAAAAAATTGCATAATTTCATTTTCATAAGTAGGTAATCTTATGAAACAACATTAATTTAAATCAAGTTGTTCTGCATTTCACAAATTTGGATATTTTTTTTTAATCATAAATTTTTCTTATAATTTTGATTGCTTTTCTAATTGGCAAATAAAATTATTCCTTTAATATTATGTATATAAAGTATTTTTCTAATTCTTATAGAAAAATTTTATTCACTCCTGCATCATAAGTATTCTATTAAAATTAATTATAAAATCAGTATTCAAACTTGATTTTTAAGTAAATTTTATTTAGCATGAATTTTTTAATTTTGCATGAAAAATGTAACAAGTGCCACTTTAATTCAATTTTAGCACAAAACATTAAAATAATAATAATAATGCAACATGAAAAGCCTTGCTTCTAATTAAACTCTAATTTATATGAAAGTCAACTACATTATCAATAATAAAATAGGTGTGACATATGTGATAAAACTATGTTTTTATCTACAAAATCTATTAGCAAAATATGAATTATGTAACTGATTTGAGAAATAATTATTTTTTTTTTGTTTTTCACTATCTTTATAATGCATAATAAAAACATCTGTTTATATTATAGCATTTTGAAATTTTTTTTCTTTTTTTCATTTTTATTAAACAAAGTGTTATATATTAAAGAATAATTACTATCAGTATACAATTATTTGGTGTCACTGTTTACTTAAACCATTATAATAACTAATTTATCGATTTTTTTTTTTTATAATTTTTTATTGTAAAACTTTTACTGATTATCTTTTGATGAAGTTCAAACATCCTTTTGATTGAAACAGTTTATAAGTTTTGATGATACCATAAATTGCACAATATAGTTTTTATATTTCTTTTTACTTTCATGTTAGTTAACTGAAATTTAAATTACAATTTTTGTAATTAAAAAAAAAACATTATTTAATTTTATTTTGTTTTATATTTTAGGGCCTAAATTTCTTAAATATGTTTGTTTTTTCCCTTTATAAATAATGTTCTTAGATAGAATTTAATCAACCAGTATTTGAAGGAGTAGAAATATTTAAATGAAAAGCTATATATTTTCATAACTTACTTAGATTTGCCAACAAAATAATTAAAAGTATTTTTAAAATATTTTGATTAACTGAAATTTTGTAACTAAAATATTGTAAACTAAAATTTTGTTTTTGATTAATGAAAGGAATTTATTACTGTTGACTATACTAGTGACCTTTATTGTTTATGTAATTTTTTTAATTGCTATTATTAGCAACAAAAAAAAAAGGGGAATTTTTTTTTAATAAAATTGTTTCAAAAATAAAAAAGTGTTCATTATTTTTTATCTTTCTATTCTTGCATTTCAAAAATTTTAGCACGGCAACAGAAAGAAATTGAAGCAATTATAAAAACAGTTGAAGAAATGGAACAGTATGTTAATATTTTATTATCTTTTTATGTATCAAAATACTCCTTATCATATTTTTTATTGAACATCTTATATTCTTAAATTAAATGTTAAATGAGCATAAAAAAAATTGAATTATTATTATTATTATTTGTTCTTTCAAGTATATCATATTATAAATTAATTTAATATTGTAAATGATGCACATTTTGTTTGATAGATCTAAAGAAGAAGATACTAATGAAGAGAATTCTATTTTACCTTTGAGCTATGGTCCACATTCTTCCATAGATGCTGCTTCTGCTGCTGTTGATATAAAATTTGAAAAATCCAAAGGCCGTTATATTGTAGTAAGTTGAATCTTAATAATTTGAATTAAATGGATTATTTTAAACTATTAATCTCTTTTTCACTAGAAAGTCTTCATCCAATAGATATATGAATATTATAATCTCAATTAGAAAAATATATGAATTTTTAAATTTGAACTACAAATGCTATAAAAAATAATAATAAATTTTTTAAAGATTATTATTACTATTAAAGCATTTTTTATTTGCAGTTTCAATTTCAATTTTTATTTTTACACTTATAGTAATTCAGATAGGAGTTCTTTTAGAATTCTAATTCATGAACTGAAGTTATCATAATTTATAAAAATATATATGCTGTTGATTTCAATTAATTACCAATTATTCATTTATAAGCATGCTTTTTTAATGAATTGTTATCTGGATTGTATATAGCTATTAATGCTTATTGCTAGAGTATTTTATACATCAAACTAAATTATATATGCATTAAATAATAACGTAATCACACATACTGTGTATACTTTTAAAATTTGTATGTTACAATTAATTATGATTTATATTTAGTAGTTGTAACATGTGTTGAAAAAAAAATATTTTCACATTTTTTCAACAAGAAAGCCTATTATATTTTTGAAATTTTAATGACAAATTTATACCTAATAATTATCTGTATATTACAATTACAACTAAAATAAATTTTATAATATATAATTAATATAACATTAATTATTGAATCTCTTAGGCAAACAGAGCATTATTGGCAGGTGACACACTTTTTGTTGAAGAGCCCTACGCATCAGTTCTTTTACCTGCTCATTATCCAACACATTGTCATCATTGTTACACCAAAGCTTCTGCTGTTGTTCCGTAAGATATCTATAATATTTTTTAATTATTTCTAAAAGAAATATCTGGTACATGATAAATGAAATCTGTGATGTATTGTAAAAAAAAATGTATAAAAAATTCGTTGTAGCAATGGAAGTTATTTTTTTTATATTTATTCAACTTTGAGAAATATTATTGTAAAAAGTAAATTATGTAAAATTTTCCAATATTTTTTTTATATTATTGAAATAGATTGCATTTCTTGTATGAACTTTTTATTTACTTTTAGTTATTTTATTGTTGAGGAACATATTTGATATTTTTTATAGACATATATGCATAAATCTTCTTTTCAGTTTTCTTGAATATGTGTTAATTTTTCGTATTACCATGGCATTAAAATGTGTTGAAAATATTAACAAATGCAGGTATCAAATAAAGTACTACTAAGGTATCACATGCAGGTACAAAAATGAAGCTTTATTTATGCATATGTCAAAGAAATTAAGCTCTAAAAACTGCTGCTTATTGTTCCAGGTGATTTTTTTTCTTCCAAAAATTACAACTGCAAGTTATATGTTGTTGTAGATTATAGGCATTAAATTATAGTAGTTAACCCCTTAATCATTTCTAGGAGCATAGCCAAATCAAATGCCATTATCAAGCATATCTTACTCAAGTAATCAAATTTGTTGCCAAATTTATCACCAATTTCTTGATATTTTAATCTTTTGTTTTGCAATGTTTTCATAAAAAAATCATTATAAAGTCAGTTAAAGAATATAAATAGTAAATATTTATAAAAAATACCAAATACTCAAAATAAGGAATTATAATTTAGAAAAATAACTTGTGTTATAAAACACTTGAAATTTTAGATTCTAACTAAATTTAGAAGTTTTAGATATTTTTTATTAATTTATATAAGTTAATATATTTTTATGATATGATATGTGCATAAAATAATTATTAATTGTGGGATATTTTTAATTCCAGCTGCCATCAGTGTTCTCAAGTGCGATACTGTAGCCAGCAATGTGTTGATCAATCATGGGAAAAGTATCATAAATGGGAATGTGGAAATTTGGATTCTTTACATTCTGTATGCTTATTTTTATTTTCTTAATATTTTAAAATTAGATAAAGCAACTGGGTGTTAAATAGTGAATCATATCAATTTTAAAGCAAAAATGGTAAATTACTCTGAATATAAATTTATAAATGAGTAATATAATTATTTAGCAAATAATACAATAAACAATGCAATATATTATTATATATTACATATTAGCACATAGTTGACTAAAAACTTATTGATAACATATACTTTGTCATCAATTTTAAAGCTGTTGTGAAAATTTGTTAGGAATAATCTGCTGCATAAATTTTCTATTTAAAAATTTAGTTATTCATCTCTAAATTATAAGGAAAACTTCAGTTACAGCTATACTAGATGTACTGCACATCTTCTTGATGACAGTTTTGTGGTAATGCTTGGTAGTTCTTTAAATGGAAAAGTGGTGTATGTTTGCTACTTATAAACTACTATAGACTATCATAAAAAAACAACTCAAGTCTGAGATACTACTAAAAAGTCTTAAACAGTATTTTACCTTTCGAAGATTTGCATCTTCAAGCAAACGGATAAAAAATATATATATGATATTTTTTTTAAAAATGCTAAAGTGTTTTTATTGAATTTATGAGGATTTTTAGGATTACATTTACTATAAAATAGAATACTTACATTTATGTAAAGAGAATAAAGTTATTAATAATTTTGGACATTTGTGATAAATTGAATAGTTATCAAAATAAATCTAGAAAGAATTGTATTAAGTCAAACATTTAATTTTGGATAAAAATAATAGTGAAAGAAAAAAGGAAAAAATTTTGTATTAAAAAATCAAAAGAATATATTTTTCAATGCAGATTTTAACTTCAAAAAAAATTCAAAAATTTATGTTTTTTAAAATTTTGCTAGGTTGGTATTGCTCATCTAAGTTTTCGAGTTATACTAGTGACTGGTTTAAGTTTTATTCAAGGTAAGGAGTTAATTTTTTTTACTTTGTTTAAATCAAGTATAAAAGTAAATGTATTCTCTCTCTGAATGTATTTTAATTTCTGATTCAGAAAACCGAGAAGAACTAGTCAAATCATCTAATTTTGTGTATCCATTTGATTTTCCGGATGGAAAGTATCGAAGCAACTACTTTTCAGTGTATCATTTAGTAGCTCATGAAGATATGCCTGCGGAAGATACATTTCAATATGCATTGGTACATTCTTTTTCACTCTATTTAGAATTTTAAAGTTTATTTTGGTATTTTATTGTAAAATAATAATTTATAAATTTTTGTTGACTTAAATTGAATTTTTTATATTAACTTATTCTCTTGACTCTGTTTCTCTTGCTTTTTCATTTGAATTTCATAAAATTACTTATACAAATTCCCACATATTTGATTTCCCTCCACATAATATCAAATTTTTTAATTGTTGCATTCCTCATTTCTTAAAATGTTATCTTATTTAGTGAATTTTCAAGAACTCATTCAAATTTTTTTTTTTTTATTTTTTTTTTTTTTTTATTTTATTTTTTTTTTTTTTTTTTTTACAACTTGTTTGATAATTTCTGAACACAAAAAGTTGCTGACTATTAATGAGTTATTGTTTACCTTATCATAATTGTTGTCATTTTGAATCATTATTTACCTTTAACATAATTCTTTTATATAGTTATTAGTCTTGTGGGTATCATATTATTAGTAGAAGTCAGAGGATTATTTTTTTAATATTGTCAATTCTGATTATGTAATTCAAATGGAGCAGTCTTTTTAAATTGAGCTTCATTTAAATGAAAATACTCTAGAATCATTCTAAAAACAAAGGGAAGAAAGTACTTTTACTTGAATAAAATCAAAGTTGCAGTGATTTAAGTACAGTAAATATAATGGATGATAAATTATTTCCCAGCTTCTGTATTCATCAGATAAATGAATTACAGATTGTCCTATAAAATAATGGGTGCCTTTTTCTCAAAGTTTGCTGCAAATTGTGTTTTAAAAATGAACTGAATACTACATATTGACAGTCTATCTAAGTGGTGTAACAAGTTTGATAACTTCATTCATAATCAAGTAAAATAAAAAAAGGACATTCACTTAAATGGATATGTACAAATTTTTTGATTGTAGAAGTTGCAATTGTTGTATAGACCATTATAAGCTTTTCCTATCAAATGGTTCATTTGTATTTTAAAATTTTATCAAATTCTATTATTATTGTTTTAAAAATGCTTTGGCAATATTATGTTAGTATGGAAGAAGCCTCAATTCTCTCTGCACATATTATTGATGTGAAGAGAAAAAGATTATTTGCCCTAAAAAATGTCTTTACTTTGAATCCTAAATTTTCTTTCAGAAGACATATTAAAAAAGCCTCTGATCATAGTCAAAATTTATACAAGACTAGAAATTCAAACATTGAATTGTCCTTCAAAAGTAAACTCCTTCATTGTTCATCGAATTTTTTTATATGTATCTTCCATCTGGGTTAGCTTCATCATAGCCAAATAGAGACATTGAAAAATTTTTTAAATTATCAAGTTATTTATATAACTTATTCTCAATCATAATCTTCAATACAATTTACTTCATTGAGAATTTCAGTTAGAGCCAATTTCAGATTATTCCAGAAAATGTTCATACAATTCACTTTGCAAAATTAGAGCTACTAAAAAAGTACTCTTAAAAAAATTATCTTATTATAACCCTCAAATTACTAGCTCATGTAAAAGGCCTTCAGCCAGTTAGATCACACTTTCAATAACTTTCCCACAAGTTAAATGCCTCTGCTACAATTGGAAGGATAGAGTCATTTTTTACTAATTTTTGCCATTCATTGCATGACCTTTAATTACTTAGATTTTGCTCATTTTGTGTTTAAAATTTTTGCAACTTGTATTTTAAGTTTAATTAATGTAATAATAGGTAAGCGGATTTATTTCTCCAAATGATTCCATAAGGTATACAACTTTATCCCTTGTTTGGAGAAAAGATAGATCTATAAAGTAGTATATAATATAAGTTAGATTATCTGATTTCAATGCATATTATCTTTGCAACAATGTTATAAATTTCAACATACACAATTAACAAAAAAATTTAAATTCTTTTTCATTATTGATGTCTTTTTATTTATGCAATTCAGAAATTTACTATAAATTATTTTAAAATTAATATTGTAACTGAAATTTATTATAAATTATTTAAAAATTTATATTGTTACAGAAACTATTCAAAAATTTATGTTGTAATAAAACTAAGAAAGAAATTAATTTTGTTTGAAAAATTTCAAATTTTGATGCATATTAATTTCAGTAGCATTCAATATTTTGGAAATCAATTTATTTTTTCTATGTTACAAAAAAGGATGTTGTATTGTACTTATGCTAAATAAAAAAAAAAAAAAAAAAAAAATGTGGAATTCATTAACCTTCTACAGTATATGCTTTCTTTAAGAATTAAGTTTGTCTTATTTTTAGAGATCATTTTTTTATTTTTTATTTATAAGTAATGCAGCTATTTATTGAAAATAAGCTTTGAAAGTTTTTCATTTCATTGCATTTAAAAAATTTTGCTAAAATTGTTATAATAAATTTTGTTTCTTTTTAGTTTTATTTTTCCCTGATACTCTAATTAAAAATAAAATTACTTTTTCTTCTTTCAGACTGCTTTATTGTTGCTAATGTTGTTGGACAGGCTGAATTACTTTGCCACCTTAGAAAGCCAATCTTTAAGAGAGAGACTGATCAGTTGCAACCTCAACTCCCGAGTGGGATCTGCACCATCCACACCCACACATAAATCCAGAAGTCCCGTCCATTCTCGCCTGTCTGTAAATTCAGTTGAAGAGACCGACATGCCGACTGGTCCTGCATCAATGGAGATATTTGTTGGCGGTCTTCTTCTCCGCCACATTTTGCAGCTAATATGCAATGCCAATGCAATCACAGAGCTCCAAACTGCTCCTCAGGCAAATAGCAACAGCTCAGTCCTTAATCAGAGGCAAGTCAAAGTAGCGACGGGCATCTTTCCATCTGCAAGTCTCATGAACCATTCGTGCAATCCTACTGTCATATCTAGGTAGGAATCATTGTTTATCTCTCTATTTCTTGATTAAATATTTTCTTTTCTGAAATTTTGTGTAACATTTGTTATATGATTAACATTGGTAATGACTTGAAAAAGATTTTAACAAAATAAAAAAAAATCTTTAATAGCAATTTTCTTGAAAAGGACTACATGAAGTAATTATGTCCATACAGGAATATTATGCAAACCCCAATTTGTTTTTCTGTTAATAATATCTGTATTCTTATATATCAGAATCTAAATGAAAATATTGTGGTTTTGTTGTTGTTAGAAATTATATTATGATCATAATAAAGTAATGAGATAATAAATTATATTAATTATAAGTATAATAATACCTGTCCATCTAAAATTGTATCACCTAATTTCTACATTTCCAAAATGACATTTTTGTCATTAAATTTCTAATATCACGAAGTTTATGATTTATGGGTTTGATGAAGGAAAAATATTTTAATTTTATAATGCTATGCAATTTAAATCTTTAAAATTGTAGACATTTCATCTCGAAAATCATAGATATTTTCTGTTTAAAGAAATTGGAAAAAGGGAAAATTGCATATTATTCCGTTTTGTATTAACTGTATCTATTCATCTGTTCTTTATATTTATTCTACTTAATTGTTTATTTTCATTTGGCTGCCAGTTATAACATGCAATTATTTTTTCCTTAAATCATATTTAAGGCTGAACATGAGCTCTATCAAATTTGAAAGACTATCATCAATTTTGGGTTTTTAATAGTTTATTTATTTTTTTTTTATCATCATCACATTGTCTCTGTGTTTTGCTAGCATCAGTGAGCATAAATCTCAAAATCTGAAGTCAAATGCATTTTTGTACTATTTATTTGCTAGTAGAGTCAGCAAATAGTCAATAAAATTCAGTTAGTTTATTCAGTATAATTGATGATAAAATTAATAATTAGATGTGTTATTTGTTGTCATTAGAAATTCCTAACTTTTCAGAATCAAAATAAGAAAAAATTAATTATTTTTGTTTTATGTTTATCTTATTTTCAAATAACATTATGCTCCTCTGCTTCCAATAAATTCTTTTTACTTTATATTATTATGATTCCAAAGTAAATTGGTAGAATTTTACTGGAATAATTTTTGTCTAATGTTTATGTGTGAAGTATAACAATAAACAGTACTTACATTTATAGTAGATTTTTTCTTATCGTCTTATTGATAGTGCTTTATTCTCTATAATAACTGTTCACAAACAGTTTTTACATTTTAGATATTACTATGTAATTGTTGTAATTAAGTAACATGTAAAACATGTGAATTGATGATGATGCATCATGTCAATGAAAAAAAAAAATGGACATTAGAAAAGTTCTGGGATCTAATAAAACACCCTGCAATAATAATAAAAATTTCTACAGAGGGCTACTAATAGGTTCTTATAAAAGAAATCTCACTTTCGAAAAAAAATAATAATCAGTTTAGTTAATAATAGTTTTGTGGGTTTGTAGTTTTGTATTACAGATTAGAATTGCAAAAATTCATCAGTAAATGACTTAATCAAGTAAAATAGATTTATAACTGAATATAGTATATTATTATATAAATTAGTATTTATTGGATTTAATTAAGAACAAAATTTAACATAACTTGTTTACAGAATTCTTTGGTTATAAATGTATAGATAAGTAAATCCAATTATTATAGAAAAGCAAATGTTTTTTTTTCTCTCTTTGTAATTTCTTATTTGTAATTTAAAAATTATTTAAATAAATTAATATAAGCTGTTTAATAAGGAATTAACATGTTCTCTAAATAATGATATTGCATGCAGTAGACTTTTACAAAGAACATCAACTTGTTAATGATTCTTGGATTTAGTCTGATTTGCATTAGACAAATAATATTGCATTAAAAATTAAAAAAAAATAATAATCATGTATGTATAGTTATAGAGTTATATTTTAATTTAATTGATAGTTAACAGACATAATTGTTATGCTTTCATAAATTATTTATTATTTATTTTATGCCTTCATAAATTATTTATAATAAATTAATTTTTTGTAATATTAATTTTATTCTAGTTTCTGTAAAAATGTGCTTATAGTTCGTGCAATTTGTGATGTTGAGTCTGGGCAGGAAATTTTCAATTGTTATGGTAAAGTATTCAATTATGTTTCTTAATTTAAATTGTTTAAAATAACTTGTATTTTTTATTTTTCTCTTTCAGACCTAATATTCATTCATGTGAATGTATATTGGGTGTAAAAATAGGATTTACCCCCCTTTTTTTAGATAAATTAAAGACTTTAGTTTGCTTATATAATGAAAACAAATTTATTGAAAGTATGCTCCACTTGTAGCTATAATTTTCACGTATCTTTCAAGCAATTTATAGATTCGCTCACTCTAAGAGTGGATTCTGTGGTGGCAATCCAGTTATTCAGCAAAAATGTCAGTACATTCATAAGAAATTATCTTTGTTTCAGAAAGTGCTGATTTCATTGACCTAAACAAATGGTAGTCTGAAGCCACAATGTCTAATGAATATGGCATGTTATGTAACACTTCCCAATTCTATACTTCTCATTAGGTTTTGATGGGTTGAGCAACATGTTATTGTCATGGTGAAAAATTAATATGTTATCTCTACTCTTACATTCTAGTCATTCAAGCTGTATAGTTTGCTTCAAACACATTAGTGTCATCAATAGACAAAACCAGTAATAGTTTTAGACAATTTCAGCAACTCATAATAGATCACATTTTTCTGATCCCATCTAATGCAGGGCATAATCTTGTTACAATGAATGTTTCACTTTGGCTTTCATAAATATGATTTTTCAGTATAATAACTTAAAGAAGTACAATGTTTAAAAAATTAGACTTTTTATTTATTTAAAAATTTCAAATATATATTTTTTTCGTGTATTTTTTTTGTTATGCTCCAGATATATAATAATAATAGACAGACTTATGCATATACAAATATATAGATTTTTAATATATACAAAAGAAAAATAACCTCTCTTTCCTTTACATGCTTATTAACATGAAATATTATTCATATTTTTACTTAATATTAACAAACCTAAAAACATTTAGGCCCGCATTTCCGTCGCATGCCTCGTGAGGACAGGCAGAGATCCTTACTGGAGCAATATTTTTTTATTTGTGAATGTGAAGCTTGTATCAATGAAGATGAAAGAGAACAAAGATATCAAGTAAGTAAATCTTTTTTTTTTTTTTTTTATCTTGAAATATATTTAATTTACATTTTTTTGTTTTGAGGTTCTGAAGTAATTCTTAAAAGTTTTCTTCCAAAGTTCCACCAGTTTCTTATCATTCATAAAACTTCAATCCATGTGAATATCTAGAATTTTTTTTTTATTTTATCAACATTAATACTTTTGATATGTTTCCTGAGTATCAATGTCATAAAGAGATTTTTTTGTAGTAATGCTGAATTTGAAATTGCAGTAGATAAAATGAAAAGTTATTGAAAAAAATATGAAATACTGAAACAAGTAATCACTTCATCTACATCTTAGAAATTTAATTTATTATAAAAGTTACCTACTTTTATATTTTACAATAATTGATGAGGTTCTTAAAAATATTTGAAATTTTTTTAACGCAATTGAAAACCATTAATTATTTTTTCAGAAACCAAAATAAGTGTTTAGTTTGACCACTGATTGTGTGGGAAATTGGCAAACTTTCAAGTCAGATTGATGGTATTTTAAGAGATAAAGGTATTTTCATGGATGTTTTAATTGCAATGGAAAAATTTAATTTTTAATAATTGAAACTTTAAATGATACAATATTAAAAGAAAAATTAGATGAAAATTCTGCAATATAAAACTTTCTTCTCTCAAAACTGCTTTGCTTCACATATATCTAAATAGCTTCCCTAATAAGCAACCAATTCTTCTGTTTCCACTTTTAAAACCCATATTTACTTTTTCACACAATCTGTGATTGAACTATGTCATGTATTTATAAATTTTTAATTGTTTTGCACTTTAATCTAAAATGCTGAGTAATATAAAGACACCAAATATAAAAATATATCTACTGACATCACTTGATTGTTTTCTTGATTTATTTTAATTATTTCATAAGATTGATATAATATATAAGTTATTGATAAAAGTTTGTGTAATATGTATTTTTATAACCAGTTGCTTTCATGTAAAGAATTCATTGATTATTATTGCAAATGAAGCTTTGTAATTTTCCTCTATTTATCTAATTATTAATTTTTAAAGCACACATGAGTTTGTCTAAGTTAAAAGTATTCCTAACTTTTTTCCATGTCATTGTTCATTTTGCAGTTAAATTAAAATCCATGTATCTTTTTTCTTTACTATGATTATGAACACATTGCTTTTCTCAAGATATTAATTTTAAAAGCACAAAATGAAATTATAAATTAAACTTGTTATATTAATGCATTCATATTTAATTAACAAAATAATGTTCTCATCTAGAACACATATATTGTATCATATTTACTTAAATAATTTCACTATTAGCCAACTGAAGTTCTACCTCATGAGTTTCCAGATAGTTTGCATGATAATTTATTTAGGGTTGCGGTTTTTGTGCTGGTAATGATAACATAATAAATTATAAATTACCACATAAAGACAGGTCGATAATTAATACTTCTCTGTTTTTATTTTATTTTTTGGAGTCTCCAAAGTATTTTTAAAGATTTGGAAATTCACCACTCAAACATAAAAATGCTTCAAAATATTTCAGAAAAAAAAAAGTACAATGATAGATCTTTTTGCTCTTTCAGGTGCATATATTTTTTTAATTTTAAAATTTAAATTAAGAGAATAAATAGAAATTTTATATACATAAAAAAAAAAATTGTTATCTACGCACACATATCCTTCTGTGGAGGAATACCTAATTTTCTAATGGCTTGTCTCCTTCTTCTCAGGAAGTGTTTGCTTTATCTTGTGTTTTCCTTATCTCAACAGAAATGAAATGAAAGAATGGAACCTGATTCTTCTCACAAATATAATTTAACTTAACTTCTTAAACTTATACTTTCCTCTTTAGCACTAAAGAATAGATATCTATTTCACCATCGATCTCTTGCTTTAATTGTTCTCAAGCAAGAGATGTTTTTCCTAAATTTTAATTGTTTTATTTTATTTATTAACATTCTTTAATTGAAGCAAATTCATTAACTAACTTAAGATGTGGCGGTATAGTGGTTCTTAAAACCACCTAGGAACTCCGTAACAGGTACACCCGTTGCCCCTATTTCACGAGAAGTAATTTTTCAATTTTTAAACAATTAGATCAAATATTGATATTATTAAATCTTTTGAGCACTTTAATTATTCTATCTAGAATTTTGCACAACTTTGCTAATTTCATAATTATTTCATAATCAACAAAAATTTAAATATTTAAGAATGTAGGAGAATTTAATTTCTCGGATATCCCTATAATCTAGTATATCCTCGATCTTTACTTCATACCCCGCTGTTTTTTAACAAAGCTATAAAAATAGCATTTGTTATACAGAAATTTTTATGGGATTTTTACTTACTTAATTATTACAAATAATTTCCTTACAATGCTTGCTGTTTTCATTGTGGCTTATTTTTCTCCTTGTATTTGCACATTAATTATATAAAAGATCTAACATATCAATACAAAAATTAAAAGAGAACAGAAAAGGAATGTTGTATAAATTGATCATGTATATAATTCAATGTCGCAGCAGCATTTGCTACATGCAAATTTTCATTTATTTCACAGAAATACAAACAAATTGTGTAGCAAAACTATTATTACATTTGAAAGACATATCCAAAAGTTCTGACATTCAGTCTCTTCATAAAAAGAAGAAAATTTTTCAAGATCTGAAGTGTGCATAACCTGCAGTAATGAAGTTGAAAATTATTAGATAAATATCAAAAGTGAATGGCGAGGACTGCATTGACAGATAAAAAAAAAACATATTTAACTATATAAAATTTACAAAAAATACAATAGCAGGATGTGAAACACATTGTCAAAGAAATCAGCAATACCCAAAAGTAGGGGAAATAGAAATATCCTAATTTTAGCTAACATAAATACTCCAATTTCTTTCGAAATTGTTTTTGCAAGGTTTTCTTATTTTTGTATGTATTACACGATTTTGACTTCAGTTATTGCAGCATTACATGCATTTCAGATCTTGAATAAATGTTGTGTGCAATTTATTATTTTTAACTATTGGTAACTCTTTTTATAGGCCTGATTTGGTGAGACATGAAAATTTGTGTATAGTGATTATTATTTATGCTTCTATTATACAGTCTAATTATGTCTGAAAAAATCTTTTATTCACTTTCTATTTGCTTTTATATGCATGTGATCTAGGTTGCATTTTTTATTTTTGACATTATCCAATTGCAGATACTTGCTAATTCTAAAAGAAAAAAAAAAAAAGAAAAAGAAAATTTTTTTTTAAAAAGTTAATTTTGGTATTTAGTATTCCTTCCAATTTAAAATTATGTCTGATTTCTTTTTATTTCCTTTCTTACTTTCTTCTTAATAACTTTTATTACTGTATTACATTCTATCTTGTAAACATGGGTAAATGAATATCAGAGAATTTTTTTTTTTTTTTTTGCTACAATAAAAACGCTGGCTGTTACTTTCTGTGGTATATGTTTCAAGTTTGATTCGTCATTCATTTTAAACTCTTCTTGAAAAAGTTATAATCATATACATATTTTTTTTTTAAAGGAACAATTTTATATTTTGATCTGTCTATCTATTTCTGGATTTTGTCAAAATATAGTGCAAGTGATTTTCTCCTCACCTTTTTATTCTATTTCCTAAATAGTTGAATGCTTACTATTAATATTGCCCATTAAATTAAAAAATTTATTCTGTTTGATTTTGTTGAAAATGAAATGTATTTCAATAAAGAATACAAATGAAAAAAATTATATTACCTTTGAATAAAAATCATTGAAATTTAATTATGAACACTAGTCAAGAGTTTTAAGAATCAACTTGATCTCTCAAGCCATTTAAATTTTGAATATATTTATAAAAAATGTTAAAAGTTTTTTTTAATTGATGGGTGTTATTTATGAATTTGATTTGTCGTAAACCTTTTTTATTGATAAATCCTCAGTGTCAAAATAAATAAATAAATAATAATGAACCAAAAATATGAGATTGATTTGAGAAATAAACTATACATTTTCTTTTTTAATTTTATTACTTAAGCACTGATTTTTAAACAATTAATATTAAATCAAAATAGAAATTCTATACATTTTCCAACATAAATAATAGATAATTAATAACCCCAGTTAAATTATTTAATTAATTCACTTTTATGATAAGGATATTCTAAATTCAAATATTATTTATTAATTTTACCTAATATATATATATATATATATATTAGGTAAAATTAATAATGCTTAAATATATATATATATATATATATATATATATTTACTTACATTCACAGCTATCTCATCATTCAGTGAAAATAATCTGAACACACGATGTGCCAAGTATATTGGCCATATCTGTCCTGACAAGAACAAAAGAACTATAACTTTTCTGTAAACTAAACTAGTTTCATTCTGATATTCTAAATAGAATGCTCAGCTTTTGCTGTTCTGCAAATAAACCAGCAATTATTTCATTTTTACTTCTCTACAAAAGATATTTTTCATTCTTCCTGACCCCTGATGCCCAACTGGTTAGTGCTCTGGTCGTTGGTACCAAAGGCTTCAGGTTCGAATCCTGGCAGTGGCATGGATGTTGGTATGCAATCCACATTAAACTGTAGATCCCTGTCTATTTAGCCTAAAGTGTACACAAGATGACTGTAGAGCGACAAACCGAATTCCTGACCCCTGGGTCCAGTTTTATCTGCTTGCAATATCTATTTATTTATAAAGCAATTATAGATTATAAGTCTATCAAAATATATATATTTTAATGCTGAAAAGAGAAAGTCTGGATTCTTTGAAAATGATTAAATTTAATATAAAGTAAGTGAAAAATTCAAACCAAAGATGCTTTTTATCTTTGGACCATTTTCTCTTTATCAGTGCTTTAATTTTCAATAGACCTCTAACTTTTCAAATGGCACTTTCTTCACATATGGAATTAATGTGATTAATTTATTCTTCAAATAGAAACTTTTGGAGTTATAAACAAACCATATCTATGAAACATTCTTACATTTTTTTATTATATTCCAGGCCTTAAAGTGTTCATATTGTAGCGGCCCTCTTCGAGCTCCTGATAATACAAACAGGGCTTCATGTTTAGAATGTGAAAAAAGTCAAGATTGTGCTTCACAGTTACAGGTAAAGTTAGTTTATCTAGCTAGTTGTCTTTTTACACATTAAAAAATATGCAGATACAAATAATTTTACTGATTTTTTTAAAATTTTTTAGAAAGTGTTCACAGCACATGATATGTTTGTACAAGGATTACAACTTGCTGCTAAGGGTAACTTTAAAGGTATTTTAAATCTTTCATATATATCTGAATATATATATATAAAGAATGTGTCTCAGTGTTTGCGATTAATTAAAAAAAGAAAGTAATGCAATATTAAATGGTTCACTTGTAACTTCTTGAAGATTTTTAGCGCCTTTGAAAATGTTATTAATTTTAGATGGCGTATACTATCTGTATATGAATTCTGCTATGAACATGAATTTTAAACAGTGAAATAAGTTTTTGTGTTACAAAAGTTTTTTCTTCTTGATTTTTGAAGGAAAAAAATTATAATAAGTGTTTGAAATATATTTTGAATCTGAGCTAGCTGTTAAAATTGTAGTAACCATATGTAATATTGGATGTTAAAAATATGACAGTGCATTACTACTTAATTCTGCTATAATCTCTTAAATAATTTTTAAAAAAATCAATAATATGAAAACTACTTTTAAAAAGTTTATTTTATGCTTAATTATTATATTATGCAGACACCTAACAACTATTATAATTTCCAATTTTAACTAAAACCTAAATAATATCACTTAGCTCATTTTTTTTAATCAATTAATTTTACATATGTGAAATATACAATATTTTGCTTCTTTTTTTAGTTTTCTTATAATTGAAATAGTAATTTCTATTTTCAAAAAATCAAATCAAGTATTTTAATTTGTATTTTTTTATGTAGATGCTTTAGAAAGACTGAAGAAATGTCATAAAATTCGTGAAAAGGTTATGTTTAAGTATAATCGACATCTTTCAGAAGTACAGGACCAACTGGCATGTTGCTATGCTTCATTAGGTAATAATTTCATAATTTGTCATATTTATTTATTACGAATAATAAGCTGTAGTTTTGGATAGCTTTCTAATTATTCCAAATTGGAATTTATAACTAAAAAAATTTAAATTTTGGTGCTTTAAATTTTATTTATTTATTTATTTTTTTTAACTAATAAAAGTAACTTTTACAGTTAAAGTGAAGTATGCAACCATATATTAGTATGATCTTGATATTTTCTAACTTTGATTGATAAATAACTTTTTGCTTTTGTAAAATTGCATTCACAAATAAATTTATTTTTTACATAGCTTTAATTAAATATTTAATATTGCATTAAAAATAAGGACAATTGAAATCGGCACTTCCATTAAATTTAATATTTGTTATGAAGATAAAATGATGCTAGCTGTGGAATACCTGAGGCCTACCTTGATCATCACTGAACACATTTATGGAAAAAACAGCATTGAATTTGGTAATGAACTACAGAAGTTTTCCGATCTTCTGATTAATGCTTTAAATCAAGCCAATCATGAGCATGCTCCTTGTGATCAAGATTTCAGGTACTGCATTTATCTTTTTTGATATGAATTTTTTTTATTAACTGAGATAATAATTTTAATATATCACTTTAGTTTTATTACATGAAGAATTTTGTGTTGGCATTTGTAACCTACAATTTTTAAAGATAAACTAGCAATGAAACAGTTTCTAGACCTCTATTAATACAAAAATTCATTTCTTTAGTATTCATGTTGAAATTAAAACAGTTTATGTAGTTTTAAGGAGTAAAATTTTATTCATGTATTTTAGTTGCTGTCTCAAACTCTATTTATGTAGAGTTATAAATTTTTTTTTTTTTTTCTAATGCAGCTGGCAAACACTTAGACAGCGAATTATAAATATTTGAAAATTAAAAATTATTTTTGCATTTGATTTTTATGAATTCTTTTCAAGTTTAGTTATTTAATATTACAATGTTAGCATTTTAATCTAATATAATTCTGAAAGCCAAATGTAATAAATAATAATTAAAAAAAAAGTTGAAATCTAAATTGTAATTTTTACTTTCTGGAAAAATAAATAAACTTAATTTCTGTTGCAAAAGAATATTATCAATCACTTATGAAATGCAATTATGGTATTGAATTACTGAAATAAAATGCCATTTATAATGAAATTTTATCAAAAGATAAATTAATAGTTTTGACATATGACTGTTCAAATTGTTTCGTGGGGAATACCATCTATCATTCTGCCTAAAGATTTCAAGCAATTATATATTTATTTATTAGTCATAATTCTTTTGAAATGTTATTGATATTCTTTGCATGTAAAGTATATTTTGATTTGATTTTAAAAGAATAGGGCATGTTCTATGGGTTTCAAAACTCTATAACATTTAAAGAAACAACTTAAAAGATGAAATAATGAGTGCTTTTAGTTAAATGCTTCTCCTAGATTAATTGTTGATGTTTTCTTCATGTAAATTTAATGCTAAATTTTCTTTAAAATGCAAGTCACTCTTTCATTTCTACTATTAGTTGTTTGTGAAGAATGGTATAAAGTAAAGTACTAGATTTTTCTTCATTGGCATTAAAGCCCCATGATAGTCCTTTTGTCCATTGGCAGATTTTGAGACAGGAGATATTTTCTTTTTATGGGGTAGGGTTGTCAGCCCTACACTTTTAAGTCATATTAGACTGGGACCTACAGTTTAAATTGGATTCCAAACCACTACAATTATTCACAGTAACACCGGGACTTGAATTAAAAACCTTGGGCATGGAGCGCTAGCCACTCGGCTATCAAGCCCCAAAATACTAGATTCATAGGATATAATAATCAAGTACATATTCACTGGATTGTGATTAAAAAGTATTTATGTTATCACAATAATCAATAAGTATATAAAGTCTTAGATATACAGGCAAGATGTGCCATAAAATAAAGTTGCAAATATTTGCAAGACAAAATTTTTTTTTTCTATAAATTCTTTATGGTAACAGTTAGTATTGAAGAGAAATATCTTAAAAGAAAACATTGTATTAATTAGAATTATGTACTTGTAAGATTTATTATTTAAAAATTTTTTTTTTTTTTCAGGAATTTAATGGAAGAAACAAAATCTGTCCTTGAGAAATCCTATAACATCTTTTCCATCCATTATGGACCATACCATGCTTCCCTGAAGGAAATCAAAGAGAAACAAAAGCAACTGGAAATATTCACGGAGAATATGGAGAATTAATTTCTTTTTTGTTTCTAATGCTACTCTTAAACTCTAAGTCTTGCTTGAAATTCTGGTGCTGCTAATGCTGTGCTCAGCCTTGCTAGGCATTCAAGAATTTTGGCCAAAGAGAATTTTTGTCAGGTATCTGTTTTCTTAAGCTTTGTAAGAGCATGGTGTTTAAAGGTGATATCTTGAAAAAGAAATATTCTTATACTTTGTTCCTTATTTGAAGCTTACAGAGAAAATTCCTTAAATCTACATGAATTCATGGGCATAACGGTAGTGTCTGTTAAAAAAGTTTTGAATTTCCAAATGATTAGTACAATCCGTATTTAAATACTTACAACTCTAAAATAATTTTAGTTTGCTTATATTTCAGTAAGTAAAATCTCCTATTATACTACATCAAATATTCTTAATATAGTCATGAATTATAATTGGTAAGCATATAAATTATATTCTAATCTTTTTGCTTAAGTTATTATATATCATTATTAAAATGTATAATCAATAATTGCATATAAGAGCAAAATTTATGTTATGAACATTTATGTACAACATAAGTAATGAAAAAAATCTAAATCTAAAATATTTAAAAAAATTATCTAATATGGTTCACATATTATGCATAAAATATAATTTTATTACGTAAAAATGACTTATTTAACACCTTGCCTAACAAAGCTTGAAGCTAAACTATTAAGAATCTTATATTGTTAAAATATATCATATTGCAGATTGAAAGAATCACAGTTGGTTCATTTTTTCATCTCATATATATGTATATTTTTGTACAGTTAATATTGCAAAGTTTTGTGATTTGTTGATGAATCTGAAATATGTATCCACAAACTGCTTAAGCAATTGAATTGCTTTCCTATATAATTTTTTTTTCTTGCATTTCAAATTGAATAATAAATTTTCAGAAAGGTACAGATATATTCATTTGATCAAATTAAAAGTTTAAATTTAAAGTTTTATAGCATTGTGTTTTACATGATGTCATTAGTTATGTAGTTAATAATATTATAAAGGAAATATTCAGTTGTGTGCTTTTATTGATCATGCAAGAAATGCATGCCACTTATTATCAAACTAATTTTCTGTAGTAAGATAGATTACGTATATTAAGACGGACTTTTGTAAAAAGATACAAAAGTTGATGTCCAAACATATTTCATTATAGTACAATAATGTTTACACAGAATTAAAAACTACTTATATTTATTTTTATTAGGAATGAGCATATTATTTAATTTGTAAAATTATCATTTATGCCATTGCTAATTATTATATATACTAATTAGACATTGTAATTATATCAAGAACAACTTACTTGCTGTAAGAAACAATCTTATCATTAACATGTGTTTGGTTTAAATTTCAATGTCATGGATAAAGTAGCCATTGATTGTGTTATGGAATGCTGATTGTTATTATGTTGCAATGTGTACTTAAGAAAATATATTTTCTTTTCTCAGTGTGATATTCTATGCAAAATAATTGCCCAAAAAGGTATGTCTTTGTGCCTTTTGCCATAGTTCAATTGTTATGCAAGAAACATTTAGCCATTTTAAGCAAATATTGCTTTTCCATGTAGTAGTTTGTGGATATCTATTTTAAATGTGCATGTTCAAGAATTTCTATGTTAATGCAAAGTGTAATTTGTTTTTCTAACTGACAATCTGAATACATGTTTTATGTGTGCTTATAGATTTTTCTGGATTATCTATGGTAATTTTTCCAATAATTTTTTATTCTTAAGGACAGCAGTTTTCAGTCAAATCTAAGTTTAAAAATAAAATAATAATGGTGAGGAAGAATTTGAAGTGAACAAGTGTTATGAATTTTTTTGAGATTTAAATATTTTTTTTCTTTCATTTATTTGAATCATTAGTATTACTATTAATTACAGCGAACTTTATCATGATATTCATTATATCCTAGCTGTATTTTAAAATTTATTTTCAAACTACAAATAAAGTTCATTATAAAGAATTTGAAATAGTATTATTCTTTGAATAATAATAATTCATTAGTCTAAGTTTTCTGTAAAGCATTTCAGAAAATTAATATTGCAAGCTAAATGAATTAATAAATAATCAAGGTTGGTTGAAATGTAAAGAGACAATTATTTAATGATTAAAATTAATTTTTGAAATCTGCTGTCTTACAGGTTTAATGCTTCAAGATTGAAAGCATTTTCTTTTTAAATCATGTTTGGGTCATTTCTATGTCTCTCATATTGTGTCAATAATTTTTATTAAATAATGTCCACTATTCCGTCCTTTTGTCCAAATAACCATTTATCAGGTGCTTTTTAAGTCTTCAATATCATTGTATATCATTTCACAACTGGTACATATATTTATTGAAAAATTTGTTTTTGTCTTCTAATTAAAAACAACCCACAAATAACAATTTTCATTTTTAGAAAGTTAAAAAAAAAGTTAAGTTGTGCCTTTTAATTATAAAATAAAATTATTTATAGGTTTAAATGAGTAATTAAATATGGCAATTGTTAAATAAATTATTTCATACTGTGCAACAAAATATTTTACTTTAAAAACTGTAGCATACCGTAAATTTTATTATAGTGTATAATTTTTGTCAGCTTGAATGATTAGATTAGACAAAAAAAAAAGTTTTTGTTTAGCCTGATAATATCAAAAGTACAATCTAAATGCATTATTTTTAGTTTTTCATCATAATTTTTTTTTAAAGAGAATTTTTATTAAAAAATATATCCTATATTATAAGAGTATGAACTATTCTCTCTATGAAAACTTGAAAGATTTTTTTAAAAGCTATTGGTTATTCAATACTAAGACATGAACAAATACATTTACAAAGAGTTGTAAATGTAAAATCATCATAGTATTTTGCATTATGAAATTTGATTGCTGGTCTGTCGTATAAATGCAGCTCATTTTTTTTTAAAGTTCATGAAAAATGGCATGTCATATAAAATATCATCGGTGTATTTAAAAGTTATACACTGTGGTATTTTCTAACCATCATATTGTAATTATGTTTTCGTATATTGATATAATAATACTCATTAAAATATCTTTAATGCACTCTATAATTCAAATTTCAGTTACACAGGGATGGCAAATTGTTAATTGGTTATAGTGTTTACATAATATCTAAAATAATATTTGTTCTGCATTGTAAGTAAATAAAGAATTAACATTTAGAAATTTAAATATTAAATTTCTAAATCTTTTCTTTAAAAACACATGCATTACACAATACCGTAGAACCTCGATCCATTGTTTTTTATGGGGATGTTTAAAACAAATTACAGATACGGACAATGATGCAACTAAACTTAAAATTACATTGATACTATTGTGCATATATTCTGTAAAAATATATATATAAATTTAACTACTTATCAAGCTATAAAAATAAATTAAATCCAAGATGACAATATATCTTCACTTATTTAAAATATCAAGTAATTTGGTTTGGCCACCTTAGTTTTTAACCAGTAACAAATTTTCAATAATTTTATTAGCATAAAGAAAATATCTCAAGGCTTACAATTTATTTTAAGGATTTATGCAGGAGAATGCAAATAAAAGAGCAATGTTTAGTGGGACTACTGAATAAAAACAATGAAGATTCAATAGATTGAGGTGTTACTATGTAATAAATGTTTAATAGAAAATGTAAGAAAAATATTTAAAAGTTAAATATTTTGAGGATAACTAGAATTTATACAGCATATAAAAAAAAATCTTTTAATTACTGTATTTTTTTTTACACACTATTATAGAAATTTTGAAGTGTTTCATCAAACTTATATTAAGGATTTAAATTTTCAGCACAAAATTTTTAAATAATTAGTTAAATAAATTATTACATTTTAATCAAAATTTCACTAATATTTATTTTTAAAATGTTTTATTATTATTTTTATATGTATAGTAATTTTATTTTAATTGATAAAAATAATAAGCTTTTCTTTAATTAGTTAAAATTAATAATTGAAGTAAATAAATAAACTTTTTATCAAAATTATCTTATAATAGCAATAAATATGAGTTAAATTCTAATACATATTAAAATATAAGCAAAAAAAAAATATATTTTTTTTTTCACAGTTTAAGTTAACAGATATTGTAACTAATAGCTTTATAAAATTTAAATATTGTATTTTATTATAAGGCACAAAAATCACTGATTTACATATTCAGATTAAATTTTGAAAACTTATGATTTTAAAATGATTCTCTATTGAATTTTTTCTGGTTTAAACAAAATCATTCAAATTCGTCAATGAATTTTATAACTATTTGTTGTTTATAATATATATTTAAAAAATAAATATTAAGGTTAAGAGTGTTTACTACTTTATGCCCTGCTTACCATACTTTTTTTAAAGTTAATTAACATCATCAAGCTTTCAACTTAAGAATTATATAATGCTCTATTTATTTATTAATATTGCCTGACATCAATTTTTAATGGACAAATAAAAAAATTGTTAAGAGTACAATAACACCTGTCTCAAATTCAGAAATCAAAAATTTACATGTAAAATTCTATGACAATTTGTATGTAATAATGTGCCAATTAACAATTTTTCTGATCAAACCATTGCCATCTCTGTTAAAAATGAATGTAAAATTAAATAATTCATGGTTTCTATTTTTGACAGCACTGTACATAATGTTGCTTCGGCTGCATTTTCTTCATCAAAATTTCAGATCTTTTTATACTGAATTATTGCAGTTGACTTTTTTGTTACTGCTTTTAGCTAATTCATACTTTACACTGTTGAACTTTTTACTCAAATAAATTCACTGGCCATACATCTAAAAACTTTGCTAGAAATTTTTATTGCAGCTAGATAGAATAATTCTAAATAAAGAAAATTACTTATATAGCCCTCCATTGTAAATTTAGAACTGATTTACTAAATCTGATAATAGAAAAATTAATTTTGCTAGTTTAGTATTATTATCTTCATTGAATAAAATTTAGCCAATTTTGGAATGATGAGATTGACTAGAAAGTATTTTAGCATTTTCTAAAATTATAGCATTCGACTTCAATTTCTGCACTCATATTAAATAATTAGGACAGTTTTAGTAAACTATTAAGGTAAATCTATTGATCAAGTATTTTTTACAATTTGAGATAATGAATGATTTGTACATTTGGTTTAAAACAGTATGTAAAACTATAATTTTTCTGCTTTGAATTTTTAAAAAATGATATTTAATTCATTTTTAAAGTCATTGTGTATGATAAAAGCTCACTGAAGTATATTGTGATGAAGGTTAATACTCATTAATTAGCCTTGAGACAGCATGCTTGTGATAATGTACAAAATATTACCTTGTCTTTCATTCTGATGAAAAGCTGTAAATATAAATTGAAATCTATTTTATTAAAGTTAAAATCTTTCTTTTCATAATTTGATTCTATTGTTTTATATTTTTAGTTTATATAGTTAGGAAAATAGTATCTTGAAATTTCTAGTTTAAGTGCTTCATATCAAAACAAAATTTTATTTAGATTTATTTTTAAAAAAATATGTAAATATTTTTTAAGGTATTATTTAGAAAGAATCTGACCATGGCCTATCTTATATATTCGTTATTGAGATAATAACTCTTAGAAATGTTCATTTTTTTTCTCATGTCTTCGTTTTTAAGAAACAATGTACTTTAAATTGAGTTTATTTTGTAACTCAATACTAACTATTGCTAATGCTTCATTTTAAATAATACTTTAGCTTTATATAGTTTTAAAATGGGAATTTATATGAAGCAAGTCAAAATTATTATATATTATAAGAGAAATATATGGAACACATCCATGCAAACTGCATTGATTGAAACAGTAAATGGAGAATTAATAAAGGTTTGATGCATAAAACCTATTAAAAAATGATTTTAAAATTTGTATCGTATTTTTGAATAATTTTTCAGCAATGTGTGGATGATTTTATAATTTATAGAAATAATTTAGACTAAGTTGTGTATAAATTTGTCTGATTATTGTTGATCAGGTATATCAATTGTCTAAATCTTTTGGTATTCTTTATTAATATTTGTATAACATTTCCATTTGATTGTTTTATACTGACTTTGCACATTTCTTATACATTTAAATCTGTTGTCTTGATTCACAAGTGAACTATTGTAATCCATTATAAACTCGTGATTTTCTAATTTCAGTCTTTTTTTTTAATTTTTTTAGATATTTGTGCCTTATTAATATTCAATTTTTCCATTACTTTTGTTCTGTTAATTCTTTTGCCATAAATGACAAATGAACTATTTATGCTATATTATGAACGTGTAGCCTATTTTTATTATAATGGTTACATATTTATTGGCTTATCATAATTGACAAAAAAATCTGTTGCCTGTTATAAACTGATAATTTGTTTCAATTTTGTTTTTTGGTATAGTTGACAAGTGCGCCATGTTATTGATTAGAGTTTATGTTTATTTTTGTACTGTATGTCTTCAGTTATCTGGATCATTCTGAAATTTTGAAAATTTTGGATATAATGTTTGTAAAGTTGATCTTTAAATAATGGAAATTAAGAGATAAACAAAACTGCTAAAAGATAAACCTTCAAAATTATGCCAATTTCTTTCCAAATAATACCTAATTGTATTTATGTGTTCCATATTTCATTGTTAATTAATGCTGCAAGCTACTGACTTCATTTTGACTTGTGTTGTATTTTACCATTAGTGAGCAATGTGTAGCCTTTTGTTAATTTTTTAAGCCTATAAATGAATGTATATGAAGAAATGTATTTTTGTACCATGTAAGAAAGGAAAAGTAATACATAAGTTTTGCTATGGAATGGTAGAAAGTAATATATATAAGCTTGAAAGAATATTCTGAAAAAGATTGCAGAAGAATATATATTAAGCATGTACTGTCTCCTGAAGTCTGATGTCTTTGACATGTATGTGATATACTTGTTGGATTTCCTTGACTTTTTCATTCATTTCAAACTAAAAATATATATGTATGTGCAAGTTGTAATTTTTTTCTGTTCCTAAGTTAAATTTTATAACAGTTATATTTAATACCAGTAATTGAAAAGTTCCTCATAATGTTTTTATTAGTAGATTATTTCAAAATTATTTATAAAAATTAAATTTGTTTTATTCTTCAGAAATTTTATTAAAAAAATATATAATTTATTGTAAATATGCCTGGCATGTATGAAATCATTTTGTTTTTAAATTTGGTAATATTAGTGTTTATAACAAATATTTCTGTTTATTTCTAAATCATCCTTTATTACAACTTGTAATTAATATATATGTACTGTAAATATCATATTTATTTCATTCTAAGTGTTCTTCTTTATAATTACACATGTTACAGCTTATAATTAATGTGAATACTATAAGTTTAAAATTTTGTCAGATACGATCTATATAAAAGCTGTAGAAAAATTAAATTTACTAAAAATTGCAACCTTTTTATAGTGTAAGATTCATAATTGATTTGACTTTAGTGGATTGGTAGGATGTTTTAAGTCTGTGGTTTTTAAACTGTGGGGCATTAATGGTTGAAAAGAAGAGCCGTAACATTTTAGATAAATGCAATTATAAATTTCAAAATTATTGTTCTCCGATTGGCAAGAAATTATAAATTTAAATTCTAAAAACTGATAATTATAGAAGTGGAAGTTGTTACGTCTTGATAGTAAAAAACAAAAGAAAAACCAAGCTGAATAATTTTTATCTTTTTAAACAGTTCTCTCTTGAATTTGAAGGTTGTTGACAATAAATTCGTAAAAACAGATAAGTTATTCAGTAAATAGTTTCTTACATTTTATTTTCCACTAATAAATATTTTATTCTATTGTTACATTTTAATGCATATATTGTTTAATTGAGTTAATAATAATTTCTAAATTTTGATTTAAAAGTTCATAGATTTAAAATATTTATCTGTCTGGTATTTTTTAAATCATTTAGAAGTTTATTTTTTTTCCTTTGAATTTATTTTTATTACTTGGTGCTTTGCTTAAAAAAAAAAAAAAAAAAAAAAAATTATTTATTTTTTTTTAAGCAAAGACCTAATTATTTGTTTATTAGTGTCTTGTGGCATGATGTTCTATAGAAAAGTGATTGTGTTCTTTTTAAAGTGTTTTCTATAGAGAAGTTAAAATTTTTGTATTTATAATGATTCAGACTAATTATTATTTTCTATTCGAGATTGAAATTTTCTCTTGACTCCTTTGTATTTTTCACCAATATTTATGGAAGAATATTTTATCTCATGTAGCTGAGCAATGGCAGCTCATATCTGCTAAACTAAAATAAAGCATATTGATTGATGAAGAAATGTGAAGACGGTCGAAGTTATTTTTTTATGGGGGTAAAGGTAGGAAGTTTGAAAACCACTGACTTAATAATTTTGATTGGTTGTTCCAACCAGTCTTTATACTAAAATCATATAAGAATTATTTAGCTCCCAAATTATAATTAATATCAAAATTTTATTCTTAATTACTTTCTAGTGTATATTTTTGTTTGTGAATGTATTATATTGTCTCAGTCATTGCCTTTAAAAATGTACACACATATCTTAAAAACAATCAATTGTGTTATCCATTTGCATCAGTAAAAATTTTGTGAATAACATTTTGGTTTATTAGAATTTTATGTTGCTGTATTTAAATATACCATCATTATGTGGTTGCTCTCTCTCGGGCAGGTTTTAATTATTGTTGAGATACACTGCATTTATAAGAGTGGAATTAATTTACAAATATTGACGAAATTAGTTAATATATTTACATGTGGAAATAAATTGTGCCTTTAAAGTTGAACTACTAAAATACTCAATTTCAAAGTAGTATCTTTATACAAGGGCTGTATTAAAGCTATGCATCAGTGAGTTAATAGCTTTTAAATTGTTTTATGTAGGTTGTTCTGATTTCGTATTTTTGACAGAATAAATTTTTTTTTCTGGCTTCCATTCGAGATAAATAATGAAATTCAAGCAGAAAATGTGTACAATTGATGAATCACAAAAGGTTTTATAACATTGCTGACTACAGTGGTGTGCCTCATTGTCTGTCATGCATATCTTCATCTTGAACAATGGTTCTCAAACTTTTTGATGCAGCCTGATGACCAATTGGCTAGCGCTCTGGCCATTGGTACCACAGACTTCAGGTATCGAATCCTGGCGGTGGCATGGATGTTTGTGAGTGGTTCGGAATCCACATTAAACTGTTGGTCTCTCTCTAATTAGCCCAAAGCGTGTACAAAATGACCGTAGAGCGACCAACCAAACCAGAATTTTTGATGGCTCGCAGACATCCTTAACATTTAAATTAACATGTAGGCCGCTGTTAATAAAACTTTGGCAAAAAAAAACCCCAAATTTATTCAGAAAATGGTAAATCATAATTTTTAAATTTCAATGAACTGGATGCATCTGCTTACCAGTTCAGTCTCAGACAAAGTAGGTGATGAACCATATGAACGATCCTGAATGTTGAACTGAACAACAATTTATTATTTAGTGAGAAAAAATAATATGTATAAAAATTATTATTAAAGCTTAATTTATTTTTTTAAATTGTGTTTTATACTAACAGCAAGTTACCTTTGAACTGTTAATTCAACTTATGTAGTGTTGTTAGGGTGGCCTGAAGCTTTAGTGCTCGATGCCACAGGTTTCGGGTTGGAGTCCCGGCTGTGCCATGGATGCTTGTGGTGGTACGGAATGTACTTTAAACCGTAAGTTTTGTTCTATTATGACTGTAGAGCGTTGGGTGTAGACAATACTATTCCATAAAACGTAAACATCTCATATTTCGGAATCTTCCAGTGGGCCAAGGCCTACTGGCAGATTCCATGGGGCTATCACACCTTGAAAGAAAAGTGTTGTCAGTTTGGATATTCTATTATCTTAATTAATAGGTTATTTAAAGTATAACCAGCATCATTTAAACAAGTAATAAAAAAATTTAAGTCAATTCCTACTTTTTTTTCACTCTATTGCAGAAAGTCCTTCATAAATAATTTTCATTCATTTAAGTTTATCTGGCGACATCCATTGGTAGACATATGCAACTTAAATCTAAAAAAAACTAAAATTAATTACTGAATTAATATTTGAAAAAACTGTATCAACATTCAATGTCATTCACTACAAGTTAAAAAAATGTATTTGAACTTGAGTGGATGAATGAGTATTTTATTGAAAATTTGAACAAGATATATATAGGGAGAGAGTGTGAGCTGATAGAAGGAATTGAAAAAGAAAAACTAAATGATAACAATCGCAAATAGCCCAAAATTCCATTTTTTTCTTCCCTTTCACATTCCTTAGAGCAATGGTATCCAAAGTGGAAAAGGGGGGCATGCCAAAGAAGTAGAATAAATTAAGAGTGAAAACCAGATTTTCCCGATACTACTAAGCAAATCCGATCACAGGACTCATTATATATATGGAATGCAATTTTAATTACTTTCTTCTTAGCGATTAAAATCATTTGGATCTCTGAGAGATCGTTAATCCTAGTTTGAGAATCACTGATCAAGAGGTAAAGAGCCTGATGGCCGAGTGACTCGCGCTCTGTGCTACTGGTTTCGAGTTCGAGTCTCGGCGGTGCCATGGCTGTTTGTAGCGGTTCGGAATCCACTTTAAAAAGTAGGTCTTGGTCTAATATGACTTCAGAGCGTTGGGCCGACAATCCTATCCCGTAAAAAGAAAACATTTCCTGCCTAGAAATCTGGCAGTAAGCAGACCGCCTTGTCCCACCCTAGGGCTGTTGCGCCAATGAAGATCTATAGGTAAAGGTGTCCAACTTTTTAGCTTACTGGGACCAATTGTTGTTCTAATCCAGCTGACCATACAGAAACAGTTAATCTTTATGCCATAAGCAAGGGCTGCACCGCTGTTACTCATTTAGCCCTATGCAGGGGGAACGTATAACTTGAAGATATGCTACGGACGCGAGTAACACTACCCCCACAACGCTCTACGATCCTATTAGACCGGGACCTATGGTTTATAGTGGATTCCGAATCACCGGGCTCGAACCCGAAACCTGTGGTACAGAGCACTAGCCACTCGGCCATCAGATCCTCTGGGGCCAATTGTGATAGACAAAAAAAAAAAATTCTGGCGCAAAAATAATAATTAATGGTGTGCTATCTATGATTTAACATTATTATATCGATTTTCTATCTTTTTTATAACAAGCGAGCAGAAATGTCAAGGCAGAACAATCTTCAAAAAAAAAAAAAAAAAAATCTTTTAATGATTAAAACTTTTAATTTCCTCAAAGAAGAAATAATTATTTTTAAAAAACGGGAAAATATAGATATTTAAATAAAAGGCCCGATGACCGAGTACTGACGCTCTGTGCCACAGGCTTTGGTTTCGAATCCTGGTGGTGGTATGGATGTTTGTATTGGTTTGGAATCCACTTTAAACAGTAAGTCCCGATCTAATATGACTGTAGAGCGTAGGGGTGACAACTCTACCTCTTAAAAGGAAAGCATCTCCTGTCTCGGAATCTGCCAGTAGGCAAACTGCCTTGGCCGATAAGAGGCTTTTGCGCCGATGATGAGGATTTAAATATAAGAAAAACTCCGTTGCTTGTATATACATTAATAATGAATATAAAAACCTCAGTGTTTACTTTATATTGGACTGTATTCATTACAATGTCAGCCGTAATGTTGTACAAGTCTAATTTAGAGCCAATCAATAAATTCTTCACAAAAAGCTACGTATCATCAACATTGCTTCCACTTTAATATTTTATTTGCTATGTAAAGAAAAATTATCAACATAGGAAATAAAATAATTTATATAAGTTGTGCCCACATTTGCATTACTTTAAATACAGCCTTCGTATAATCAAATCATTGAGACCAAGTATGTAAAGTGTTTGTTTTTTAATTGAAACTTCACTTGTTAGTTCTTAATGTTTTTGTGATTCATTAAATACGTTTATTTTACATTCCGTAAAATTGATTAAATTTTTTTTTTTTTTTTGTATGCAACTAAAAGATTAGTTGAATGTTATTATATATCATTGTTATTTTTAACGAATACTTTTTCTCAAAATCACTATGCAATTTATATTGTTCAATTTTTAAAAAAGCAGTCTTTCGAACTTGTGATTAGCGAGTAATGTCTTAATATCGATGCAAGACAGTAATGTGTCACACTATTGTTAAACACTTATCTTTCACTGCTCAATAAAAAAAAAAAATGAACAACTGAAATTATTGTGTTCTTTATGTCTCATAATTGTCACTGACTTAAATATCTTTCTTTTCTTTAATTTAAAAGAATAGCACTAAAATTATCAATATTGTTTTGAATTTCTAAAGAAGTCAATATATATTTTTTTTCTTTTAATAAACCCAATAAAGTATTCCAACAGTTGAATAGATAGATATGATTATTTGTATTTTACGTAATGGTTTATCGTCTATAACTATGAATGAATAAAAGATTTTTCAAAACGAAAATCAGTTAATATAACAAGGCTATAAAAATAGCATTCATTATACAGAAATGTTGTTGTTGTTATCGTGTCCATGGATTTAAAATATTATTATCAAAGTTAGATCAAATCAAAAGTCTTCACGATAGCGGCCGCTAGCAATGGCGCGGCTTCACTATACATGACTTCTCTTAAGTTGGCCTCGATTGGCACCATACCCAATTGCAAAACATGGGGAGTGAGTGCTGGGCACTCTAGAATGTGCTTAGGCGTTGGGGCAATTTCTGCAGGGGATGTATTCCCTGGTCTTGTCTGGTAGAATCTTCATCCCTCTGTAATGATTAGTTCTGAGTCTGATAATAACTGATGTCAACTTCCTAGTGCAGTTGATTTGGTCTGGTTTGGTTTGTCGCTCTACGGTCATCTTGTGCACACTTTAGGCTAAACAGACCGGGACCTACAGTTTAAAGTGGATTCCGAACCACTACAAACACCCATGGCACCGCCGGGACTCGAACCCGAAGCCTGTGGTACCGAGCGCTATCCACTCGGCCTTAGGGCAGTTGAAGTCCGTGATTAGTGGCTTCTTAAAGTTATGAGGAATGTTATATAGATTATTAGATAGAAATTTTAGATAAATTATACAGAAGATTTCATACAATTCGTATTATTATAAATAATTACTTTTCAATTTTTTTTTTCTTGTACGGCTTATTTCTCTCCATGCATTTATACATTTACTTATATATATAAATAATGACATCATATCAAAAGAAAAAATGTAAGACAACGGAAAAGAAAAGAATTAGATACACAAACAGCATTCGCCAATTCGTGATTAGCACCACAGCATTCACTACAAGTAAATTTTCACGAGTTTCATAGAAACACAGTCATATTATGTAACAAAATTATTATACACAAATGTTGTTTCTTATCCCAATTTGGTAGACAGCAACATCTAGACCAGGGATGGGCAAACTACGACTCGCCGGAAGGTTCTATCCGTCCCGCGGATAGAATTTTAATTTGCCGATCTGAGGCAAATTAAAAGAAATATATATTATATATCCATATCCTTTTCTACTTTGATTAAATATTATTTTTTTTCTTCCTTTTTTTCAAAGGACTGATGATCTTTTTACTTTCTCTATCTTTGTTCTACAAAACATAAATAGACGGAAATAGCAAGCACAGACAACTTTCAATCTGTAAAGTGTTAAAAGCGGAAGATCTTTGTTAGTTATAGCTGTAGATTGGCGCCAACAAGTTGGAGTTTTTAAAATCATTATCGAAAGTAAGTTTTCCAAATTTAATATATCACGCCCAGAAAATCAATGCTATGTTTGCTTCGTCTTATATATGTGAACAAGTGTTTTCAACTATGAACCTTAGAAAGAATTATTTCAGAAGTAGACTGACAGATGAGCATTTAGCCTCATTCCTTAGAATCAGTACATCTCCCTTCGAACCTCAATATAAGGAACTTTTAAAAATGAAATCGCAATTTCATTCATCTCATTAACATATTTAAATTGTAATGCTTGTATATTGTTCTTAAAAGTTTAGAAAAATTTATCTTGGCCCGTCAAACTTTTTTTTTTCTCCAATTTTTGGCCCATGACGGAAAAGGTGTGCCCATCCCTGATCTAAACCAAGTTCATGAACCCATGTGGTCTCATAGCAGGGGGGCAGCTTCTGTTTTGATGGAACACCCCTTGGTAGAAGTCTGACTTGGTTCTGCCTGATTGGTCTCTGAAGAAAGAGGGCAGTGCTTTTCGGGAGAACTTTTAGAGGGAACCATTTGCGTATCGTATGGGAGAAAACTCGGAAAATTCCCACCAGGTAGTCTGACGAACGAAGTAAGAGGCTGAACATCACAAATGCCATCGATTCTCCTAGTTTTTTGAAACAGTGTCTACAGCTAAGTAGTCAGCGGATTAAACCTCAGTCCTCATACTCACCAGAGGCGCACATTGCCACGAGTCGGGCAATATATAATTATATATATTATATAAATGACACCATATTAAAAGGAAAAACGTAAGAGAACAGAAAAAGGATTGAATTAGATATACAGACAGCATTCGCTGGAAGTAAACTTTCACGTGCTTCATAGAAACAAAATCAAATTATGTAACAAAACTATTACAACATGCACAAATACTATAAACAAATTTTAAAGTTCCTCACATTCAGTTTCTTCAAAAAAAAAAAAAAAAAAAGTTTCGATAGATAGATATAAAAAGTTTAACCATCTCTGTACAATAGTAACAATATGAGAGGTCTGTAAGAAGTGGCTAAACATTAATTGAAAGGTCATACTGGCTATTTCGCAAAATCGGAATGCATTAATACTTAGCCTAAGACACCAGATCACACCTGTAATGACTTTTCTGAAACCTTATTGAAAGCAAGTAATATAAAAAAAAAATTTAAAGTCAATTCCCACTTTTTTGTCACTCTATTGCAGAACGTCCTTTATAAATAATTTTCATTCATTTTTTTTAAGTTTATCTCGCGCCATCTATTGGTAGATATATGCAACTTAAATCTAAAAAAAACTAAAATTAATTAATTAAATTTAATGATTGAATTAATATTTGAAAAACCTGTATTAACATCAACATAATAGAAAAATAATTAAAATAAATATAAGTGAATACATCGTAGATATGAAAACTCATTATATATATATATATATATATACACTCACGTCCATAAATTAAGGATAATTCAGAATCACACATAAATTGAACTCTAAAATAAAAATTTCACCTGTAGAATTATCACACACATCTTGAAGGAGAATATGCAAATTACAGGAAACCACCAGATGGCGCGGATAGTACGTCACAATGACGAGAGTGTAAGAGAGGGGTATATAAGGAATGGTGGCAAAGAAGTAAAATTGTTCACAAGCGCTTTAAAAGCCTTTCAGTGCAATAATCGCATACTTATGGCACAAAGGAAGCATTTGGATGATTTTTTACGTGGTAGAATTATCGGACGACTGGAATGTGGACGTACCCAGCTGGAAGTATCCGAGGAACTTGGAATCGCCCAGAGTGTCATCTCCAGGCTTTGGCAACGATTCCAAGATGATGGTAATGTGAGTAGATGTTACAGCACAGGTCGCCCGCGAGTTACAACCCCGAATGAGGACCGGTATTTAGCAGTTACTGCCAAAAGAAACAGACGGAGCACAGCATCAGACCTGTCTCGTCAGCTCTCTTCAGCTACCGGTACGACAGTTTCAAGGCAGACCGTGTACAGACGCTTAGGGCACATTGGTCTATAAGCTCGTAGGCCTGCCAGATGTGTTCCACTTACCGCAACTCACTGTCGCCTGCGATTAACCTGGAGTAGAGAGCATGCATTGTGGACACCGCAACAGTGGCCTTGTGTGATGTTTTCCGACGAGTCCTGGTTTAGTTTGCAGTCTGATTCTCGCCGGACTTTCATATGGAGAGCGCCAGGTACCCGTTACCACCAAGAGAACACCATTGAACGACACCGTTACGGTGGTGCAGGATGGCTCGTTTGGGGAGGAATTATTCTTGGTTCCAGAACTGACCTGCATGTTCAGAGTGTAACGATGACAGGCCACATCTATAGGGATGTCATTCTGGAACAACATGTACGTTTGTTTCGGGCGCCATGGGTGCTGAATTTCTGTTTATGGATGACAACGCCCGTCCTCACGGTGCAAACATTGTAGACGAATGCCTTCAATTGGAGGATATCACCCGTATGGATTGGCCAGCATTCTCGCCGGACTTGAATCCAATAGAGCATGTGTGGGATATGCTTGGCCGACGAATTGCAGCCCGTCAACCCCCTCCCACCTGTCAACCGGAACTTCGGAGGGCATTGCTTGATGAGTGGTGTAATATTCCCCAAGATCAGATTGATAATTTGATACTCAGCATGCCTAGGCGTTGTAAGGCCTGTATTGCATCGTCCGGGAGACATACTCCATATTAACCATCATACTAACCATGTTATACTGTTTTTTGTAAATAGGTTCTTTTTTGAAATTTGCTCCAGTGAGTAAAAATCGCAATTTTTATTAATTATGTCAAACATATAGCATCTTTTTTGCTCTTTACCTTTTGTTTAATAAATAGACTTTACAAATAAGTCAAATTTGTTTTGCTTCTGTCTCTTTCTTTGCCTGAACTTCATTATCCTTAATTTATGGACATGAGTGTATATATATATTACACACAACTATGAATTAAAGAGATTGAACACACAAAATCCTCAAACGTATAAAAAAATAGACTAAAATAAATGCAGTAGTAAAAGTGAATTATAAACTATGAAAAAGAATAGGACAATTTACAAAATTGTGACATTAATTCCTTTTGTGCCTTATTTTAACATTACTCAGATATGATCCATCCAGTATAGTCAATAAATATGAGTAGTCTATTTTGATTGATTTGTTGGAAAAAAAAGGGGTTAAATTAAGAATAGGAATTTGAAATCTAGATAAATTCTGACTAAAAATAATTGAAATAATATGGAAATATAAAATGACTTATCTTTCAATAAAAGTCAATGAAATATTTACAAGTTCTAAAAATCAAGTTGATTTCCCGAATCAACTACATTTGGAAATATTTATGATTAAATAAATAAAATATAATTCATTATCTCATTTACCCAATGAATGTTATTTACAAATTTGCTACATCGTAAATCTTTGTAATAAATCCAGAATTTCAAAGTAAATAAATGCGAAATTGATTCGGAAAACAAAACATATGTTTTTATTTTTACGTCATTGTCTAAGCAACTTTTTTTTACGTTTATTTTAGTAAACAGCAATGTAATATTCTATGCATTTTCTGAGATAGATGAAAAGTAGTTGGATTCATGTATTGTCGTAAGGGCATTTTAAATTCAAATAAAATTTATTCATTAAATTTATTTCTATTAACTATTTTCATTTAATATGTATTTTAATTTACAGTAACAGTTATCTTGTCATTTAGTGAATTTGCATTAAAATAATCGAAAATTATCTAAAGACTTGATGTGCGAATCATATTGACCATATTTGTCTTGGTATAGCAAAATTATCACAATCTTTACAGATCAAACTAGTTACTTTCTGATATTTTGAAGGGAATATTCAATTTCTCTCGTTCTTCCCCTCATTTCACTGCCTCTTCTCTACAAAGACGTCTCATTCTCCCTGTCTTACTGACCCGTGGGTCAAGTTTGCCTGTTTCCCGTATGATCTACAATCACTTTAAAAATAAATAAATCTGCGTATTTTTAACGGGTTCTGATGGCCGAGTGACTAGCGTTCTGGCGCTCAGTGCCACAGGTTTCGGGTTCGAGTCTCAGCGGTGTCACGGATGTTTGTAGTCCACTTTAAATCGGAATCCACTTTAAACCGTAGGTCCCGGTCTTGGGTGTAGGTTTGGTAATCCTAACCCGTAAGAAGAAAACATCTTGTCTCGAAATTTGCCAGTAGACGGATGACCTACGGCCCACCATGGGCTGAGTGTCGGGGAGTTAATTAGTTAGTGAATTTTTAATATTGAAAAAAAAAAAAAATTCTGAGCCCTTGAAAAGGAGTATAAATATAAAATTCAAACCAAAAATGTTATTTTTCGTAGGAACTATTTTGTTGTTATCAGTGCTTCAATTTCAAATAAGCACATCCTGGCAGTGCCATGAATATGTGTTAGTGGTTCGAAATTCACGTTTTTGGAGATGTCAGCCATAATATAAAAATCCACCATTCACTTTCACTGTATAGACACAATTACTGTTAGTGTATCAAAGCTTATGAATTCATACTTCGCAAGTCTGGAGCATAATCGCTACCATTCATAATTTGAACACAGTTCTCATCACTGAATTTGAGGGTAAACCCGTTATGATAGAATTATATTTCAACTGTTCTTTCACGCAAGTTTCTTAAAGACCTTTCAGACGGACTTGTTTCATTACTTTCAACGTGAAACAAATGTCGTTGACACTCAAATAACGAATTCATCGATGTGTATTCATACAACTTTTATGTTTATTTTTAAGTTGCATTTTATCTCTCATTTCGCAGGAATCAGTGAGGATAGCGAGGTTTATAATTGCACATTTCTCTAGCACACAAAAAAAATTCGTTGACGATCATGCACATAGTAAACTTATTATTTGAGTGACTAGGCCAGTTGCTTCACGTTAAAAGTAAGGAAATAAGACCGTTTGTACTTAAGACGGCAACTTTCAAAGCTCAATTCAAATTTGACATACAAACTTTTCAATCATATATATATCGAAGCTATACTTTTGAAGTTTGAATTATACAGTAGAAACTCTGTAAGTCGAACTTCAAGGGAGACGCCAAATAATTCGAGTTATAGAGTTTTCGACTTATGGAGGATCTCGACTTACGCGGATTTTGTAAGGAAATATTCGACTTGTAGAGGTTTAGATTCTTTCTGACTCATTTTGAGTTAGAGAAGTAAAATAAATAAAAATTCAAGTTACAGAGGTAATAAACATGTTTATTTGCAACTTAAAAATTATATTATGTACTACAATAAAAAATCAAAATAATTCCGAAACAACCTTAAAATTAAAAATATTATGTATTAAAAAAGTCAATTATTATTATTTATTTATTTATTTTTTGCTTTAGAGAAATCGATCGTTCTCTATCTATAGCATTATCGAAGCTATAAAGAGCAGAAAATTCTTTTTCTTCCGAGTTGCTATTTCATAGAATTGGTTATTCTATTTACTATATACTCATGCATTGTTTTCTAAGAAACAAGACGTGCATTATCGGCAAATCCTTAAAGTCGGTAATTTATTTTTCTTCGAGCTATAGAGGTAATTAGTTTCAAATGATCGAGTTGTAAAATCGAACATTGCTAATGTTCGAGATACAGAGGTCCAAATTTTTTTTTTCGAGTTAGTGAGGGAAAATATATACCAAAAGGGTTTGTGGGGATTGACTCATTATTTCGACATATAGAGGATTGAAATTTCGAGTCATGCAGGTTTTGAGGCTGGAAGCGAAGGGAACACAAAAATTTTTCGAGTTGTGAAGGTTTTCAACTTAAAGAGGTTCTACTGTATGTATATATATATATATATATAAATATAAATACTATTTGAAAAATTTTAATTTATTTAATGTTAATTTAACGTTTTAATTTATTTAACATTAATAACGTTAAAACGTTTTTTAATTCGAAGTCGTAGAAAAATAATCGTGTACCATTGGTCACCAACTCTCCGGAAAGGCCACACGTAGTGCACTACACACAATAGCCAATCCAGAGGTATAAAAACTACCCAGCTGCGCCCCAACTTTGGAAACGTGCTGTACGAAGAGAGCAGAGACGCCGAACCCATTGCTCGACAACTTCTTTGTCATCACTCCCTGTGAAGAGGCCTACCGGATCAAGTCGCGGTGACAAGTTCCAGGGAGCGTAACCCCCTTCCCCCGAGACAACAAGTATTCTACAGAGCGCAATGAAATACCACCCGAAGTGAGCGTCCCCAGGGGAAAAAAGGTGCCATCGATCAATAGGGAAAAAGTTTTGCTCTTCTGTCCTTGTACTTGTCCGAAACAAACTTCATTAAAGTTTGTTTCGGACCACCATCATAATTTATTGATTTTGATTTTTTTAGGCATCTCACTTTTTGTAATTTTTTTGTTTAAAGATTTTATTATCAGATCGTCTAAAATGCGCAGCATCTCAGAGCTTTCGTTGTTTAAGGCTCGTTCCCACCGAAGCGTGAAGCGTTGAAGATTCAAGCGGCAGGCAAGAAAATTTTTTTGACCCCTTCACAGCGAAACGTCAGAAATAGCATTACGCCTAGTGAAGTTCCGCTACGAGTTGAAAGGGGGTCAACTCGAAGCGGTGGATTTCAAACCGATTTCAGGCGAACGCGGTGAGGCTAGTGATTGGTCAATGCTTCACGCTTAAACGCTTCGGTGGGAACGAGCCTTTAAACTACATCCAGACCAGAGAGTGAATGTACATGGCGATTTGCCAGGTTGACGGAGATTTGTTAGTTGCTTAGCAACCTCTATCTCCCGCTTTGTGAATGAGAGAAGTGTACTTAAGCTTTAAGCCCATTGATTAGATAGAAAAGGAGTAACATATATATATATATATATATATATATATCTATATATATATATATATGTATTATTAATTTATTTAAAAAATTTAACTTATTAATTTTTCTTTATTAATTTTTTTAATTAATAAAAGAAAATCATGTATATCTTATTTTTTTTATATTATTATTATTTTTATTATAACTCTTAAGTAAGGAATAAAAGGTAATAAAAAAAATAAACAATAGAAACAAAAACAATTGGAAGGGAAATTGTGACTCAGCGGAGAAATTGTAAGGTAATTCGAAAAGAGAATATCAAAATGTTAATGAATACTATTCAGAACAGCGCGAGGTCTTTTACAATTTTTGAAATCAGAAATGTCGTAATCATAGTTGCCGAGATAATTTAAAACAGAATTATTATTATTGGAAATGGAGTTATAAAAATTTAAAATTTGTCAAGGACAGAGCCAGCAATCTAAAAAAAGAAGAAAAAAAAAAAAAAATTGAAATTCCATTATCCCCGGGAATTTTATATTATCCCGGGAGTAGCATACATATATCTACGAATTATAGCAAAATGTATCCTAAGGGCCTAGACCTGGCTAGCTCATCATACCAGCATACAACATATCATGCAATATATCATACAGTATATCAGAGGATACAGCTTACATCCGAGCAATAAAAGAAGTTTTCTTCAATAAAAAGTATTTAATCACCATCCTTTCAATGGCATTATCCGTTTGATGTTTTTATTATGAATAAATATATCTCTTGTGTTATTTGTCTGTTGTATAAACTTGTTTTACTCGTAAAGGCAAATGTTTTGAAATGATACCAATGATATATTTCCTTCATACTATTTAGAAATCAAATGTGCACATGATATAGTCCTTTTTTTTCACATGTATCGTGTCAACAGAGTATTCATGTTTGCTTACACTGGATCGACTCATATAAACTATTATTATTCTCAAACTCGTGATCAACACATAATCTTGACAACGAATTTTAATTCTTGCCAAACGATTAGAAAAACAATTTTAGAAAAAAATTCTCTTAAAAAAATAGTCTGCGAACGAATTGCAATTTTTAATTTTCTACTTCTTATTATTTATTTTTAATTTTCTATTTATTATCAATCGTTTGGTTAATATTTCCGAAAGAATTGAGTTTCCATCGCATGGCAACATATGGATTAATTGTATTCTAAAAATATTCGTAGTCGTTCTTATTTCGTAATAGAATTGTTTATTTTTTAAATATTCAATGGATAGAATGAGTTTTAATGGAAATATTTTTAATCGTTTCTTTAAAGATGTGATTTTTATTTGCCTCAGAAATAGTATTTCGCTTTCTATTTTAAATAGATGATAAAATGATCCGAAAGAAAAAAATGAGAACAAAATCATTGAACCTGGAATTTAATGAAGGTATGCTTTTTCTTGATGATTACTTTATATAAGATACTAAAAAAAATAAAAAACTACTGAAATTAAAATGGTTAGTTTGATGAAAAAAAAATTGTGTAGCAATTACAATGTTTTGAAATCAATATAATTTAAAATGAAATTAATTAATAAATTATTTTTGAAAAATGTCAGGTTAATGCCTATTTGTTGCATAATAATATAATAAACTACTTTTTTTCTGTTTATTGTGTAGGAAGTATTATTGCAAGGACTGTTTAGATTGTTTAGAAAGAAACTGATAAAATAATCATTAATATATGTACGTTATGACTTAATTTATAAAATCGATCAAACACTGCGGGACAAATCTCTCTTTATGGTATAAACTCTAAAAAGCAAGTAATGATAAATACTGTTAGAGTTCCAAAAGAACAAAGAAAAAAAATTGTTTTTTAAAAATTGCATATTCGTTATTTCCAAGGAACAGTAGACATGTTAACTACTATAACGAGACGATTTCTTGTGAAAAGAATTTAATTTGTACTTTTTTTGTATTTAGAACATGTTATTTTAGAAGCTTCGGATGTAAAGAATTCGTGAAAAATATCTTCATGCAGAAACAATTTCGGAAAATGCAATGGAAAAAAAAAAAAAAAAAAAATTTAGATTTTTATAAATAATCTTCTAAAATGAAGGAATATTTTGTAATTAAAGCAAAAAATTAATAAGTTAAAATTTTACACATTTTGATGAAATAATTGGAGCATTGGTGAAGACGTATTCGCATAAAATGTAATACGAAATAATCCAGGGTTGTAATTTAATTGAAATTCAGCGATTTTTTTCAGCTGCTTAGTGGGAATTTAACGACATACAACTGTAGATAATTACCAAAAGTTCTCGCGTAAGACAATGCCCTCCTTTCATTGTTGGCCAATACGCTACTCATGGTATACGCAAGTGGATCACGAGGAACCCAGAACTAAAGTTTCAAGTAAACATGGCAAAGAACCATTTTTTTTTTTCCCATGATACGACAAAGTCTACATTTTCCACTTGCCATCGTATAAATCTGTGTCCTCTAATCGTTAAAAATTATCTTTCTAGCGTTCTACAGAAGTCTGGTGTAAAGAAGTTGTTCAATTGCACTTCGATTCAAGTTGAAAGCATCCATGGAAAAGTGAAAAGGGGGTAGAAATATAAGCTTCCAATTAAATGTTCTAAATTTTGAATTTTTCATTTTTGATGAAGATCCAACTTTAGAATATCACTCTTTATATCTCATTTATATTATTTTATTTATTGTTTCTCAACTTAAGCAATATAGAGAGGGATATCTTTACTATATATCAACTGTCAGCTCATAAGCTGGATCCAGCTCTCGGGTCAATTTATTCCGCCTCCATGTATATAATTGCAATGGATATTAAATATTAAAAAAAAACTTCACCTTCAATTTAAATTAATCAGCTTAGAATTTTTCATTTTCCTTATCATAGAAAACTTTTAGGAAATTATAACGATAGCAACTTGGACTACCTTCTCAATGTAGAATAATAATAAAAATGGTTTTGCTTGGACAACTTTTGTTAGCATTTGTAGAAGCCCTTTTGCGATACGAGTTAAATGAAAAATATATGTTTATAATGAAGGATTCCGTTTAAAATGGAAGTAGAAGGATTCTAAACCAAATAAAATCCTTTTACACAGCTGATGCAGATAAATTTCGTTATATTAATATATATTATATTATCAATATTAAAATATTAATTCAGTATGTTTTAGAAGTAAAGTATTCAATAGAATAGAATATGAAACATATAGATAAATTAATCAAAACAAGTATATTAGTACTTATGTTTCAATGTCTCCATTTTACATGCATTCGATAAACTTCAATAACTTTCCATAAACAATTGTTATAGTTGTTTGTTTGTGATTATATCTTCTAAAACAATTAGGAATATGACACTAATAATTAAGAGTTTCGAAATACCAGTAACATTATTACCCATCCAACCAATCGAGAACAAGACGTTCCAATTTGCTCGTAAAACGAACACTTCTGTAGCAAGGGAACGATCCCGATCCAACCTAAATGAAGTGAAAAGAACCCTTCCCCCCAAAAGGAAACTCCAGGAAATTAACTCAATTATCCGAGTGAATAGTCACCCTGAGCAGCCGTGACAGTCACGTGACACTTGGGACGTCCCCTCTCTGAATACCTTGTGATTAAGGTTCTGCCAAAGTGATCAAAGACCAGTGCCTGCTTCCATTCAGTGAGACCAAATCTACTTAGCAGGCAACAAACTCTTCTCTTCGGTTGACTTCGTGAAAAGGATGCCAATGAAAGATTCTCCCGCCATTTCTTTTTCCCGCTCTTTTTTTTTTTTTATCCTGCCATTGCATTTATTCTTATGATTATTTTCCGTTTTCCGGGATGACTTTGTCATGTAATCCAGTGGCTCTTTCAATAGCGTTGTTTATTTGCCAGGGGCGAATTTGAATGCCGCCGATGGCAGTAGCAGTTGATTGAATTTATTCCACGTTCAGTATTCAAATGTATTCCACAGGCAGAAGCTTGATATTATTTTGCCATGCATACTAAAATGGAACTCTGTTTCTGTTGGGTGTCGACGTGATTGAAAATGGAAGCAGTTTGCTCCGAGTTTTCAATAGAATATGCTGCCGAGGTGTCTAAATGCGATGAATGGTTAAATCAACTTGAGAATGATTTGGCAGTTCGAAAGTTCTTCTGGAATATTTGATTGGCGAAAAATGTTCTTAAGTAAAATTCATTCAAATTATATTGAGTATTCTATTATTTAATTTTTAAAAGAACATAGAATTTATTTGTTTATTTTTAAATTTCTTTTCTAAGAATGGTATTTTAAAAGACCCCTTTATTTGTACCAAATTATTGTACTTAAAAATTGATCACCTTTTAATCTGAATAAGCCTAATTTAAAATTTTTTTTTAAAACCCCACGATTTTTTCCCCACAATTTCTTTTATCCTTTCAACTTTCAGAATCCATTGAATAATTTATTATAAGCAAATAAAATTCGTTCTTGTTTGGGTTCGAGTTGATATAACTGTTAATTAAAGAGTAATTGCAAATAATTAAATTAGACCTTCTTAAAAAATATAAGCTCAAGATTTTAAAAAAGCTGATGATATAGTTTGGGTTCGAGTTGATATAACTGTTAATTAAAGAGTAATTGCAAATAATTAAATTAGACCTTCTTAAAAAATATAAGCTCAAGATTTTAAAAAAGCTGATGATATAGTAAAAACGAAAAAAAAAAAAAAAAAAAAGTCTTAAACACTTTTTTTTTTTACGTTTATTAAAATATTTCATAGTTCATGAAAATAAAACATTCATAAATAAGATTTTCATATTCAATTTATGGTCTTTCTCTTTTCTATAATGTTGATATTGTAATTTATAAATTAATGTACTAATAAATATAACATGGCATGGTCTGGTTTGTTTAAATAAAGTAAAATAAATTAAATTGAAATTAATAATTAAATATAATAATTGCAATGACTTTAAATGAAATTAAATATCAGTCGCAATTTCAAAAATGAAATTAAGTTACAAAATACACAGAAATCTTAAAAGAATACAAGTAGTGCGTATTTTTTTAAGTATTGCGTCATCGTTCTTGGAAATTAAGTATTTATAAATAAAATCTTTATTATAATTTTAAGATATCATTTCGTCTTTCCTATTTTGGTTTTGTAAAAAAAAATTCTTCATTCTTTTGTTAATTTCTTTTTTTAATATTCTTTAACAGAATATTTGAATTTAAAATATATGCATAAAGAATGAACATTAATTAAAATTAAGAATACAAATCTCTAAGTTTTAAAAGACAAGAGAAATAATAGACACACACCAAAATTTCGCTTTATGTATCTGGGAGAATATTTTTAGTAAATTCAGAAAACAGCGAATTATATATTAAAAATTAATTATTTCTGGATATTATTGTCATTAAAGATGTTAATTGATAGTATTACATTATACCCATCGTGCATCTAATGCTATAAAGATTTAAAAAATTATGTATATTGATAAATCAATAAAATAAAGTAAATATCCATATAATCAGTTCAAAGGTAGAATCGTATTTAGAATCGATTTCTTTTAAGTCGTATTGCTTTCAAAAAATTGGAAACAAACTATGGTAAAATTATTGAAAATTGAAGAATTTCTATTGAATATTGCTACTGCAACTTTCATAAAATTACGATTGATAATATTTTCCATGATAAATGAATTTATGAATAACATTTTCTAATACAATTTTTAATTGAATGCAAATTTCATTAATATGAAGTTTCCATGATCTGTTCTTTCAGTTAGCAATGACTTATGATGAATTCAGTATTTATTAAATATGTATTTAAAATATGTGGCACATAAAAACTTGGCAATTGAAAAATACTGAGTATTTTAATTTTTAACTCATTCATTAATCGATAATTTTTAATTAGTCTCTCTTAATTTAATTTAGTTTATTTGGTACTTTTTTAATAATACTGAGCGCAGCTATCTGGTGATTTTGTTTGACGATCTTATGAATTGCAGTTCGACAAATTCTATTTTAAGTATTTACATCAACAATAAATAAATTTCAGGGCAGTAATAAACGATATTTCACTTACCTTCAAACTAACTTCATTCTCGAATACTTGCAGGATCTTTACCATTTTTTAATAGTGCACCTTGTTTAGTAAACGAATGATATATCTTGAGTTCATTTTAACGTATACAAGTACATTTTTGAGAAAGGTTATTTTTTTTTTTTCAATTTAAAGAATGATTTGTTGGGTTTAATGACACAAGAGCCAGATTTGACTAAACTGCGCCAAACAATAGCAATTGAAAGAACGGTATTGCATCAAGCAATAAAATCATAGCTTGACTCAACTCAAGGCGACATGAAAATCCCGCCAAACAATCGACTCGTTTTAACGAATCCCAATCAAAATAAACGAGAGTTACAGTTGAAAAACTTCGTTTGTTTGAGAGTTTCGCTTTCTTTACAACTTTCTGCTATTGTTTTGGTTTTACTTGATCAAAATAGTCATAATAGAAGAGAGATATCGGATTTGGTGAAGTTATTTAATCCAGTTGTTCTTGTGGTCAGCTTGTAAATTTTAAAATTTATTTACCAAAGGTGGTAAATATATTTGTTTTATTTTGATATTGACCTCCAAATTAGGTATGCTACCTATTCATTTTCCCGTGGCCTGATGGCCAGCTTGGCTAGTGCTCTGACCTTTGGTACCTCAGAGTGGTTTGGAATCGAATTTGGACGAGTGGCTAGCTATCACTTCTTCTTATCTTAAAGTAGTATAAACCAAGAATATGAAAAAAATTTTCATCAAAGTGGATATCTCTTCAATTTATGGTTCCATTTGGAGAGATGGGTTAATTTATAAATTTCTATAGTTGGGAATCAAGGGCACTGCAGCTAAGTGGATTCACAATTTCATCAACAACGGGAATTTTATTGTCAAATGGTTTGGTTTGTCGCTGTACGGTCATTTTGGGCACACTTTAGGCTATTTAGACCGGGACTTATAGTTTAAAGTGGATTCCGAAGCACTAACAAACATCCATGCCACCGCCAGGATTAGACCAGGTACAGCCTGAAGCCTGTGGTACAGAAGGCCAGAGTTCTAGCCAATTGGCCATCAGGCCGCAAAACCTTTTGGAGATCAATTTGTCTGAATTCCAGGTCACGTAGGCATAACCGAAAATAAACAAGCAGATTCATTAGCAAAATCCGCGTCAGACACAATGATTTTAAATTAAATATATCCCGAAGACATCATTTTTTTTCTTTCTAATGCAGCTGGCAAACACTTAGACAGCTTGGTCTTGGATGCCTTAAGGCAAGCGCTGCTCAGACGTCACTCACTTTGCATTACACAGGAGGCGCGTGTAACTTTAAAATAAGCCACGGGCGCGGAATAACAATGCCCCCGTAACTCTCTACGATCATATATTGCGGTTTAAAGTGGATTCCGAACCACTACAAACATCCATGGCACCGCCGGGACTCGAACCCGGAACCCGTGGTACCGAGGGCCAGAGCGCTAGCCACTCGGCCGTTCAGGCCCTCCGAAGACATCATATATCAACAAAAAAAATATTTAAAAACTCGGATGAACATCAGTCTGGAGGAAAATATGTATCGAATCTGATTCATTTAAATAGTATTAAACCAACTATTGGTCTTCTCCTTACCAATCGAAAAGAAGAAGTATTAATTAAACGATTTCGCACCAAGTCCTATCTTTAAAGTTAATCAATAGATTTGAATTAACATCTTATCCACTATGTTTAAGTTGCAATAAATCGAAAATTGAGAAACATATTTTATTTCAATGCATTAAATATGACATACAAAGAGAAAAACAGAAACAGGCATTTTGGATACAAAGTTCTATCTTATTCTTTATTATTTGGAAAGAGTAACGAACTTTATTGCAAAATTATATTAATAATTAAATATCCTATTAAAATTATATTAATCAATTATTAATTAAGTATTTTTGTGTAAATCTTTTTGTATTATTTAGCCACAGAGCCACTTTCTTTTTCTTTGGAAAAGAAAAAGAAGCACCGAAGGCAAGCCATATGAGTCAGTCAAAATGATATGTATTAGTTGATATAAATCAGTCAAAATGATATGTATTAGTTGATATAAATCAGTCAAAATGATATGTATTAGTTGATATGAATCAATTAAACATACTGATTATCTGAAGATCTTTTTTATTTGTATTATCTTTTATTTCTTTTTTCTGATTTCTTCTTAAAAGCAATAGAATAAATTAAGATAGAGCAGCAAACACGAGAATAAATCTCAAAGTGAAGTCAAGTTAAAGTTTAAAAAGGTAAGACTTGAACAACAAAAATTTAGAGATAAAATGATGGAAGAAATTCGTAATTCTGAACTCTAATTTGACGAGTTTGACGCTATAGTTAAACATGATCGTGTAGCTAAAAGGACATCGTTATATAAGAAAAAGCAACATAGAAGCTTTAACAATTATTTCTTATGTTAGATAAACAATTAATAGAGAGTTTTTGCATACCGTACGTTAGTTACCGTAGGACGTCCGTTAGCTTTTTCTCCCTAGCGCGCATGCTCATAGGAAACTGCGCATGCGTATCTGTAATAATGTTTCCTATGAGCATGCGCGCTAGGGAGAAAAAGCTAACGGACGTCCTACGGTAACTAACGTACGGTATGCAAAAACTCTAATATATGATACTGCACGTTAATTTGGGTAACTCCGCCCTTCTTCATCGCTTGGGTCCGCCACTTCGCTTATAGTAGAGCGGAATGCTTCATGCTAATTTTTTTGCTATAACGTTACTGTCAGATATAATTTAAAGAGGCGCATGCTGATTGTACTACACGAATAAGTTGACGAAACATTTTTTACATTATCGGCCTTGTCACACATTCATATGCAATTCAATTATAAAATTTTTGCTTTTAATAACATTAAAATGAAATACATTTATTTTTTTTAAAAATTAAACATAAAGTCTATTCGTCCACCATTTTTATTAATTTCCGAACATGAAGAGAAAGATAAAATGGAGCACACGTTATAAATGAATTTGTCTTTTTCCTGAAGAATTTATTAACATTGTATCTCATCTTGTAGATGATCGCGGGTTAGCGAATTGGATTAAAATATCCAATCCAATTGCATCAATCTATTTCACTGGTAAACAATTTTTGCAAAGTTTGTAGAACATTTAGCTATTTCAATACAACATTGCAATGCTTCTTCAAACGTTTTTAATCAAATAAAAACAATAATGTTTACAGAATTGATACAAAGGTACAAGAAATATGTGCAAATAATAGCGTTGCCAAGTAAAATTGCTAATCAATTGGTTTAATTATAATGTACAAGTATCATTAAATTTTATTGTTAAATACAATATTTCTATAAATAAAATTGTATCTAAATAAATTAACGACGTAAGTTCAAATTCCGCTGTATGCTTCGCTCTTAACTTTCAATGGAACACAATCCAATTCTTTCGAAAAGTTATTGGAGTTCTCAAACCTCTGATTCTGCAATTCTTTTTAATTCCAAGCACCTTGATTTGAGATAACTTAACATTACAGCTGCAAATATGTAGCAGATTCAACTTTACTTAGGATGAACACAGAGAGCTTTCTACTTTGCAGCATATTTTATTAACACTTGAAATGACACTCAAAGGGTGACGTGTATGGGATCGGACCCTCCTTTTCACATCCTCCAGCCCAACGAAAGGACTTTCCGGCTCTACGGATTCATGGCACTATGACCGACATAAGCTTTCCAAATTCCTGGAACTCAACGGGAGGACTTTCCAGCTTTACGGATTCATGGCACTATGGTCAATATAAGCTTTCCGAATGGAAGCTTTATGTTTGGTTTTACTTACCAGGTTTCATACCAAGTTTCTTTAATTCGGAATTCCACCAGGGCGCTATCCATAAAATCGCCCCTAGGATTATGATTTAAATATAAGAAACTTTTGAAATGAGAAAAAAATTCAGAACTTTTTTCAATTAATAAGGATTGGTGAAACTTATTCGTGTTATTCATTAACATATTTGTCGAGATATACATTCAATCATAAATGTAACACAATAAAATATCACACGCTTATGTACAAACAACCACACAACAATGATTCCATTTAATAACTTCTCTTAAAGAGTTCATCAACAAATCAATAATAATATTCTCTTTTTTTTATCAGACAATAGTATATCTGAACGGGCAATAAGTTTATATAATGAATGCTACTAATAGATAGAGGAATTTTTTTTCTTCACGCAGCTTGGAACATATCACACAATAATCGTTCAATCGGTACCGAGCCGATAGTCTTCCGGAAGAACACGTCTTCTAAGACTGGCGGGCTGATTTTTCGAACCAGCGATAGAATCAGCAAAAGTTTTCCGAATCTGACTTTAGAGGGTGGCTGTTTGGTGAGGACGTACTCGTGCAGCATGAGCTGCGTCTGGTCTTGCAGCATTTCGACTTGGAGAGGGTCTCTCAGGCCGCTGGCTTCTGTGGAAGGAGAAAGATAATTAAAGAACTTAAAATTCAATTGAAATCTAACAACGAATTTAAATTTATCATTCGAATTTAACAACCACACAACAATGATTTCATTTAATAATTTTTAAGAGTTCAGCAACAATTTAATAATGTCTTCTTTTTTTATATCAGACAATAATATATCTGAATGGGTAATACGTCTATATAGTAAATTTTTTAATAGGTAATTGAATTCATTTTTCTTCTTTCAGCTTGAAACCTATCAAACAATAACCATCTAATCGGTACTGAATAGATAGTCTTCCTGAAGAATATGTCTTCTAAGACTGATGGAATGATTTTTCGAACCAATGAGTGTCAAAAATATTCATATACGTCTATATAGTAAATGTTTTCAATAGGTAATGGAATATTTTTTCTTTAAACAATTTGGAATCTATCAAACAATAATCGTCTAATATACAGTAATATTAGACCGGGACTACGATTTAAAGTGGAATCCGAAGTACTACAAACGTCCATGGCACAGCCAGGACTCAACCATCAGCCATTACTCGGCCATCAGGCTCTTTTGCTATTACTATTCTACAAAATAGCCGCCCAACGGCCGTACCATGCTGAATATACCGGTTCTCGTTAGATCACCGAAGTTAAGCATCATTGGGCGCGGTCAGTACTTGGGTGGGTGACCACCTGAGAACACTGCGTGCCGTTGGCAAATTTGGGACCTGAATGGCCGAGTGTCTAGCGCTCTGGCGCTCGGTGCCACAGGTTTCGGGTTCGAATCCCGGCGGTGCCATGGATGTTTGTAGTGGTTCGGAATCCACTTTAAGCCGTAGGTCCCGGTCTTCTATGACTGTAAGAGCGTCACGGAGCAAAAGTCAGGCTTCTACCTACGGGTGCTCCATCACAACAGAAGCTGCTTCCTTCCCCTTCAATCATGAGTCCATATGGGCTCGTGGGCTTGGCCAGCCAAGTGGGATAAGAAACAACAACAGCAACAAAATAGCCAACAGGTTTTGTGAAACTTTCGGTAGTACGAAAGTATGCACTTTCAAATTGGATGGGGGGAATATTCGTGATCGATGTTAAAAAGAAAATCTGAGGACAGCTATTCTGGCGTACAACTTACCGTGTCTAAAAAGCACCAAAGCTTTGAGACAAGAAAACTCGGTGTGGTCTACTTGCTGCGCCACCAACTGAGACATGACATTTTTCATCTGATGCAGCTGAGTTGCCACTAGGGGTCTTTTTTCGGGTGCTATCAGTCCAACGAAGGAAAGAAATCCTGTAACATAGATCACAGATTTGCAATATAAGCTAATCGTTCCAAAGGAAGCATTAATTGATAAACTAATAATAATTTACATAATTTTCTTGTATATAAACCGCGGATGACACGCCAACAAAGTTTGGATTTTTCTAGTATTGATTATAGACAACTGTTTACTGCGAATTCTTTTTTTTTTCCCTCATTAAATCTCGTGGCAAAAATTAACTGAAAAATGTTATTATCAAAAAAAGTTATTTTTTTTCTGATGATAATAAAAAAGACACGGTATTATCTTATTAATTAATACGGTAATTATCTTCTAAAAATAAACTGATAAACGTTACAGCGATGAGAAATTTGTAAGTCTTAAAAAAATACTACATTTTTTGATAAAAAGCAAAGTGTGACTTTTATCAAACACCGACTTGTGCGATGAGCAGTAAAAGAATTTTAACAACATTAAAAATATTTTTTTATGATCTCGGATGAATTTTCTTCTTATTTTATTTATTTGATTAATTAAAAAATTATGATGTTGTTGTTACGGAACTAAAATGTCGACAAAAAAAAAAAAAAAAAAAAAAAACGGCTACTACTCTCACAAGATTACGGATGAAGCACCACAAAAATATGAAAAATTTCTGTTGATGGCGTTAAAAAATACCAAAAATGTGACAACTGCCCTGATCTCCTCATCTTGTCTTTGATTGGCCAGCTGTTGCAGACGCCATTCATTGTGTGCAACATCCCTCGGAAGAGGATTTATACTCCGAGCTGACCATCAACATAGCCAATATTATTCGGGAGCACCGCGAGATATAATTTTCTTGTGCTTTTCAGGGAATACGACAACAACAGCAAATGTATAATATGTTATTATATTATTATGACATTAAAAACTAAGATTACCTTATATAAACTATATTATATATAAATATATATATATATATATATAAACTATTATTATTTACTAATAAGATTAATGCTAGCATAGGATTCTTTTCTCCATGACATTTTCCCATATTATCCCTGAAAATACCCCGGAAGGTAATATGCACTCCTCAATATCCATCGGTAGACTTACGTATGCATAAGTGGCATAGGCTATGAGTGGAGCACAAGGTTATAAAAAAAAAAGTATAAGATTTCAACTACAGGTGCATAAATGGAATTTTATTGGTACATAATAATGAAAAAGAAATAAGAGTGGATTGGCGATAGATTAAACAAAAACACGCCAAAAATTGCGACTTCTGACTACTCGTAGAAAATTACTGTAATTAAAGTGTGTATATTATTTAAAACATAATTTGATGAACAAGAAATCAGGAACTTGAATCATTCACTGAAACTAAATGAAACCCAATAGGGATAGGTAAAAGGAGAGATCTAGTGCTCATGAAATTCATTTGAAGCCAATCGTGTAGTGCTTCAACTGTCCCTTCTTGAAGCACTTAAGGATTGGCTTCAAGAAGTGACAGTTTAAAATAGGCCACAAAATGCACACAAACACACTCTTTTTGCAAGATTACCTTCTTGTAGAGGGAAACCCCACTGAGCCGCACTCAGGACAAACACGTCGCACCAGGCTTCTTCCAGCAAAATCGCCTGGTCTCTGAATCCCAGCTGCAGGAAGGATGGTATTCCTCTCATCCAGCGCACAGAAAAGAACAGCAGCTTAGCAGCTGCTTCGTAAATCGTGTCCAAAGGATTCGGTGGGAAAGGTCCTAGGAAAGCTGGGGGCAGTGACCCCGCTGGTCCCAGGACGCCGCACCTAGGGTGCTCTAGGGGCACGTATGTGGGCCTGGGAATGCTGTCCGGCGGGGCAGGTATGTTGACGCGGTACACTTGAGATGTTGGTGAAATGTGGACCGTCGAAGTAGGGCTTGTTCGGGGTTGTGTGGGTGGCGAAGAGTTTCTGGAATCGGGATCGCTGGAGATGCACTCTTCTGAACAGGATTTCTTTGCTTGGCAAGGACTAGATGGTATGAGATCTGGAAAGAAAAGAAGCAACATTTAAGGTACGAGACAAATTCATGGCGTTTGTAATTTCTTCCAGTTTTTCGAACTTCATATGCAAAACGTATTTAAAAAAGAAGACATTTGCATTAATTAGGAATAGCAACATTGGCCAAATAGCGTTTGACCAATATTTGCAATATTTTTTCTATATAGGCGTTTAGGCAACGTTTTGTCCACGTTGAGATCTAACGATTGCCTTAACACAAAACTGTCAGTTATTCGTTTTTTCCATTCGACATAATGTAGCAAAACTACATCGAAAGTCGTGGGCCCTTTATGGTCACTATTCTTCGAATAAATGCATTGATAGTTGAAGAAAATGAAGTACATAATACGGCAATAGTACATCTACTCCTATTGAGAAGACGATAAAAAAAATTTCCCATCGGAATTGTTTGATCAGCTCCTATCTTTACTTCTTATTCTTACCCTTTTTCAAAGACTTTATGTTTTCTTTTAACTGGAAACGAAGCTTGTTTCTCCAACGTCTTATAAAAATGTTAAAATTATCAATGCTGTATTAGTTGAACTCCGAAATAGTGGTATTCTACGCAAAGGGTTAAGGAAAGTTTGTCACGAGTTATCAAAAACACTTAAAGTATTGCTAACTACCAGATGAGAACATGTCTGGGAAGTATTATGGGATATATTATAATATACATGAAATATTTCGTTAATATGTAGAACATGAAAACAAACAAACCAACACAAACTTATTTTTGAAATATATAGTTTTGAATAGCAGACGTAAAAAAATAAATGTAATTTAATAAATGATTAATAAAGGAAAGACAGAAATAATTTCCCTTACAACCTGATAATTTAAATCAAAATTTTTTACTTCCAAATTCCTCCTTTTGTAATACCAAACTACCACTATTAGAAAGTAAGTAAGCATTAAAGCAATAAATAATAAATAAAGCCATCCATTTATACTTTTGCTGTCGAACGTTGTATTTATTGTTATCTTCTGCAATACTGCTTGGCCGCCACGTTGTCGGGAGGATAGCGATTGCAAGATATAACTACAAGGGGGTTGAACAATTCTTGCCTTACCGCACAATGGCTTCTGAGCTTCCGGTGGAACGTCGTTTTCAGATCTTCTGTAAGATAAAGGTCCTCCAAGAGCCACAGCAGGTGTCATGTGAGGAATCGCCGGGCTGTTGCTGGAGTTCAGTCTTCTGATGTCCCCGACTTCGGGAGTCAGGGAGGCGCAGAAAGGTCTCATGCCCAGCACTGTGGGATGCTGGGCGCTGGGCCTCAAGTGGTTGGAGCTCGCGTAGCACTGCGCGGCATCAGATGAGCTACTGACCAGTTTCGAACGTCTTCTGGGTTGAGATCGAGAGGCTCGTTCATGTTGAACAGCTGTTGAGTATAAGAGAAAAAAAGGTTAACTTCAGAATTTGAAGGTTTAGTCTGTCGCTCTATGGTCATTTGTCGCACACTTTGGCTAATTAGGCAGGAACATACAGTTTAACGTGTATTCCGAACCACTCACAAACATCCATGCTACCGACAGGACACGACATTGAGTCCCATTTTTGCAGCACTTGATTGTAAACTTTTCCTTAATATATCAATATTCATATTATGATTTTATCGATAAAGATCAAACATCTTACACCAGTAGCATTCATACAATTACAAAACCTCTTTTATATACTTCATGCTGAAAGAAGATTCGCTGGATGAATTTCTGTGTTTAGTTTGTTTTGTAAGAAAAACACCTATTTTTAATTAATTAATTTAATTTTTATAGTGTTATCAGTTTAACTATTAAACTGATGTTAAGATGACCATTTGCTATTTAAAAAATGTTTACTTTAATTTTTATTATATGTTAAGATTTATTTATATTTCTATACATAAAATCAATTAGCTTCCCTTATTTTCACTCTAAATAACAAATATATTATTGATACTCAACAAAAATTTTGAGTATCCATTATTTATTAAAAATTCCATTATTCGAAGACGATAGAACTCTAATGTTATTCTTTAATAAAGGAAATTTTATCTTTATATTTATTTTATCAAGAAACTTATTTTTAATACAGCGACAAAAATTTAAGACATAAAATACCTCAAAATATGAAATTTAACAGAAACAAATACAATGATAGACAAAAAAAATCTTGAAGAAAACATTTTTCTTTTGCCTAAGTCGCCAGCATAATGGATTTCTATATAATATATGAATGACTAATCGAGTTATTTGGTTTTTCCATTATAAATTGCTTTATATTTATCCAGAATATGAGAAATCAATATTGTTTTTTAAAAATATAAATATTAAAAATATTTCATCTAAAATGAAACATGCATATAAAATTTCAATGTCATTTGAAATTTTTAACAATTTTAGACAGAACATTTCTCATAATTATTTTTAATTAATTTATTAGACACATAAAAATATTGACAATAGGAAGAAGATATATTTTTATATTTAAAAAAGAATATGATAATTAATGTTACCTTATTAAAAAAGATAATATAACAATGATTTATATTACTATGTTAAAAAGAACACGGACACACACACACAAAAAAAAAAGATGTTAAAAATTAACATTTTAATTAAAAATTGCTAAAAAATAAATCTAACTTTCTTAAATTAAATATTTAATGTAAAAAAAAATTAAAATAAGTGATAACAAATGGCATGAATTATTGAACTCTTAGATGCTTTAATTTTATTTAATTTTTCATTCATCATAAAGTTACAAGTTTATTTAATAAAAATAATTCGAATTCTTTGATGATTTTTTTTTATGCACACTAAATAAAATTATAATAGATGCAGAGATAAAAAAAAAAAATTGATATAATTTTTTTAGTTTTGCCCACAATTTTTTTCATATATAATTATTTTTTTCATTTATTTTGTAAATATAAAGCACATATGGTGAAAGCAGATAAAAAAGTACAAACTTTTGTATTTTTAAAGTTACAAAACCTAAAGATATAGACGAAAATTTCTTTATTATATGTAGAGAGAAGATGTCTCAAAAATACAAAATTTTTTAAAATGTACCTGAAAAATCAAAAAGGAAACAAAGATCAATGAACTACACATTATCTTCTCGAAAGGATAAAATTTCGTCTAATTATTTTTTTGATTGAGAAATATTAAATATATATATATATTATTTTTTATTTTCTATCTACGAACTATGTATGCAATGATTAACCATAACAATGCTGCAACGCTTTGAAAAATTCTAATTTCATCAGCACCTACTGCCATCTAGTGGTCAGAATTTCGTACATTCATTTAGGCTATATTTGCAAATTAATTATGATGTCATCTTAAGTAGCAATTAATTTTTTTTACTACCTTGAAAAATTTAGCTAATTAAAAATTATAAAAAAAAGAAGAAAAAAAAATACATATAATTTATTATTGTGTCATTTAATTTCTTCAATATTTGAGAAATAAATAATAATAATTTGTGAAATAAATAAAGTTTTTATAAAATTAAATGTATTTTTGTAATTCTATAAATAACAATGTTAATTTGCGTAAACAATTAAAAAGAAATTTTTATTATTCAATAGTTAAGTATATATTCAATAAAGAAATGCTTACACACAATGAATTGTTAATGCTCAATTTATAACGAAACAAAAATTGTCTAAATAATGTTTATTGTTGAATTCTTTCTATTGAAAGTATGTATCATAATTATTAGTTTAAATTTCTTAAAATGCTTTATAACTGTTATTTGTGCTATTTTTAATTTTTGAAACTGTCTTTTAATAAATTATTCATTCTTATAAAAGTGCATAAAAATAAAATTTTATCATACGTATTTTAAATTGTTTGAAAATATAATTATCACAAAATTATTGACGTACAACATAATCTAAATATTATTTCAAAATTAATTGCTGAATTATACTTCTAAAACATAAAAATATAGAGAAATACAACATTTTCTTAACGAAGGTATTCAATTTCATCGCTCAAATGTACGAGTAGTCGTGGCCGAGTGGTTAAGGCGATGGACTAGAAATCCATTGGGATCTTCCCGCGCAGGTTCGAATCCTGCCGACTACGGGTTGGCGTTTCCATTTTTTGTTCGTACTGTTACAAAGAATGGAAACGTTTATTAAACTTACAGAAGTGGTTTTCTTTTATAGGGTTTTTTTTCTAAATTTTTTTTTATTCGATATTTATTGGACATTGATAAAAAAGAAATTCAAAATGGCCACAAACATATAGGCGAAATGTATTCATTGTATATATGATGTTACTTTAAAAAGCGATATCATAATATAATTTTTTTTTTCTTTATGTAATATTTATTTTTAATTAACTCACTTAAAAATTATTTTTATCATACAGAAATTATATTTTATCAGATGTATTTTAATAATAAAATTTTTTAAGTTTCTTCATTTATATTTACATGAAACAAAATATATTTTAAAATCTATTTATACCAATGTATAAAAAAATGTTAGCATGATTTTTTTGTACAATAGTTAAAATATCTTACAATGCTTTCTTTGTGAAATATTAATTTATATACCTACAACGTTTTCAACATTTAATTTTTGACAAAGCTTTATAAAAACATTCAGTTTTTTTTTTTTAATTTATGTACAAAATTGTTTCAAATTTGTTTTGAAACCTTACATTAAGTGATTAAATTATTCCAAATAATTACAATATATTTTTATCAACAGATTTTAAATTCAAATCAGGAATAGCCATCAAATTTTCTAACTTTTTTCTTGAAAAAAAAAATTTTTTTTTCAGTTTAAATTTTTTATTAATAATTTTTTACTAGTTACTTATGTAGAAATGCTGATAAAAGCTTTAATAACACAACATTAAATGTCGATTGAAAAACAAGTTTAGGAATTTTTTTTATATTTATTCAATATTATATATATATTATATTAATGCTTTATAATTGTCAGATACTTTAAAAATATTACTCGATATTCTAAATCTGATTTATTTTAAAAAATATATTTTCAGAAGGATCGGAAATTAAATTAAAATTACCTCCTATGTATATAATCGCCCACGGGTTAAAAAAAAAGAAAAATTTTAAAGTATATTATTAATGATGTATATTATTAAATAAAAATAATAATTATAAAGATTCTTTAAAAATTACACAAAAAATACATTTATTAAGTTTTGGTAGTGATAAATGAATTATATTTTTTGGATTCAATTTGTAACTTGTTTTTCTGATAAGTTTCATAAATATTATTCGAAAATATTTTTTTAATTTAATTATATATGAATTTTCCACAATTTATTTGATGAAAATCAAAAGTTTTGAATGAATAAATGTCAGAAAAGTTGATGGCAAAAATTATCGGTTTGAGGAAGAATAATATATGTTTTTACCCATAAAATGATAACAAATAAAATAATTCTTTAAAATAGTTTCAAATAAAATAGTTTCTTTATTTGTTTACCCATAAAATGAATAATATATGTTTTTACCCATAAAATGTATGGGTACTGTTTTGGGGAGAGTGGATCAGCGATGTCCTGGACTACTTTCAAAGTTTCTTATTGGTTTATTTATTTTAAATTTCTTTCAAAAGCTATTCTTATTGGTTTATTTAAATTACTTTCACGTGCCTTTTTATTCAATTTTTTTTTCGCGTGTTACTTTTAGAAAATCGTTTGGACTTTAGTTTTATTTATTTATTTTGAATTTATTTATTTATTTTTTATTTTTTTTACTTGCGTTTTTATAAAATCGTTTGGAATTCTATAGTTTTTTTATTTTATTTTATTTTATTCTTTTTATTTCTTTTAAGTGTTTTTTTTTATAAAATAATTTGGAATTCTATAGTTTTCTCATTTTTATTTAATCTGTTTTCACTACTGAACCATAATTGATGAACATAAATTATTGCTTGAATATGATTTATTGGTATTATTTCTTTCTTTATTTGTTTATGATTGCTGTTATGCGCTTTGTTCTTACATTAAATTCTAAATTTTATTGCTAACCTGTATATCGAACCCGACTATTAAATTTAAAATTTTAGATGAATTTTTATTTTTATTTTGTGTATGTATTTAAATTACTAAGTGAGTAAGTGATTTTGCATTAATTCAAATTACACAATCAAAGGTTTATAAATTTCCTGTGATTATTCACTGAAAAAAATAACTAAAAATAATAATAAAATGGAAGTTATTTATTAAAAAATAATTTCCTATTGTAATTTAATAATAAATTATTAAATAACTAATGAATTTAATTTTAGACTTAGATGCATAAAATTAATTATTAAAAATTTATTATTCAGTTTATTTGTTATTTTTATCTGTTTTTTTTTTTAATGAAAATAAAATAAAATAATTTCTTTTTAGAATACTTATAACATGATTCGCAATCAATTGATATGTATATGCACGTTTCAAAAATAACTAAGAAATATCTAATTTTTTAAAATTATAGTGGGAAACTGCTTTAGTTAACGATATGAAAAGCGACTCAATTAGTGGTAACTATAAAATAAAATTCAAGTTAATAATCCGTGATGAAAATAGCTTAACTCTTTTTATCTTGAGTAAAATTATTTTTATAAAATTTAAAGGATAAATATAAAAATAAAAAATTATTTTTAATTATTTACTTCCTAAAAAATATTAAAATATTTGTTACATTAAATAAAGCAGGTAGAGAATTTTTAGTTTTTTTTAAAAGCAATTTTGTAACTAAAAATTAAAGAATCGTTCATTTATGTATTCTTATATAACTAGTGACTTGAGCAAGAGCATTTTTATAAATTTTTTAACGAAGGCGTTTAAATAAATTATATTTTACATTTGAATTTATTTTTTATTTAATTATAGTAATTTGATTGATATAAATTTTTATTTAAAAAATGTCTGTTTTAAAAGTCATTAAACCGAAATATGAAAAATATTAAAAGGAATAAAAATCGGACACTCTGTAATGTTACACATAAAGATCGAATTCTTACTAACAGACTGCATTTTTTTTTATTGCACAAAAAAGTAAGCCAAAAATAGCTAAAAATCATAATAAAAAAGTATTAATAATTTTTAATTAAATGAAAACAAAAAATTTTGTTGTAAAATTGCACTTTTAAATTATTTATTTGTCTGCATTCATTGGTATTATGTTCATATGAAAATACAAGTAATTTTCGATATTAAATAAAATATTTTATGGAATTATAATCTATTACGTATTTATTATACAAAAAATTTACATATTTAACAAAAAATTTCTTTTTTTTTCTAAAGTTTCACACTTTTTTCTATAGCCTGAAAATAACAAAAAATTAAAATTAATTCCTATAAAATTCTAATTTTTAATAGTAAGTTAGCGTTAAAATAAAATTAAGGCTTCAAAAAAGCCAAGGATTCAATAATCGACCGTTTTCATCTAGTTATTTTTAATTGTCAAATTTTATTTACTTGAGTAAATAAATGTATAAATGTATTAATAATTAAATAAATAAATGTATAATAGTAGTAATATTCTAAATAAATGTATGGGCCTGATGGGCGAGTGGTGCGCACGGTGCCACAGGTTCGAGTCCCGACGGTGCCATGGATGCTTGTAGTGGTTCGAAATCCACTTTAAACCATAGGTCCCGGTCTAATATGACCGTCCATGGTCCACTATAGGGCTGTTGCGCCAATGATGATGATGATAAAATAAATATATAATAATAACTAAATAAATGTATTAATAATTTTTTTAAAAAATTATTGTAGAAAAAATTTATTTATAATTATTTACTGTAAAAATTTTTACTTCAAAAAAATTTTTTGGTGGTGCCCGTGCATTAATATATTTTTTATCCGTTTCAAGTGTTATGCTATTATGTACATTATAAACGGATTTTATACTTTTTTTTCTTTTCATTTTAACTACAAAAATTTGGCTATAAATCTATGAAAAAACCATGTTCTTATAATAATAATAACAATACTATCCTTTCATTTAGCTCAATGTTAAATGAATATTGTACGATTACGAAATACCATTGAGGATAGACCCCTTAACCTCCTCATCTTAATTTATATATATGTCCACAATTTTAAAAGGCTGCTTAAATGTTATGATATAGTCCGACTAGCTATCCCCGTGGAAAACAAAATGTTAATATAATTCGAGTGAAATTACAGTTGAACCACTGAATCTTGATGTTCAAAGTAATAATAATAAATAATAAAGAAAATTAAAAGTGGGCCTTAACATTAAAAATTCCTTCAATAAATCTTATTTGAACTAGACAATATAGAACTAGCTGTATAGTAATTTTATCTAGAATTGAGAAAGATAAAAAGAAAAGAAAGACTCTTTCTAATGCAGCTGACAATACTTAGACATATATCTTTATGCAATAAACAAGGGCTGCCCAAAGTTACTCATTTAGCACAATGCCGGGGGTACCTGTACTTTGAAGATATGCTATAGAAGCGAATAACACTACCCCCACAACACTCGCTACGATTCTTTTAGACTGGTACCTACAGTTTAAAGTGAATTCCGAACCACTGCGGCACCGCCGCAGCGGCATCTGCATCCACATCTGCGGCACCGCCGGGAATTGAACTCGAAACTTGTGGTATTGCGCACCAGACATTCGGCCATCAGACACTCAGAAAAAAATAAAGAAAGAAGGAGGGGGGGATGGGGGAGAGAAAAAAGAACCTGCAAATCCTTGTGTTAGAATTTTAACGTATCGTGGGTTTTTAGTTATTTATTAACAGAAATTCAACTGGCAACTGGTGTACCGATTACGAAATACCATTGAGGATAGACCCCTTAACCTCCTCATCTTAATTCATATATATGTTCACAATTTTAAAAGGCGGCTTAAATGTTAGCATAAGGCACAAGATAAAGTTTAAAAAAATTAAATATTTGGTACTCTAAATTTAAAAAATAAAAATAAATAAAAGTAAGATTAGAAAATAATATAAAAGTTAGAATCATTTAAGTTTAAATTCGGTACAATTAGGAGAAAGAAAACACAACTTCTTTTTGTTTAAAAAAATTCCTGATTTAAAGTTACAATTTCATAAAAATCTATTGCAATTATTTGAAATAATTTAATCACTTAATGTAAAGTAAACTTAAAAAAAAAAATCTGAAACAATTTTGTACACCAGTAAAAAAATACTAATGGTTTTTATAAGACTTTAAAGATTAATTATTGAAAACATTATAATTATTAAATTAATATTTCAAAATGAAAGTACTGTAAGATATTTTAACTATTGTATAAAAAAAATCATCTTTTTTTTTTATACATTGATAATAGATTTTAATATATATTTTGTTTCATGTAAATATAAATGAAGAAACTTTATTAAAAAATGTAATGTTAAATGTTAAATGTATTTTAATAATAAAATTTGAAAATTTTATTATTAAAATACATCTGATAAAATATAATTTTTGTATGATAAAAAAAATTTTTTAAGAGAGTTTTATTAAAAATAAATATTATATAACGAAAAAAAAAAAAAAAATGCTATATTAAGATATCGCTTTTTAAATTAGCATCTTGCATACAATGAATACACTTCGCCTATATGTTTATTGCATTGTGAAAGAGGCCATTTTGAATTTCTTTTTTATCAATGTCCAAAATGTAGATATCGGAAAAAAAAAAAAAAAAAAAAAAAAAACCAATAAAAGAAAACCACTTCTGTAAGTTTAATAAACGTTTCCATTTTTTGTAACAGTACGAACAAAAAATGGAAACGCCAACCCGTAGTCGGCAGGATTCGAACCTGCGCGGGAAGATCCCAATGGATTTCTAGTCCATCGCCTTAACCACTCGGCCACGACTACTCACAGAAATTCAACAAAATTCTGAATTAGTATAGATAAATTCCATGTTAATATCTTTCCAATTTTATACCATGCAAAAGAAGGTTAAATTCTACATCAAAATAATAATAATAATAAATTTTTAAAAAAAATTTTTAATATAAAAAAAAAGTAGGAATTGATTAAAAATTTTTTTTTAATATAAAAAAAAAAATTTAAGTCAATTCCTACTTTTTTTTCATTCTAATGCAGAAAGTCCTTTATAAATAATTATCATTCATTTTTTTAAGTTTATCTGGCGCCATCTATTGGCAGGTATATGCAACTTAAATCCAAACAAAAAAACTAAAATTAATTAATTAAAGGTAATGAATAAATTAATATTTGAAAAAACTGTATAAACATCCAGTGTCATCCACTACAAGTTCAAAAAAAATGTATTTGAACTTGAGTGGATGAATAAAAAGTATTTTATGAACGATTGAAAATTTGAACAAGATATATATAGGGAGTGTGTGAGCTAATAGAAGGAATTGAAAAAAAAAAGAAAGACTCTTTCTAATGCAGCTGGCAAATACTTACACAGACATATTTATGCCATAAGCAAGGGTTGCCCCGACGTAAATCATTTAGCACTACCCAGGGGGCACGTGTAGCTTGAAGATATGCTACGGACGCAAGTAACACTACTATTCTAACAACACTCTACGATCCTATTAGACCACTACTACTAGACCACCACCACCACCACATCACTGAGCCTAGAGCTGAGTTTCCCCTTTACAGTTTGGAAATGATGTGGGTGAGAAGAAATCTGATTGGGCTCTGTAACTCTCTACGGTCATATGAGACCGGAACTTACGGCTTACAGTGGATTCCGAACCACTACAAACATCCATGGCACCACCGGGATTCGAACCCAAAACTTAAAAACCAGCGCCAGACACTCGATCATCAGGCACCTCCCCCCCTTCCCCAAAATAAAAAAAAAAAAAAAAAAATAAAAAAAAAAAAAAAAAAAAACACACAATGAAAGAAGGGAAAAAAGAAAAAAAAAAAAAGTCATACAAATCCTTGTGTTACAATTTTAACATGCAGGTTTCTATTTATTTATTTATTTTTTTTTAACCAGAATGTCAAAAAAACTCTGAATTACCATAGATAATTCTATGTCAAAATAATAGCAGTAATAAATTAAAATTAAAGTAATTATATATTTTATATATATATATATATATATGTGTGTATATATATGTGTGTGGGCGGGTGATTATTTATAATATCATTTTTTTAACCTCATCCTAGAGCAGGGATGGGCAAACTACGGCCCGCGGGCCAACTTCGGCCCTCCGGATGGTTCTATCCGGCCCGCGGATAGAATTTCAATTTGCCGGTCCGAGTCAAATTAAAAGAAATATATATTTATATATTATACATCTATCTCTTTTTCTACTTCGATTAAATGTTTTTTTTATTAAAAAAATAATTATTTTTTATATTATTAGGTTTATCGGCTAAATTGAAAGACGAATGAAGAGAAGCTTAAGAATTGTGAAGATAGCTTGAAAAAACTGCATTTTGAGTTCGAATGCAGATTTCAGGATTTCAGTGCCATTCAAACAGAATTGGATACTTTTACCATGCCTTTCAACGTAAATTGGGAAGTAGTGAGGTCAGATTTGCAGGTTGAATGAATTGAGTTGCAATCTAACAATCCTCTCAAGCAGTAGTTTCTAAATGTGCCAAAATTAGATTTATACAAATCATTATTCGAAAGTAAGTTTCCCAAATTGAGTATCTCAAGTATTCAATAATAAATCAGTGCGATGTTTGCTTCATCTTATATATGTGAACAAGTGTTTTCAACTATGAACCTTAGAAGGAATTATTACAGAAGTAGATTGACAGATGAGCATTTAGCCTTGTTCCTTAGAATCAGTCCATCTCACTTCGAACCCCCAATATAAGGAACTTTTAAAAATGAAATCGCAATTTCATTCATCTCGTTAACATATTTAAATTGTAATATTACTTGTATATTGTTTTTTAAATTTTAGAAAAATTTATCTTGGCCCGCCAAACTTCTTTTTTTCTTCGATTTTTGGCCCGTGACAGAAAAAGTTTGCCCATCCCTGGCCTAGGGCCTCAAGATGAAGAGGGGCCTACATTCAAATTGTTTGCAAAATTAGAATGACACTATTTTTAAAAACAGTAACACTGAAACGAAAATAAGGAGAAATTATGAAATAAATTTGTCTGAATTGAATTTGCTTTAATCTTCGATGTACTGAATGTATTTAATTTAATTAGATAGAAAATAGGATAATTTTTAGTGCATATTTTATTTTCGTAGTCAAAGATTTTTGTTATTTGAATTTTGTTTCTTTGTAAATGTTGTATGTCATGTTTGATGAGTTATTGTTACAAGTACTCTATAGGGTGCTAAGAATAAATGTCCAAATAAGTGTTCTCGACTTTTTTTTTTATTTATTAACCGTGCTAAATTTTTTATAAAGATTAGTACCAATCACAGTATGTTTCAATTAACATTGATATATATCACAGTAATGATGTATTTTATTATTATCTCTCATGTAATTTACAAACTTAAAAATGGGAGGTGAAAGGGCCTCATAAGTGGAATAGCCTAGGGCCTCTTTTCTTCTAAATCCGGCTACTATAGATAAATTTGATGTTAATATCTTTCCAATTTTATAATTTTATACCACGCAAAAGAAGGGTATATTCTACGTCAAAATAATAATAAGAATATTAAATTAAAAATAAATAAATTTATATATATATATATATTTATAATATTATATTTTTAGTGTCATCCCAGGGATTTCACAGCTTCGGATATTGAAAGGGATCTCTTGAAGAACCCGTCTGCGATAAGTCTCATGATGGGTGCGGAAAGCAAACCCTTTTCCCCACGATTAAAGATTCCACCCCCGTCTCTGTGTGAAATGGCCGATATTTATCTGATTAGTGTTAAGTGCAAAATCAGGTCGGCTCCGCAGACGAGTCGCAAATCCGATTGGGAGAGCAGCATCTGGTCTCCGGATTTGTCACTCTATCCGGCCTGGCCCCTTACCCAAGCTTTTATCTCCGTCTGCCTTAAACACAACACCTATACGATTCAAACAAGACCTGTCGACTTTTTCCCTCTTCCGCGAAGGGTTGCCGCAGATTTGTGTTGGGTGGAAAAGGAACGGTCGCCAAACGCAGCCGTCCGGAGCAGAAATTCGTGCCAAATTGCGAGTGAGGAATATTTTACCCTACCGAAAAAATTCATTTTTAAATGAAAAATGAATGTCCCAATTTTAACGTTCCCGAATACATCACATTTAATTTCAAACACGACGATATCTAGTATCTATCTATCTCTGTATATATGATGACTTTGATGGATTGATTTGAATGACAATGACCCCCCCATATTTATATAGAGTGAAAACGAATTTTTTTTTTTTTTTTTTTTTTTTTTTTTTTACATTCAATGTAATATTTTTAACGTCAAAGGTGATTTAATATGTTATATATCAATTTGTATTATATATTTATTATTATTAATATGTATTATATATCAATTTATACAAAATCCTTTGGAATATTCAAATATTTAATAAATTAATGTGTAATTTAGTATTTTATTAACCATTATACAATAATGCAATACACGCTCAAATTGTTTTATCATAAGAAAATCGAAAAAATAGATGAAATATAAAATATATAAAAATTAAAATCATTTCACAAATTTCAATTTATCATGTGCGAACATACTTTACTGAACTAATACACATGGGAGTATACCAATGTTCAATAACCCAAGAAATGTATGAAGCAATTGGTCAGCGTACTACAAAGCGCTCTGCACGTTAGTGTTCCGCTTATTTATTTGGTAATTGTTTTCCCCTGCAGTTTCTGCCAAGTCCGCTCCTAAACAAACCAAATGGATGATGTGGTTATAAACTGCTGATATTTTGGCTATTCCATTTGGTTCTGAAAATAGATTTGGCAAAATCGGAACCCTGAAGTGCAGAATCCCCACAAGAGCTATCCAATTCAATAGCGACAGAATGTAACAAAGTTTAGTAACTCTATAGAACTTTATGAAGAAGCGGTTGTTCAAATGCGACGATTAGACAGAGAAGTGTGTTAAGTGATGGTCAAATTAGCTTTTTCTAAACACAAACTAATCCTTAGACACCGTTTTGGGGATATTGAAACAATAATCTGTTTATAATTTGAAAGTTGTGCAATTCAACATGGACTATATTTTGATATAGGTCAATTGTTATATTCAGTAATACATATTTCGTGCCAGTCTTAAAACACTCATGAATAAAATCACGTGAAAATCAGCGTTCATTTTTTAATAAAAGTGTTTGAAATGAAAGTTTCTAATGTTGCGCGAGGAGATGAATCTGTTTTAAATAAGAATTTATATTGTAAGGCATTCTAAATATTTTTAATTAATTCCATATCCTGACGATTTCCTCCTGCTCTGATTTTCTCTGCTCTGCTCTTATTACCCACAACTGTCTAGATGAAATAAGTTCGCTTAAGCTATTTTTACTCCTAATTTGACCTTTGCTCATTATGTAAATTTGACCTTTGCTTATTATTTATTTATTTTTTGATTACATGCAACTGATTTCATCAACATCTACACTTTTGAAATGTTTGTTATTTTTCATTTTATAATTTTATTAAATAAATATTTCTTTCTTTTTTTAAAAAAAGGCATTTAATTATCTATTTTTCTTATTAACTCAAAGGGCATGAGACCACCGCTATGTTTCAACATCTAACAATGAAGGAGCTAGTGGACGCTACGCGGCCTAGGATCTCCGAATCAATCTACAATAAGAGAAATTGCAAGACCTATTTTATTTTATAACTTCACTTTTTGGAAACGCCACAGACTTCTTAACAGGACAACATCATGTTCGTGATAATTTTTTTTTTTTTTTTTAAGACAAAAAAAGCCTTGTATAGGATAACCTTGTCTGAAATAAACTTATTAATAACTTAAATACATTATAAGAACGAATTAAATCTTTCGAATTTTTATTTAAAATATTAATAAATGAAGTTAAAGTTTAGAAATTACCCGCAAAGAGTCTAATTACATGAAAAAGAAAATCTAAATAGACATTTTTAGTTTTAGTAAATTTTATTAGAAAAAAATATCGGTGTAATGTCTAAATTATCGCTTGTTGAATAACTATTTGCAAATAAAAATAATTAGACAGTAAAATATAAATAAGTCTGGATAATATAACATTTAAAATATTATTAAAAAAGAGCACCACATAAATTTCAAATATTTATAATTTTAATATATATATATATATATAATCACACCAAATGGCAGCAGAGACAATAATGACAATTATTTACTTAAAAATCAATAATGACAATTTTTTTTATCAGATTTTCATCAACACACTAGATAAAGAAATAGCGAATTCAATAAAATAAAATTAGGATGTTAGGTGTTATTTTTAAATTATGCTGGAATATACATACATACATACATACATAAATTTAAATATATTTATTATTGTTTAGATAGATCATTGACAGTATTCTAATTTAAATAATTTTTTTGTTGCGAATTTTGTAAACTTATATTACAATATTGTATTTTTTTCATGAAAATGACATAAGAGGTCATAAGTTTACCTTTATTAACACGTTGAATACCGATAATTTATGTAAATATTGTGGACAGATTTGTAGAGAGTCTTATGAGTTCAGTATGTTTACTCTGAATAAATTTTGTCACAGTCTGGTTGGAAGAAATAAAAATTAACTTTTCAGTTTACATCTTAGCGTTTTTGCATTACTACGGATACAGTTAATTAAATTATAATATAATTTAATACATAATAATTTAATACATAATAAATTATAATATAATTTAATAAATGCTAATTTAATTTTAAACGAAGATTTCCTGATAAAAATTCGAATTTGCTAAATACATGAATATGGATTCAGATAAAAACCAATGTGGATAAATAAAATGAATATGATAATGGATATGGATAAAACCTGTATAGACAAATGAAATGGATATGGATGTGGATATGATAATGGATATGGATAAAACCAATATAGACAAATAAAATGGATATGGGTATGGTTATGGATATGAATAAAACCAATAAATATTTAAATAATACAAATGTAGTAAAATTGATGCAGCATATGTGACAATTTAATGGCGATTCGAAGTTCGCTGCATAAGAAAATAACAACACTGCTTTTTTGACTGAAAAGAATGTAGCCAAAATACAAGTATAACTATAGGGGGGGCGAGGGGGAATTGAATTTTAAGATGATCCAATATATTTTATGCTTAACATTTTCAGATTTTTTTTTAAATTACTTTTTTTAAACATTTTTTTAAGACTTTAGTGGATCTCATAATTCAACTTGACTGCCTGATAGCCAATTGGGTAGTGCTCTCGCCTTTGATGATTCAAGTTCGAATCCTGGCGGTGTTTGTGAGTGGTTCGGAATCCACTTTAAATTGTAGGTCTACTTAGCCAGGACCTAATCTATATGTGTACAAAATGACTGTAAAGCGACAAACCAAACTAAACCATATTCAACATATGTATGCTATTTATGCATGAATTAGTTTTGAAAGATTTTCTTATCCAACCTCAATTCTTATTATTCTTTAAGCAAATTCTTAGCTAAAATCAATAAAAAATAATAACAATTCAATGATCTATCGATTTGCCATTCTGATAGATAGAAAAATTTATTTTAACACCATATTTAAATAAAAATGAAATTCAAAATGAAGTAACAGAATTAAAGAGATACAATTTTTTGCTTACAGCTTCTCAAAAAATAAATAAATAAATAAAAATAATAAACATGTGATCAGATCTTTTACTATGATAATGATAATGATAGTAAAATAATTGATATTTAAATGATAATCATATTTTTAAAATCCAAAAAATATATACACCTTTATACAAAGAACAAGCACTAATCTATGGCATTATTATTAACTGAAAAAAAAATTTTAAGAAATAATTTAAGTTCTATAACGAAACATCACAGTTAATGTACAGTATGAAAATGAAATAATGATTTTTAACATTAAAACTTAAGTACTGATTTTTTAAAGCATTAATCAATTGTTACTGGTTTGATTATTAAGTAGTCCTTTAAAACTTTTAAAAATATAATTGTTATTAGAAAATTCTTTATTTTTCGAAAATTATTTTTCTTACTTCTTACTTTACTTTTAAGCTTTCAACAATTATTTCCCATTTATATGAATATAAAATTTTTTAAAACAATTTATTTTTCATGACAACTTTAATTAAAAAAAAAAAAAAAGAAAGAAAGAATATATCTCAACCAAAAACCTATGCAGGCAAAAAAATTTCATTAAGGAAGATAACACGCCAAATGTGGCAACCCTTTCTCAAGATAAAGAAGGCAATCGAGAGGCGTGGCTTGTGAATGGAGTGGCGGTCACGGAGATCGATGGATTGACCAATTAGAAGTATGGGCAGGTGCGGTTTTCTCACAGGGGCGCGCTCTCGAACAAGATGGTGTATTGAAGGTGCTTTTTGCCCTTTGGGAACCAGCGACTTCGGCGAGGATCAGATTTTCAGTTCCGAAATCGAAATCGTATTTTATTAAATGGTTAACAATAAATTGAAATTGAAAATTGTGATTTTTATTTTAATTATCAAACGATTAGAAGAGTTTCAAAATGCAGAAATCAATTATTGAAAATTATTGTAATAATAACAAAAATAACAATATTGAAGATAAGTTGTTGTTGCTCTTGTTATCCAAAATCTACGATCCTAAAATTTTGATAGTGTATATGAAACATAAATACAGCATAATTTTCTAATGAATAATATGTAGCCTCTCACAGTCCGTGAACTGAAATCGTGACAAAAATTAATATATATACTATGTAATAAAATGTTATTAGAAAAAAATAATATTTTAGGTAAACATTTTGAATTTTACATCAAATATATTTTACATGCAATATTTGTAGATTCAATCTTCGTTTAGTAACACTATAACAATTGTAATACTTAGCCTCCAAGAATACTTCCTTCTAGAAGTCAATTCTTTTCCTTTGTATGGGTGAAAAGGTAACCTGACTGTCGTTGCAAGGCGATAATATCATGTGTCACGATTGCCATCGAGTCTCCTCGATTGTGAAAGTAGTGACTACAATGGATGCTACCAGCAGATTCAAATCTGAGCTTTTCTGCATGCTAATTACGCACGTTACCACTGGACAAAAAGTTAGATAACTTGCCGTTTGCAATGTGAAAATAGGTGAAATCTTTAACAAATGATACGAAACATTTTTTCGGCACATATGGTATAAGTATAAACAGCTGATTTTGAATTTTTTTTGGTACGGATCTGTTCGAGCAATAGAAACCATGAAATGATCGATCTTCTGATTCGTAATTTGGCAACAAGCTTTACTGTAGTCTGGCTGATCGTTGGTTTCGTTTTTTTTGGTTTTTAATCCAAGTTTATTATGTGATTTAATTACTTTTAAACTTTTAATTACTTTTAACAATTCTTATCGTTTTCATTTAAAAATAAAATATTAGCCAATAAAGTTACACCCGACACTTTTTGATCACAACAATTTATCATTATATATAATTTTTATATTATCAATCATCATCATCATGATTATTATATATCATTAAGTAAATTATCTAAAAAACGTATTTGTCGATATTGATATGGAAAGCATAAATCCTCGGACGAGTAAAAAAAAAAAAAATTAGTGTGCGAACATTCCAAGAGATGGCGCCATCTGTATTTAATCCACAACATATTGCGTTACACTTTTGAATCTGGTTAATTACATGTTTAAGAAGACCTTTTTAATATTTTAAAAACAAACAAAAGTTGCTCACCTTCTTTTCTCATGCAGACTGCGAGGCACTTCTTCAGCCTGCAGGCCTGACACTGGTTCCTGCGTGCGACGTCCACCACGCAGCGCCCCTGCTCCTTGCACGCGTACTCCAGGTTGCGACGCACGCTGCGCTTGAAGAAGCCCCTGCACCCGTCGCAGCTGGGCACGCCGTAGTGACGCCCCGACGCCTTGTCGCCGCACACGCGACACGACACCTCCGCCTTCTCGCTCATGGCCCTGCGGAACACGAGGCATTCTGTTTTAAATAATGCACATTAGTACCTTTACATAAGCATTAGTTGCACCATAAAACCCTTTATAAACTGTTTCTTATATTCAAAGAGTATTGGATGATATATATATATATAACACAGCAATGATGAAGTAGAAACACCCTATAATGGAATATGATGGCGTTCTCTCATAGTGGATACATAGACATTTACTCTCTGCTGTACTGCATCATACACATTGGTTACTACATCACACACTACTTTACTACATCATGCACATTACAACATCACACACTTTATTAGATCATGAATATAAGTTGGAAAAAAGAGTATTCTTGTGTGAAGCTGGATTTCTCAAAGTTACATGATTTGCGACCAAAGTGGAGTATTTTAGCTAATGCCAGGTACATGAAATTAAATAAATGTAATTGCTGCAATTCAAATGTCCAGCACATTTGAACTACAGCGAAATATAATAGCATTTTTTCATGTGAATGGAATCGAAATTTATCGGCAGAAGTTGTGTAAAAGAATTCCATTTTTTTTTGTACAAACTGGAATTCTTGATTATGACAAAAATAAATAAATAAAAAAATATAAAATAAAAAATGTATAGCTCTTTTCCAAGCAACACATATCTAAAACCATTTCCATAATTGTACCCTTTTTTCTACAATTCCTCTTTTTACAACACACGATTTTACGTTCCCTGTTTCCATAATTAGAAATCTAAACCAATTCCATAATTCAGATGATTGACATGTTATGCATACTACTGATTTGGTCTGTCGCTCTACTTTTGGGCAGTTAAACCGGGACCTACAGTTTAACGTGGATTCTGTACCAATAACAAGTATCTGTGCTACAGCCAGGATACGAATCTGAAGCCGATGGTACGAATCGCCAGAACGCTAGCCAATTGGCCATCAGACCGTCATATACTATCGGAGATTATCTCTTTCCCTTTTATAAATACTGATTTATCTTTTTATAACTGGTGTTATTATTTAAATTCGTGAAATTTTTCAAACAGTTATGAAATCAACTGAAAATTCATTGGCGTCCATGTAGATGTATTTTTTATTCAAAATATAAAGACAAATAGTGAGGAGTTTGAACGCATATATACGACGCGCAGAAACTAGTAGTTCTAAAGCTGGGATTTGCTGTTCTGTAGAGCAGTGGTTCTTAAAGCAGGAGTAAGAACCCTCAGGGTGTCGCGAAAAATTTTAGAAAACTGATCCTTTTTAAATTTATTTTTATTTTCACGATAAAAGATAAACTTTTTACTTTTTGTTATTAATATTAACTATTTATTTATTTTTTAAGTGTGAAGTACTACAGCCATTTTTATTCAATTTTTAGTTCTTGTAATCATTTACACATGTGTTTCAAAGATGGTTTATTGCATTTATATATAAAAAAAATATGCTGAAAAAATTCCCAATATTCTTAACTTTTTTTTTTGCGCATTGACGATGGGCATCATAGGAAATTTTACAATTTAAAAGGCTTTCAATGAACAAAAAATAATAAAATTATTAATAATAATAATAAATTAAAATTAAAAAAAAACAAATTAAAATTTGTTTTGTAATTACAAATCAAAAAAAGGTTTTATAACCACTGTTCCGAAGGAAATAGTCTTTTAGCTTTCGCTTGGTTTATCGCTCTATCGCTCTACAACTCATAAGTTTAGTGTGCTGCGCTCAGAACTTTCATTCGCTAATGTGAACGAAGCTTTATGTAATAATCCTAACGATAGTTGTTAAACAAGAAAGTTAGTGAACAATGTGCTGTTGTTGTTTTTTATCACACTTAGTGGACAGCAACATCTAGACCAAGTCCAAGAACCCGTGTGGTCTCATTGAAGGGGGGAAAGGGGGTAGCAGCTTCTGTTGTGATGGAGTACCCGTAGGTAGAAGTCAGACTTGCCTTCGGGCTACCGAAGAAGGAGGACATTGTCTTCCTGGAGAACTACGCCTCATTTGCGTATCGTATGGGAGAAAATTCAGAAAACGCCCACCAGGTAATCTGACTCACATGCTGAACATCCCAAAAGCCATGAAGACTCCTCGTTTTTTTTAATCGGGAGTCGAGCCGCCCTCGGATTCAGCCCTATTGTGCACCAGCGGCGCACTTTGCCACTGAGCCACGAGTGGTGCTCGAAGTCGTACATGGATTTATTTAACCCTTTTCTTTATGACATTCACTCTTCAGTAATATGACGATGATTTTTAAGGAATAATGTTGTCTGCTCTAAGCCCAACGTTCTACAGTTATATTAGTCCCGAAATATAACTGTAGGAAAACATGGAACAGTTCCAGAGTTGAAAAGCGACAATATTCTATTGTGCTTTGATGTTGTTGTATACGTATTGAACTCTACGTACTTCAATATACAAAGTATGGGTAAGGAGCTCCTTTATTATATAAGATCTTTTACATTTTCATTTCGTTATGAAGCCTGTGAGCCTTTGGTACAAAAGATTTCAGATTCAAATTCTGACTGTGACATGGATGTTTGTTACTGATTCGGAATCCACGTTAAAGTGTAGGTCCCGGTTTAATTAGCCTAAAGTGTGCACATAATGTCCGTAGAGCGACAAATCAAAGCAAACTTTCATTGTTTTTTTTAAATCAAAATGGGTGAAATTGAAGACGCTTTTATTGATAATAGCCATAAAGAATCCATGGTAATCTCGAAAGTTTCGGTGATGAATCAGAGAATTATGTTATAGTTCTGATTTTGATGTGCAATTCGGACAACTAAATTTATTTTCGAATTTATAAAAAATAATAAATAAGTAAATAAACAGATTAATAAATTTATTGATCAAAATTTTACAATTGCATATTTTAGATTTTAATAAAAAAAATGTTTTGGTTGGGACTTTTATTGGAATAATAAATTCCTTTAAATGGTTAACTTAGTAGGTAAGGTAATAAATAAACAAAATTGAGGTTATTTATTACCATTATTTTATGCCCATCAATGTAACTGAAGAAATAAAAATCTAATATTGTAAAGGAACTATTACAAGGATATATGAATTTCAATCAAATTTGAAACTTTATAACTTTTGTTAGGATAAATCACCAGACATGGTATAAACATTGTTGGGCGTGTTGTTCCTTACTTTTTTCAGATAAAGAGCTATCTTACGATTTATTGACTGACCGTTTTCGGAAATAAAGGGTTAACTTTGATTTCTTGTATTAGGGGTTCGATTTTAATTCCGTTTAAACTATTTTTTTTTTTTTTTTTTTTTTTTGCATAATATTCTCCTGTCAAACGACACCTCATTTATACTGATATTTTTAAAAAATTGAGAGAATTCTGGATAGATCGCGATTATCGAAAACGTTTTAACATGATCTAGTGCTAGAATCCCTATATCCATGTACATAGGGATACATTCTTAATAAATGATTAAAAATTAAGTGCATATATGAATTTTAATCTATCACGTGAGACCCTATTTATCGAATTCCAGGACTTGATTATGCAATGGCAAGTAATGATTAACTTCCATAAACACTAGTTTTCATTATTTGACGTTTTGCAAAGGTTAAAACAGTGGTGATTTCGAAATATGTTACACGCAATGTCATTTATTGAATTCTAGAGTGAATGTTAGTCATGCTACAGTTTAAAACAACTATTCCTAAAAGCACCTGCATTTGAAGTCAGCTTCAAAGAAACATTTATTGAAATAACAACATTTTTTTTTCAGAGCTGTTAGAGTGATAATATTTCAGTGGCTAATAGAAAACAAACTAGTGAAAGCATGCATATATTTTCAGATTTTGTCACTTATTTATTTTTATGGGGGCCACTACATTGAATATTTGCTAGATATATCGAGTTTACGCATGATAAAAAATAAATAAAGTTTATTTGTCTCATAACAAGTAATTAGACAATTTCCACCATAATGAACTAATATTACCAAACATCTTATTAAGTCTATTACCAAAATCGCCAATGTCGCCAAGTCTATTACCAAATTTGTCCTTCTGCCATCTACAGTGTGATTTGGCAAATTTTTGAAGAAGGAAAGTATTTTACATAATGTTTTTTGTAAATTAAAAAGTGAATATATATGTATATATATGTGTGTGTGTAAACCGATTAATTAATTATTTATACATTGACACAAAGTTTTATTACAACATCGGCTTTCTTTATCGAATAGCAATGAAATCATTCGCCAAAGTCGCCAAGTCGGTTACCTTTTGTCTAGTACAGTATAATTTGGCATATTTTTGTAGTAGGAAAGTATTTCACATAATGTTTCTTATTAATTAAAAAGTGAATATATATATATATATATATATATATATATATATATATATATATATATATATCCATTAATCAATTATTTATACAGCGATAAAAATTTTTATAACAACAACAACTTTCTGCATCGAATAGCAATGAAATAATTCGCCAAAGTCGCCAAGTATGTTACCAAATTAGTCTTTTGCCTAGTACTGTGTAATTTGGCATAATTTTGCAGTAGGAAAGCATTTTACATAATGTTCTTGTAAATTAAAAAAGTGAAAACATATTTTTAAAAAAATGCCATTAATCAATTATATTTATACATTGACACAAAATTTTATAATAACATTGGCTTTCTTCATGGCATTCGCCAAAGTCGCCAAGTCTGTTAGCAAATTAGTCTTTTTGCAGATATTTTACATAATATTTCTTGTAAATTAAAAAGTAAATATATATATATAATCATTAATCAATTATTTTTACATTTACACAAAATTTTATAACAACATCGGCTTTCTTTATCGAATAGCAATCAAATCATTCGCCAAAGTCGCCAAGTGTGTTACCAAATTAACCGTTTAGTAAGTACCGAAAGTACTTTATTAGATAAAATACTTTCTTACAGCAAAAATATGCCAAATTAACCGTTTAATTTGGCATATTTTTGCTGTAAGAAAGTATTTTATCTAATAAAGTATTTTATATGTTGCTTGTAAATTAAAAAGCACAGAAAAACAGAAAAGTAGTAGATTACAGTAGTAGTAGTAGTAGTAGTAAAAAGATATACAGATACAGATAAAACAATAAACTTTACCTTTGTGAGATAGAATTCATCTTCTTCCGGGCTCTTATGACGTTACAAAACGAACGATTTATTAAAAACATTGGGAAAAAAATATCCACCAACAAAAATTAAAACCTACAAAATCTCAATCACATTCTGTCAACTTAAAATACCTTTGTTCTCCAAAAGAGTTAATGTAATGAAATATAATTCGATTATCAAAAATTCACGCCAAAACAGACTAACCGATTTTCCCAGTGAGAAGCATATCTCTGCCGTAAAAGAACCTTTACAGAATTCTCAGCTATCATTTCGGGAAAGTAACACATGTTCTTGCTGAAATATCATTGGAGCTGCTGTGAGGCAATTTCGCTCGCCTGTTATCAGTTCCAGTGGATCATTGGATTGTATCTTACGCATGTGATATCTTCAAGTGATATATATTTTATTGATACCACTCTCATTAGTATCGAATAAAGTTGTTTATTCAGAAAAAATAATTTCATTGCGATATATTTACATAATATCTTATCATGGTATTCGGATATCGAGTGACGTGCTATGTTGATCATTTGTTATCTGGGTCTGCAACGCACGAATAAATGTTAAGGTTATATGGAGGCATACAAAATTAAAAATAGGAATATGTTTATTATTAATTATGTTTATATTTTATATGTTTCTGACTTTTTTTTCTGTCAAGTAAGAAAAACAATAAAAAAAATGAACTTTTAGGATTTTGAAAGAATTTTCAATTGACTTCAGTAAGGGTCAGTATTTCAGTGATGTCAGTACGTACATAATCTATCTTTTTCTAATACCCTATTTTTATCGATTAATACGACGTTTTCTTTTGAAATGATAGTGATATATATTAATGGTGAAGGTTGTTTTCAGAATTCCTGTTGTTATTATTATTTTTTTTTGTCTAATAGGGTTATAATATGGTCATTTTTGGCTAATAGGGCTTTGTCTATAGGGTCAGGGTTAGCACACGATACTAAAGTCATCATCATCAATGGCGCAACAGCCCCATGTTGGACCAAGGCCGTCTCCCCACTGGCAGATTTCGAGACAAGAGATGTTTTCTTTTTACGGGATAGAGTTGTCAGCCCGACGCCTAACGCTCTACAGCCATAGTAGACCGGGGACATACGGATTAAAATGGATTCAGAACCACTACAAACATCCATGGCACCGTCGGGATATGTATCGAAAATCTGGGACACCGAGCGCCAGAGCGCTAGTTACTCGCCAATCAAGCCCCACTGATATCAGAAAATTTTTTAAAAAATTCTTATTTTTATAAGATGAAATATAAGCAATAACACCTTCCATCTCGAAATCAGTCAGTACGCGGACGACCTTGGCCTACCATGGAGCTGAAGAAGAACAAACATAATTAAGGGACTGATAGCCGAGTGACTAACCCTCTAGAGCTCTGCCACATGCTTTTGATTCGAGTCCCGGATGTGTCTTGGATGTTTGAAGTGGTTCTGAATCCACTTTAAGCAGTGTATCCCGGTCTAATATGACGGCAAAGCGTTGGGCGTAAAGTTGACAACCCTACCCCTTAAAAAGAAAATCTCCTGTCTTGAAATCTGCCAGTAGGCAGACGATTTTGGCCCATTATGGGGCTGTTGCATCATTGAAGAAGCAGAAATATTAGTTTCAGAAAAGGAATATCTATGAATTCCTAATATAAATATTCTAAAACGGCCCTGACATAGTTTGATTATAAATGTATTGTAAAGGGAATACAACGTGAATTAGGGATTCTATGAGGGTAAAGATAGTGGCTATAATCTCCTCCTTTGATTAATTATTATTTATCATAATTTCTTATATATATTCTGCTCATTATATGTTAAAAACGCTTATAATTTCTGCATTATAGGCCACTTGTAAGCATTTGTTTTCGGAAGATCCATAAAAATAAATTCTATCACGCCATTACCTAATGAGGCTTTTTTGGCAATAAAAATTGACAAAGCCTTATACGATAGGAAAAGGAAGGCAATATGACTTTTACAACAGTGTGAACTAGTGGACGAATAAGGTATGGAACAATTAGTAGGACATAGAAATATGGAATAATTAGTAGGAATAGTAGTATTAAATTAGTAGAAATGTGTGAGAAATTAAAATGCGAAAATATTTATAACTCAGCCATATTAATAATGAATTGTGATATAAATATTTTTATAATTGTACTAAATAGAAAGATTACAAATTATTGGGAAAATACAGTCTGTTTTACTTTCACCATAATTCTTCAATGCATGTCTTCTTACATGATTTGCATGAACTTAAATTTATAACAATGTTTTTTATAATATTATTTCATCTAAAACATTCTTTAAAACTGAAAAACGCTTTATTACTTAAAGGCCATGAATGTACACATAGAACTTAATAGGCATATGTAACTTCAAAGACCAGGCCCGAATCTCCGGCGAATTATATGGCGCTATCGATTATAGGAGATTTTTATTTTTTTCGAGGTAAAAATTACAATTAAGGTTTATACGGTGATGTGAGTTAGAGACAGGAAATTACGGTATTTCAAATGCTGTTGTATGATCAACTCATATTCCAGTGGTAAATAACGCAAGCGAATGTGCTTTAGTTCTTGCTTGGATAAAGTTTTGCAGTCAATGCTTTCAGAGTCAAGGAGACTCGATGGTGGCTGCAACAAGATATGTATACATTAATTCATTTGATACGAGAAGTAATCGTGGATCAGTTATATATAAACAACCGTAAGGGAACACAAGGTTCTTAATATATAAGAAAATAATAATAATATAAGTCTTTGTAACACCCTTTACCACCTTTGAGCTGATTGTGTGAGTGTTTTAATGACTTTTATCTGGTCTGACATTGCGAATTTATCTTTAAAAAACAACCTACTTTCCCAATGGAAAGCAATACAAAAACGGTCTACAGGAATTTTCGTCAATAAAAGATTCGATTGACCACAGTAGAAGCCACAAAATCGGACGAAGAAAGTAATTTTTTTTCAATATCAAGAAAAAATGGCAAACACTTACAAGATTACAAAAACACAAGAGAAAAGAAAACAATAAGATAAAAAGTCAATGCAGCATCAGCAAAGCTCTAACTCTCCAATATCTTTTCACTTCGAAGTCCCCATGCAAGGTCGGTCATCCTGCTATAGGTGATCTCGTCTTTCGCACAGAACGGGCCATTTGGGCTATCAAAAATGCCAATGTGGTGCAGATGGCTCGTCAAACAGTCATGGCCGACCGTCTAAATACCGCGACAGTTTTTTCATCCGAAATAACCTGTTCCAAAATGTTCCTCCAACTCCTCGAGGAGATATGAGCAGTTTAATGAAATGGAGTTTTAAATAGGATGCAGAATAATGGCAGGCATTGGAAGATACTGGAATCCTATGAAGTGTTTCAGGTATCCTTTAGACAGAATCTTTCATATAATTTCTTACAAGAAATCAGAGGAGTTTAAATTTGGAGAGTTTTTGCTGATTTCAAATTATTAACGTTTTGTCGAATATTCGATTACTTGTTGAAATGACACTTACGTTTCATGTACCAACAAAAAAGATACTCATTCAAACACAAGCATACAGCAACCACAACACAATTCTAACCATCTGATAAATTCATTAACATTACTATTACATCACCCCCTACCCAACTTCTTCCATGCCTATCTCATCAAAATTATTACCCGCAACGCTGATGATCACTCTTGCATTTCCATAAGTGTCAATACCGTCACATAATCCTACGCAGTAACGATTCAAGGTGTTCGTTTTATGCCACATAATCAATACACCAGGACAGACATAAGAGGTATGAAATAATCGAAAACCGCTGAATTATGCATTCCGATCTCCGGATTATATGTCGTGTAATGAATTACCATAGGGTGTCGTGTTCAATTACGCACGTGCGTTATGGATTAGTGAATATCGGTCTTTTTTTCCACATTGCACGATCATTGTAATTGCAGTATACCGTTTACAATGAAAAACAACGTAACACAGATAACGCCTTTTGTAATTACTGTTGTTTATCGGTAACTGTTTCGGTTATTTGTGGGTGATCATTTGGGGTAAGCAGTAACTGCGCATATAATGATCATATAGCGGTAAATAAATTAACGTAGCACGGAAGATGTTTTATGGCTTTTACTTCTGAGTTTGTTGTGCCCTTTTTTATAATGGTTGGAATGGATTTTCGTTAAATAATTTGTTTAGAAACATTCGGTTGGTAGCAAATAGTATTGAATTGTTATGTTTTGCAGTGGTATTAACACGTCATTAATGTGCTGACTTCGCTGTTAAAATTGTGTTAAAGGAACTGCTTGGACAGCATGAAATTATTAAAATTTTGTTTTAGCAAATGATCAAAATGTGAATGTTTGTGTAGAGGTTATTTTAAACAGCAAAATAATGATAAAATAGTGTTAAATGGTGATTGCTAACTGTTGTGAATCGAACTGTGTATTGAATTGTTGCATTAAATTACTTTTAAGAACTGGCCTTGATAATTTGTGTATTGAATTTTAAATTAAATAAATTCTTTATTTGCTTCTTTTAAAAGCAGTTTTATTGAATCTCCAATTTTTAAATAATAAATTTTAAAAAATAAATAAATAGAAATGTAGGTACAATAGATACCACGCAAATAATGTGACAAAATTAATAACCCCGAAGTTCATTATAAATTCAATTACTTTATAAATTGAACTCCATAGACGGAAATAACAATACAATTTTTTCTATTGTGTGAAAAAAATAATGTTGTGAGTTAAGAATACTAACTATGCCACAAAATACTATACTATATACTATATATAATTAAGAATACTATGCTAACTATGCCACAAAAAATGCAAAATTTTGGCCCAATTTGGTGGCATTATTACATTTTAGTTAAATATGTAGCGTTTCAATATATAATTCAATACCCATCAATTAATATTTATCATTTAACAATATTTCAATTGCTATTTTTCTTTTCAAAGTAACATCATAAATAATATCATATTATGATCATTTGCTAATGGAAAATATATTACTAAACAAAACAATTTTTCACAACAAATTCAAATCAAGTGTTACAATAGGTTTGAAAAAAATATATTGCCAAATTGTAAACAGTAGCAGAAGGAAGGAAAATAAACTTTTTTTGCCGTTGTTGTTGTTGTTTCATATCCCACTTGGTAGACACCTAGACCAAGCCTACGAGCCCGTATGGACTCATGGCTGTAGGGAAAGGGGTAAGCTTCTGTTGTGATGGAGCACCCTTAGGCTGAAGTCTGGCTGGGCTCCGCGACGCTCTATGATCATATTAGATCGGGACCTACGATTTAAAGTGGATTCCGAACCACTACAAACATCCATGGTACCGCCGGGATTCGCATCCGAAACCTGTGGCACCGAGCGTCATTCAGCTCCTTTTTTGCCGTAGAATATATAACAAAAATGCTACATTTAAATCTTGTTAGTGAAAAAAATTGAAAAAAAAAAAAAAGAAAGAAAGAAATTAAAATACCCTTCGGTGAACAGCGCCAGTAGCCAATTATGAGCAAAATTGCCAAAAGTGTAACTTCTTGAATTCTCTTTTGCTAAACATGTTTACAAGACTTAATTTTGTTCTGTTTATCTGAGAATGGACGAAACTCATCAAAAGAGTCTTATCACAATGTCTAGCGAAAGAAAAATTAAGGGTGTCTCAATACCAAATTTACAAACTTATAGGATAGGTGGGGTACACCTAGACGACGCAGAATCACATAGTAGTACAACATACGAAATATTTTCCGGACGCGCTAGGATATATAAATAAATCCTCCAGAAATAAGAAAAATCATGTTACTGAATATGCGGCTAATTAATCTATAGACATCAACAAATGCAACATAGTGAACACCTCCGCGTGATTCAGGGAGACATCCCAGCATGGTGCTCGAACTTGGATTTTCGTGTACCAGACCTAGCACTTCTTACCCCATATCCCTAGTCTGTAGAATTCAAATACTAGTGATGTAGATACTAATGATTTCTGTAGAATTTAGAACTAATGAGGGTTCTTTGGAAAGAACTCATGTCAGATTATCACTGGTGCAGGTGTCCAAACAGACTACTGCCGGGACTATGCTAGAGCAATCCTCTTTGCCCATATTAAAATTGAACTCGCCTATTGCATTCTGCAATTCCGCGAGTCAGATGTATGTTTACCCACTAATTCCCCGTAAATATGATCAGCTGTTCTACATCTGTGCGAAAGGAAAAGCCTATACAGGAATGTTCGGAACTCCCGCGTCCTAGCAACGCCATCTACCTACTGTAGAAATATTTCCCACTCATCATTTGCTACGGGATTCCTAATCATCTAGGTGTACTCATACTTTCTTAGAGGTTTGTAAATCTACTGATGAGATAACCCTGCATTTAAGTGGGTCAATCAAATGAAAACATTTACAATTTAGAAAAATTTAGAAATGAAATGCGATAATCCTGCAAGTCGACAGTACTATCGCAATAATGATAGAAACGCCATATTTATGTTTGCCCTATGTCTAGTTACATTTGAAGCCAACATTTGCTCAGGATAAAATGGCGCCCCATAAATAGAAAAATAAAAAAATTTTAAACATAGGACAAATAAGGTACAACAAACATTTTAATGAGTCCTTTTTGACGTTAAAAGCTAAAATACCTAACCGTCAGTACTAGTACAAGTTTCACATTGAAGTAATTTCCGTATATTTTCAAAAATTAGAGTGAGTCTCTCGATTATTCCCTTACCATCAAGGCTGCTAGACCATCAATAGTAGGCAAGTGGACACCTTAAGTGCCTCTCTTATGGTAAGAGGCAAAAAGCTTTTTCGATGTGTACAAACTATATCTGAGAGCAGGCCTCTCCTGAACACCTGCTGAAATGTGCGGGTCTTGACAAGGAAGAAGTAAATATTAGTCCTCATCTTGTTTGCTATTTTTTGAGGATTCTTAGGCTTGCGGGCTTTATCTAGCCTGCTGGCTAGATCATGTAGAATAAGACAGCAAAAACACTGCTCAGAGTTTAAGTAAACTTGTCCAGATATATCAAATGGACTTATAAGTAAACTGTGACTAGAAGTAAAGCTGGATTTCCAACAGATGCGCACGTTGCAGGATCATTAGCCTATCAGAAGACTGAATGGGCAGAAGCTCTGACTTCTGATTGGCTGAGGTTTGGCGACGCGCGATCTTAGTATCCGATGGGAATTTATTTTAAAAAGAATCGAGGCATTATGCATATATGAACAATTATTTAAATTTTACGTACATTGTTATAACCAAAAGGATTTGTAGAATGAAACGTATTCTGAGTTTTTCTGTTCTTTTGAACTTAATTTTCATGTATGATGAAATTTGAAAGGTCTCTTATTGATATTTAAAAAAAGAAATCATTATTATTTTTTTTTATTGAATTCAGAGAATGAGAGTAAATTAATTTAGTTGAAATGGGATGAAAATTATAAGAATAGGGTTATCATCAATTTCTACTAAAAGAAAAAAAATAATGCAAAAAATAATTTCTACTAAAAGAAAAGAAAAATGATTCTATTTCTAAAAGATGCATTGCTATTCAGAAAATATTTTTCCTGTTGACTAAAAATGAAAATAACTTTTCGGTTGACTAAAAAGGAAAATAGAGATACACAGTACAATTATTTTGAATAACATTTTTATAAAATCATAATTATAATAAGAATATTACAATTTTTAAAAACGACTTAAAAAAATTGTAGTTTTGTTATTGAAATAAATAATAATTATTATTACTAGTATTTAGTTGAAAAATAATAATTATTACAAGAATGGCTATGCTCAAACTATAAGAATTGTACTAGAATTGATCAAACTATATTTCGAACTAAATGGAGCCTGATGGCCGAGTGCCCATGGCCCAGTGCCGAGTGTCACGGGGTTCGAATTCCGGCCGTTTCATGGATGTTTATAGTGGTTCGGAATCCACTTTAAACCGTAGGTCCCGGTCCTAATAGGATCGTAGAGCGTTGTGGGGGTAGTGTTACTCGCGTCCGTAGCCTATCTTCAAGCTACATGTGCCCTCTGGGTAGTGCTAAATGAGTAACAGAGGTGCAGCCGTTGCTTATGGCATAAGGATTAACTGTCTGAATTGCCAACTGTATTAGAACGACAACAACAATAATTTAAACTATAAGAATATTAAGAATTAGACATCAAAAAGATTCTTACTGGTGTTTTAACGCAATAACGTTATGTTTTTAGAAGCAATAACGATATTTAAATAGATTCGTATTTATAAATATGTATTATATGCTTTTTATTGACTATTTATTTCTCATTTGAACTCCCGATCATTATATTTCAAAAATTATATGACGGGAGAAAAAAAATCAATCCTGGACTTTTTTCCCTTTGATTTAAGAGTATCTGTAAAACTTGTTTTACCCTTGGAAAACTTACTCTGTAAAGAAAGCAACTATTCTTTCGGCAATGTATACTTGCTAATATCGACTTTTGATATTTAGATAACTAGAATAATTAAAAAATTTTATAAATATTTGATATCTTTTTGTTTCAAATTTTCTGCATTTTATGATGATTTATAAAAAATTTTCATCAAAAAAATATGTTTTTTTTAGTTAATTGCCTAAATTGTAAGTTAACATTTACAAGAAATTTTTTTAACAGTGCTATAATTTTTAATAATATTGACAATTGATTGATAATATAGATATAATATTGGCTTATTATTCAAAATGGTTTAAAAATCCCAGTTTTGATATTTTTCAACATAATTCTTTCTTTATTTGCTTTTAAGAGAGTATATTATATAAGCTTAGTTCTAGAATACCTTATCAAATAATATTTTAAAATATTGCTACGATTTGATAGGAAAATTATTATTTGTTTGTAATTATTTAGTGCTTAGTTTTAGTGAATGCATTAAATAAAATATTTCTATTTAATTATAGATTTTCTAGATTTAGCGAAGGTTTTCAGGTAAAAAAGGGATATTTCGTTAAATAAATAAATAAAAAAGTGAGAAGCATTTCCATTAATGAGTAAAAAAAAAAAAATTTGGAATCTTGGAAAAAAATTCCAAACATTTTTTTTTTACTTTGACTGTGGAACTATAATAGGTAATAATACTATGTTCTTGTTCTGTTAGGTATTTGTGAACGTTTTATATATATATATATATCAAAAACCAAATTAGAAGTAGATTATAAACGAGACCATTTTGCACTATAAAAGCTACCACTGGTATCTCATCATCAGTGGCGCAACAACCCTATGGTGGGCCAAGGGCGTCTGCCTGCTAGCAAATTTCAATACATTAGATGTTTTCTTTTCACGGATTAGGGTTTTCAGGCCTACGCCCAACGCCCTACGATCATATTAGACCGGGACCTACGGTTTAAAGTGGATTCCGAACCACTACAAACATCTATGGCACCGCTGGGACTCGAACCCGAAATCTGTGGCACCGAGCGCTAGTACTCGGCCATGAGGCACCACCACTGGTATCTTTCTATCTGTTGCTAATGACCAGGCGTTATCCGGCTTTATTAGCATAATATATTCTTATATCTTGTTATTCAATATTATATTATACCATCATAAATTTCTTTGTACTAAAAATCAAAGAACATTTATAAAAAACACATAAATTTCAAAAACATTACATTCATAGCTACACGTGGCATCTCTATAAGAGTGATCAGATTTAATAGCGGTAGGTTTGTAAAAGCCACTTAGGATCTTTCATATTTGTTGTTTCTTATCCCACTTGGTGGACAACATAATCTAGGCCAAAGTAGACCATGGCCTCATGAAAGGAGGGACAGCTGTGTTGAAGTACACGTAATTAGACGTCTGGCTTGGATCCAGGAAGAAGAAGGCCAGGGCCTTCCGGGAGGTCTTTTAAGTTGGAAATAATCCGCGTTTGTGTATACTATAATATGGGCGAAAACCCGGAAACTTTCATCAGGTTGTCCGACTCACGAGGTAAGATGCCGAACATCCCCAACGTCGTGTATCTCCTCGGTTTTTGAAACAGTGTCTACAACAAAGCCGCCAACAGATTGTACCTTAATCCTAATACTCACTAGTGTCGAGCGTTGCCGCTGAGCTACGAGTAGGGCTCGTAGCTCAACGGCAACGTGCGATCAGGCCGCCTGATGGCCAATATTTTAGTCCCAAAAATCTTATTTTTCTTCCAATGGACAAGAAATAGTTTTTCCTACATGGAACGCGCCTAAGAAAGGCAAAAGAGCGATCTGACGGCCAATTAGCTAGCGCTCTGATCTTTGGTACCACATGCTTCAGATTCGATTCTTGGCGGTGGCATGGATGTTTGTGAGTGGTTTGAAATTCCCGTTAAACTGCAGGTCTCGATCTTATTAGCCCAGAGTTTGAACAAAATGACCGTAGAGCGTCAAAACTAACCTAACTTTTGCCAGAACACTTGATATACTATCAATTGGAAAGATAATTTCTTTATAAAATATGTATGTTTATATACATAGTTTTGCTTTATTTGCTGTAAGTTCCTTTTTCCATGTCCCTTTACCATTCATATTTAAACTCTCTTTATTCCCAGAATGAACACTCAAAGCAGTCATCTGTTCAAATAAAACGATCAAACAGTTCATTGTTTGTTAAAAACGCGTCTCCAATTTGTGCAAAACGTCAAACACAAAAGGCATTCGCTCTGCCTGCTTGGCTGTTGTTGATTTTGTTGGTTCTTTCAATTTGATCGACTCGTTTTCTTTTTTTACTTGCTGTTCACAAATTGTATTTATTTGTCCGACAAGATTCCAAAAGGGAACCATTAATATTTGATGAATGTGCAAGGGTATACCATCAGTGCAATCGATGGAAGGTGAACAGCAATTATGTATCGACAAATCGATAGAAGGTGAACAGCAGTTTAATTACCTGCTCATATTAATCGATTTAATCCATTTTCTGTTCCTTTGTCATTTGAAAATGAGGCAAGGTGGGTTGATTCTGTTGAAGCCGCTATTGTCAGTTTTCGGTGGCTGGGTTGCAACACAGCTTTGGCGAGAAAAAGTCACGAGGGAGTTGCAAAAAATTCGCCAAAATTTGATTCCTTTTTTAAGTGATGGTCACGTGTTTGCCAATTATTAAATATACTTTTCTTTAGAAAAATGTTTTATTTTTTATCCCTTTATGAGTAGATATTAAGCTAATGAAAATAAATAAATTTTTTTGTCAAAGGTTTTCTTTTTTTATTTCACTTGGCCGTAAAGTGTTTAGAAAATTTCTTTAAGATTTACATTTATAATCTTTCAACTACTTAAAATACCCCCAAGAATGTTTCTAGTTAACAGTATTAAAAAGTCGCTCATATTTAGCGTTTTTATGTTGATTGTTTAAAATGGCTTTCATAAATTTTGAGATATCACGATAAGTCATTTTTTTAAATTATCCTACTTGGAGACAGCAACATCTAGACAAAGTCCAGGAACCCGTGTAATCTCATGGTAGGATGGAAAGGGGGGTCAGCTTCTGTTGTGTTGGAGCATCCGCAGCTAGAAGACCGATTTGATTTCGTATCGCTGAAGTAAGGCAATGCCTTCCGGGAGAATTTTTAGGGGCAATATTCCGCATTTACGTATCTTATGGGACAAAACTCGGAAAACTCCCACCAAGTAGTCCGACTCACGAGGCAAGAGGCTGAACATCACAAACGTCATCGAGTTTCCTTGCTTTTGAAACATTGTCTATGACAAAGCCACCAGCGTATGGAATCTCAGCCCTAATGCTCATCAGTGGAGCACGTTACCACTGAGCCACAAGTTGAGCTCGTGTTAAATAACTTTATTTATAATATTCATATTTTTTATAAAATTAATTAATGTATCGGTATAGATTTTTTTTAAAGATTATAACTTTTTATGTCACATTAAAATGGTATAGATTATTTTTGTAACTCATTCAATGATATATCATCTTTTACGTAAGTAGCATTAATTTACTTATTTTCGATAAAAGGAGTAGCATTACCGGAAGAATTATCACTTGTTGAATAATAATAGTTTAAAATCGTACAAAAACTACCATAAAGAAATTTTTAAAAATGATAATTTTTGTGGAAAGCATAAAAAAGAACTAACAAAAGTAGAATGTTGATTACCATTATGAGAATTAAAATTCAAACATTAAAAAAAAGTTATTTTTTACTTTTCTATTCAAATCAATTAATAATAAATTTTCAAGAGAAAATTAAATCCTGATAACTGCAAAATCTTTTCAATCATTGAATGATTTTTAAGACATCGAACAATAAACACATTAATCTATAAAACAATTGTCCACTTCCAATATAAACAAATTGTCCACATAATGATATTAACCTTATTAATATAAGGTTAATATCATTAAGTGGACAATTTTGAACGCCTTTTCATTTTATGGTAAACGATATTTTACATATTAATAAAGAAAGTACAAACAATAAATAAATTTTAATGTGTTAATATTTTTAAAATATTATTTATAAAAATATATAATAAATAGTATAAATAATTATGTATATAGATAGATATGTCATAAATATTACAATATCATAAATATTATTTGCTTCTTAAAAATTTTATTAACAAAGCCGGTAGAACAAAAGTAATTAATAAGTGTGTTAACCACTAATAGTTTTACTAAAACATTCATTAATTCAATGATTTTTGAATGGATGGTAGTTAAGCGCTTATCACACGAGTGTATTTCGGAATTATCAGCATGATGCAAATTGGCCTTGCCACTCAAACAATAAACTTACTATACTATAGTAAATTTATTGCTTGTTTATATACCAATGTATATACAATTATACCATGTATATACCAATTCATGTTTACCATTTAACTTTAGTGAGTTTGTGAGGGAGGAAGAAAAGTCATGTAACCATTGAGCACGCTGCCCTTAACTAGTTCCGCAAAATGGGTGATAGAATGCTTCAAACAAACAAAGTACTTAGAATAAAAGGTGGATGAGCGGACAGCGATGAACTCATCACTTGATTGGCAACGGCGGTTAACTTCACGTAAAAGATAACGCAACAACTATGCCTGATAAAACGTTGAGAAACCGACTCAGTGAATGTCAATTAAGAAGAATTTTTATTTTTTTAAAATAGTGTTTTAAAGAAATATCATGCTACAAAAGATTTATTTAGACTATGAAAAGGCACTAAGCGATACAAGCAACAAGAAGTATATACATCTTTTTATAATTGCAAGATGTTATTCTCAATTTCAAAGGAATTTTTATTAAAAAGATGGGGGCAATTCATGTATTTTGCAATCGAATAAAATAGGTAAAGCTTAAAAGTGGATAGAAACACGTGCTCTTTTAACGCCTATCGTCACTTACATTTTAAGTGTTTGAAAAAATCAATTATTTTTTTTTCTATCGATTACAGATTAAGACAAATTCTATCGATTATCTCAATAAAACGTATTTCCTGTAATATAACATTGAAATTTATCTTTTATAAAAATTATATATTATATCAAAAATCTCTATTAAAGATTTGCTGGAGTCGAAATTTGCATAGTGAAAAAATTAAGTAAAATATCTGTATTCATTTTTTTTTCTCTAAATACAAAAATAGTTTAAACATAATAAATCCATTCACTTTTCATTGTGCAAGGGATAAAATAAATAAATAGCATCTAGAAGGCACGGAAGGAAAATCCATTTCCTAACATATTGCTATAAAACTGTCACGTTGTAAAGTTTATATTTTGCAAAAGTTATATATTTTTTAATGAAATATTTGTACAACTTTAAACGTAGATATAATTAAAGTCTGAAAAATAGTAGTCTGAAAAATTTCATATATATTAATAAAAATTATAATAACTTGAAAATACAGCAGCCCCTTTATACACAGAGCTTTCTTATAACGTTCACTCAGATATTTCGTCTAATTTTTGTAGGAAAAAAAAAGTCAAGTAACGTTTATAAAACATCCTGTATTAAACTTTTCATTTGTATTCAGACACATGGAAGCAACTGTCATATAATTCAAAGTGTAAATAATATCCAGTGATTAATAGTACGCATAATGATGTAATAAAGTACCATAATATATGTTGTTGGCCTAAAAATGGTTTAAGGTACAACATTATGTTGAAGTTTTAACTAGTTGGCCCAAAATTGATTCAAGAAACAACAATGTTTTAATTTTAACTTATTGGTCAAAAAATGGTTTAAGGCACCATAATATGTTGTAATTTAAAACTCGTTAGTCCAAAAATTGGTTTAAAGTACAACATTATGTTGAAGTTTTAACTCGTTGATCCAAAATTGGTTCAATAAACAACAATATGCTGTTCCCCGTGTGGGTTCGGGTTAGAATAATCCACTATCGTAAAAGGCGACTAAAAGGGTTACCCAATGTCAAGGGTATAACCGGGTGGGGAAATTCAGACTTCTCCCTTTGGGTGCCCCATCTTTTTTTTTTCGCCGCAACGTTATGAATAAAAAGAAGCTGCTCTTTTTATCCTTTATCATGATTCGTCGGTTTAATCTGGTTTATGGACTTGCAATACAATATGCTGTAATTTTATCTTGATGATCCAAAATTCGTTCAAGAATCAACAGTATACTGTGATTTTAACTTGTTGGTCCAAAACTGTTTCAAGGTACCATAATATATTGTAATTTTAATTCGTTGGTCCAAAATAAATAATAATTTTAATGTAAGGTACAATATTATATTGTTGTTGGTCCAAAATTCATTCAAGAAAAAACAATATCCTGTAATTTTAATTCGTTGGTCCTAAAACTGTCTAATGTACAACAACATGCTATACTTTTACCTCTTCGGTCCAAAATTGAAAATATTATGTAATTTTAACTCATAAGTTCATAATTCATACAAAGTGCAACATTTTGCCCAGTTTGTGTCATCATTCTAGAATGAAAAGAATCCATCATATTTTTCCAGTTTCAAATAATGCTTTTTTTCTTTTTTTTACTATCCATCGCCCATGAAGATATAGAAAAATTTTATTTGCAGTTTTATAAAAATAATACTATTGATTTGAAAGAAAAAGATGTTTATGTACATGAAAAGCTACAATTGTCAAATGCATAGTGGATACGGGAAAATATTTCAAACTATTGAAAATTCACATACACTCATGTCCATAAATTAAGGATAATTCAGAATCACACAGAAATTGAACTCTAAAATAAAAATTTCACCTGTAGAATCATCACACACATCTTGAAGAAGAATATGCAAATTACAGGAAACCACCAGATGGCGCGGATAGTACGTCACAATGACGAGAGTGTAAGAGAGGGGTACATAAGGAATGGTGGCAAAGAAGTAAAATTGTTCACAAGCGCTTTAAAAGCCTTTCAGTGCAATAACCGCATAGTTATGGCACAAAGGAAGCATTTGGATGATTTTTTACGTGGTAGAATTATCGGACGACTGGAATGTGGACGTACCCAGCTGGAAGTATCCGAGGAACTTGGAATCGCCCAGAGTGTCATCTCCAGGCTTTGGCAACGATTCCAAGATGATGGTAATGTGAGTAGATGTTACAGCACAGGTCGCCCCCGAGTTACAACCCCGAATGAGGACCGGTATTTAGCAGTTACTGCCAAAAGAAACAGACGGAGCACAGCATCAGACCTGTCTCGTCAGCTCTCTTCAGCTACCGGTACGACAGTTTCAAGGCAGACCGTGTACAGACGCTTAGGGCACATTGGTCTATAAGCTCGTAGGCCTGCCAGATGTGTTCCACTTACCGCAACTCACTGTCGCCTGCGATTAACCTGGAGTAGAGAGCATGCACAGTGGTCTGGTGTGATGTTTTCCGACGAGTCCAGGTTTAGTTTGCAGTCTGATTCTCGCCGGAGTTTCATATGGAGAGCGCCAGGTACCCGTTACCACCATTGAACGACACCGTTACGGTGGTGCAGGATGGCTCGTTTGCGGAGGAATTATTCTTGGTTCCAGAACTGACCTGCATGTTCAGAGTGTAGCGATGACAGGCCACATCTATCGGGATGTCATTCTGGAACAACATGTACGTTTGTTTCGGGGCGCCATGGGTGCTGAATTTCTGTTTATGGATGACAACGCCCGTCCTCACCGTGCAAACGTTGTAGACGAATGCCTTCAATTGGAGAATATCACCCGTATGGATTGGCCAGCATACTCACCGGACTTGAATCCATAGAGCACGTGTGGGATGTGCTTGGCCGACGAATTGCAGCCCGTCAACCCCCTCCCATGTGTCAACCGGAACTTCGGAGGGCATTGCTTGATGAGTGGTGTAATATTCCCCAAGATCAGATTGATAATTTGATACTCATAATGCCTAGGCGTTGTAAGGCCTGTATTGCATCGTCCGGGAGACATACTCCATATTAACCATCATACTAATCATGTTATACTGTTTTTTGTAAATAGGTTCTTTTTTGAAATTTGCTCCAGGGAGTAAAAATCGCAATTTTTATTAATTATGCCAAACATATAGCATCTTTTTTGCTCTTTACCTTTTGTTTAATAAATAGACTTTAAAAATAAGTCAAATTTGTTTTGCTTCTGTCTCTTTCTTTGCCTGAACTTCATTGTCCTTAATTTATGGACATGAGTGTATTTGTGCATGTTATGATAGTTTTGTTATATAAGTTGATTTTGTTTCTATGAAGCACGTGAAAGTTTACTTGCAGCGAATGCTATCTGGGTATCTAAATTCAATCCTTTTTCCGTTCTCTTATGTTTTTCCTTTTAATATGGTATCATTTATATAATACATATATATATAATTATATATGCGTTTGTGCGCCTCTGGTGAGCATGAGGACTAAGGTTTAATCCACTAACTACTTAGCTGTAGACAATGTTTCAAAAAACTAGGAGAATCGATGGTATTTGTGATGCTCAGCCTCTTGCTTCATTCGTCGGACTACCTGGTGGGAATTTTCCGAGTTTTCTCCCATACGATACGCAAATGGTTCCCCCTAAAAGTCCTCCCGGGAAGCACTGCCCTCTTTCTTCAGAGACACAGAACCAAGTCAGACTTCTACCAAGGGGTATTCCATCAGAACAGAAGCTGCCCCCCGTTCTATGATTCACACACAGAAAAGTAGCCAAAGTTGCCCCAAGGTCAAACATTCATTCTAGAATTAAGTGAAAAACAGCTCCATTTTTCCTGTTCCTAATGTTACATTTCCTTTTTTATTAAACCATACATAAAAATACAAATAAATGGCCATCTGCCATTTTGAAAAAATATATATGTAAACAAATAAATTCAAGAAATTAATTTTAATTAAAAAGTTATTTAAAAAAAAGTCAAAATGGGTATCGAATTCCCTTTACGTGTCCCCTATTACACTAGTTGAAGTATATAGTACTAGACCTGCGAGTGCAAGGGGGTTACAAAAATCGAATCATTTGGCTCATCAGAGCGTTGATGTTGGCCTTGTGAAATTCTCGCTGAGGCTTTCTTCAAAACTCTGAATTAGATTGTGCAGCCTTTCATTCACTGTAATCCGTCGTTACTGACCGCTTGTGCTGCTCATAAACCCCCCTTTATTCGCCTGCAATGAGGTTAACAGACGTATGGAGATTTTCACACGCGCCTAAAAGACCCTTTTAATCAGAGAAGGGGCCTCTGACTCCCCCTTGTTGACTTCGGCGCGGGTGTCAGCCGCTTAGGCCGGATGCCGCATTGGCGACTTTATCGCTCTAGGCAAAGATTAGACAGTGAAATTATCGTGATCGAGCTAGTCCATTTGTTGGCCGATTGTAGTTGTTGAATTATATATACTGCATAAGTTGCTGCTATATAATTCATTCAGAAAGGGCCTGGTTGCCGAGTGGCTAGAGCTCTGGCGCTCAGTACTACATGTTTCGGGTTCGAATCCCGGCGTTGCCATGGATGTTTATAGTGGTCCGGAATCCACTTTAAACCGTAGGTCCTGGTCTCATTTGATCGTAGAGCTTTGTTCAGAGCCCAGTCAGACTTCTCCTCCACATCACTCTCAAACTATAAAGGGGCAACTCAGCTCTAGGCACAGTGATGTGGTGTAGTAGTAATAGTATTTATTTCAATCTGAAGGTTTGTGATATTATTATTATAGGAAAATTATATCAGGAAATCTTTTTCTTTTATAAAAAAGTTTAAGTGAAAAAATAAAATAAAATGTTACAATCTTTGATGTTTTTGATAATGAATGAAAAAAAAAAAAAATATGCTAAAAAAAATTTGTCGTTATATATTATGACATAATAAAAAAATCAGAAAGGATGGAAATTTGATAAGAATGTTAGTCTGTGTGGGGCCTGATGGCCGAGTGACACTGGTTTAGGGTTCGAGTTCCGGTGGTGTCATGGATGTTTGTAGTGGTTCGGAATCGATTTTAAGCCGTAGGTCCCGATTTAATATGGCTACTATTACTGCACCACATCATTGTGCCTAGAGAGGATTTTGGGAATGATGTCAAGCTCCTATATATATATATGTATATAGGGGCTTGATGGCCGAGTGACTAGCTCTCTATCGTTCAGTAAAAAGAAAACATCTCTTGTTTCGGAATCTGCTAGTAGGCAGATTGTCATGGTTCAACAGGAACTGTAGTGCTAGGGAGTTAGTTAGTTATGTACTGTAGGATCTCTTTATTCAGGCGATGGTCGCGTGCTTTTTATAATCCGGCACCGATCGAGCCGTTTTCTTTCGGATTTTCTCGTGTGAATTCGGACATGTGTTGACTTTAGCTATCAAGTCGAGAAACTGCCCTCATCTTCGATCGGTGTTTATCGTAACTATCAACTTTCATTTTATTACAGCATAAAATTCATAAATCTTCAGAATTCATAAATTTGTGTATAATACGTAATGATTTCTTTTGAAGAAGTCCGAATCATAGAAATAACGTGATATCAATTACTTTTTTTAATTAGTAAGGATCATGTACCTTACCATAGCTCATTTATCTTGCCATAGAGTTGATTGTCACAGCTTGTTTTACTGCACTGTATTAATTTTTCTTTATCAATACAAAAATGTTCAATTAATTAATGTTCGAATTTTAATTTTTGTAGTTGCTAAAAGGAAGAAATATTTTGTCGAATATTTATATTGTTTACAAAAATTCAAAAACAGCACGCATAAACACATTAAATATCAAACATAGGAGTGGTCAACCCTTGAACATATTTGTGGCTTGTGAGATTTATCACACTTTTACAAAATATATTTATTTTATAATGGCCGAAATAATGAAAAACAATGTATTAAAAAAATACATTGTGAATTGAAAAATTAACTGCCGAAATTATAATTTTGATTTTAAAATAATATTCTTGCGAATATAGGACGGATATTGCCTGTTTTATTGATGAGTTTACGGTTATGAGTTCGCAGAATAATTAAATTATAAACACTAATTACGATGCAACACCAATAACGATAATCGTCAATTACAATAAACACCAATTACAATTACGATTGCAACACCCAATTACGATGTGCAAATACCCAAATTGAGATCGATTTGCAAAAGCTAAGTGAACGAGCGGAGAAACAAATACAGCACTAGTAAAATAAATATTCTTTAATGATTTCATTCATGGGTCAGATTTAGACCCACCAGAGACTAATGTCTGTTTAGTGGATCTAAATTTAATATGGGGATATATAACTACATGTTTTTACATGCTGCACACAGAGTTATGATGCTTTCCAAAGTGGCCCGCAAGATCATTTGGATTAGGCACCCCATATCAAACACAAGCCCGACTCGGAGCTCAGTGGCAATCCCTCGTGGCATTGTTTAGACACTGTTTTTAAAACATGATCTCAATGGCGTTTGTGATGTTCGCTATCTTGCCCCTAATAAAGTCCACAAGGAAGGCACTGCCCTCCTTTTTCAGCGACTCGGAGCCAAGTCAGACTTCTATCTACGGGTGCTCCATCACATTAAAAGCTGCCGCCACTCCCTTTCCCTCCATCCATGAGTACACACGAGTCCATGGACTTGGTCTAGATGTTGCTGTTGACCAAGTGGGATAAGAAGCAACAACAAATATATACATGTTATAATCATTTAAATTTTTATCTGAAGGGATTTATCTCAGGGAAACACCATTAAAACTGTATTGACTCTCAACAATTCGGCTATGCCATGGTGCCAGATTAAAGAGTGCTTACTATATTTGAATAGATTCTATATACAAGGTGATTCAACAGTCATAGGACACACTTTGAAGGGTGGTACAGTTTACTAAAATATACATCTTTTTCGCACAGGAATGTAGGGTCGGAAGTGACGCGTTGAGGCACGAACACAAACAATGAGACACGAAAAGAAAAACGTTGCTTTTTACAACGTCATTGCAAAGTGCTTCTTTTGATTCAATGTTTACGATAAATAAAGTGGAGACCACCTACAGTGACTCATGTGTGGTAGCGTCGAAGGAATGATTGGCGAACAGTTCCTAAGATGGCAGGTACTTGGCGCACGCCAATGGATAGTCCAGCAACGAGGTTCTCAATTGAAGTCAGCTGGAATCTCGTAAATGAAGACACAATTGTAAGACGGAAAATAAGGACAAAACAGAGCGCGCATGGGTGTTGCCAGTCAGAGGGCTTGTAACTTGTCACGTGATGGGTATCAGTTGGGGGACATCGTGCTTAACTGCTGCGAAAAATGTGTTTGAAAATGTGCTCTTTCTGGCAAACGTCACTTCCTGATTTACATTCCTAAACAAAAAAAAATTATGTTTTATTGAGCTGTAGCCCCCATAAAGTTTATTCCATGATCTTCGAATCATTCTGCATACATAAAATAATCTAAATACTGTGAAAAATTTAATTTGTAAACTTTTTGTTGGAGACTAATGTATAAAAATGGGGCCTGATGGCTGAGTGACTAGCACGATAAATTACACATTCTATATCTATATATATGGCACAGAGACTAACACTCAGGCTTCGGTACAACAGCCAGCCGTCGGGCTCGAGTCTCAAAGGTGCGTCTTCGGGCTGACAACCCTATCCCGTAAACTGCATCTCATGTTTCGGAATCTGGCAGAAGGCCTTGCTCTACCATAGGGTTTTAGCGCCATTAAAGAAGACATATATATATTAAAAATTATTATATATAAGAAATATATATATAAGCAATATTGCTCCAAAGCAATAAATTTTCAAAATTGCGTTAATTAAATAATTTGTATATGACGTCCATGGGAAAATTCTTGTCTAAGCGAAACCTTTTGTGAGGCCTTGTATTTAATTGCATTTTTAAATAAAGTTATATCATTAATACATTTTTTTATTAAAGAAGTAGTTATATTTTATTAAAGCATTTCTTGTCTGTGCTGTGCATTTAAGAATACTTGAATGACATTATTATTTTAGTTAATCAATTAATGTTTATTAATTTAATTGGCATAATTAAATTTCTTATTTCATTTTATTTCTGAATGCAAGAAGGCTAAACATGTGTATACAAAGCCCAACACAACACAAAACCCAAAGGTGAACTGACAAGGAATGAACTAGAAACACAACTACTTTTACCTAACAAAATGTATAGCAGTATTCGCTACAAACAAATTGTGTAGCAAAATCCTCATAACGTACAAAAATCACATTCACAGCTCTGGAAATCATGAAAATGACATCGTCAAAAACACAAAGGAAGGAAATATAATGTGTTGGAAGTTGAATAAGCATGAATACCGAATAAATGCTGTACATAAAAACTTAATAAAAAAGTAACATTTTAATTCTTGTGGGTTAATCTAATATTTTTATGGGTAAATATAATATTCTTGTTGATGGAATCTAATGTTTTTTGAGTGAATGTAATATTTTCTAATGTGAATCTAATATTCTCGGGAGTGAATCTAATATTCTTGTTGATGGAATCTAACATTCTTTTAGGAGAATCTAATGTTTTCGAATGTGAATCTAATAATCTTGTGGGTTAATTGCAATATTTTTTGTAGGTGAATCTAATATTTTTGTGGGAGAAACTATTATTCTTGTTGACGGAATCTAATATTTTTGGGTGAATCTAATATTTTTGTACGTGTATCTATTATTATTGTTGACGGAATCTAATATTTTTTAGTGAATCTAATATTAATGTGGATGAATCTAATATCCTTGAGGGTGAATTTAATATTTTTATGAGTAAATATAATATTCTTATAGGGGAATCTAATATTTTTGAGTGAATCTAATATTTTTGAGTGAATCTAATATTTTTGAGTGAATCTAATATTTTTGAGTGAATCTAATATTTTTGAGTGAATATAATATTTTTGTATGTGTACCTAAAATTTTTATGTGTGAATCTAATATTCGTCTGGGTTAGTCTAATATTATTGTGGGTTAGTCTAATATTCTTGTGGATTAATCTAATGTTTTTTGTTGGTGAATCTAATATCCCTGTTGATTGAATTTAATATTTTTGAGTGATTCTAATATTTTTGTGGGGGAATCTAATATTTGTGTGAGTGAATATAACATTCTTGGTGAATTGTGGGGTTCTTGATTAATGTTCTTTTAATTTCATGACTAAGGGACAGTGTACGCATTGCAAGCTACCGTGCGAATTCGAATGATTAGTTACTGTAGTACAGCCAGTGTCAACAAGTGAAATCACGTAAATTGCTGTCATATGCAAGTCTGACAGCTACTTACATGTAAGTTATTTTTTATTGGCAAATAGCTCCTTCTCTTCCCAGGACACAAGTAAACTACTCAGATTCATTATATTTGCATACAAGGCTAGTTACTTTTTAACCGACGGATTGCTTAAAATAACTAGCAGGTGATGAAATTTTTTTATTCTATTCATAATCACCATGCGATCAAAAATTGCTAATTTATTTTATTAAAAATAATAATTTCTAATTAAATGTGTCGTAAGCGTGGTTGCCTCAAGACAACAACAAGTTCATATAAAGATCTTAATAACCTTTGGAATGCATTTAACCTCAACTATAAAAGCAGAGAGTTGTAAAAAAAAGTGCATTTAGAATCTATTAAGAATGAAATGAAATTACAAAATGTAAATGATGTGACAAAAAATAATTAAAAAATTTAGACTCGAAGTATATCTAGTTCAAAAGATATATTAGCAACGACTCTCAAACGCAAATGGTAACTTATGTAAACAACCTAGCCAATTACAATAACTGACCATTTTGTTTCATGGAAGTTACTAACAGATCAATTGCTCCCACCATGTAAACCAGTCCTAAATTCTATTTCATGTATTGTTATGGTTATTGAACATTGATACATTCCTGGCATTATTGAACCTATTTAATACAGGATTAATATTTGTTACATGACATAAGAAATGCTGCCTATTTTGCACATAAGTAATTGGCCTATATAATACATGTCAAATAACTGTCACAATATTTTCAATAGATTTTACGTTAACCATGGTCCTTCATTATTTGGTTTTATTTGTCGCTTTACGGTCATTTTATGCACACGTTGGATTAATTATGTTTGGTTTGTTCCTCTACGGTCATTTTGGGCACACTTTTAGACTAATTAGACCGGGATCTACAGTTTAACGTGGATACCGAACCTCTAACAAACACCCAGGGCAAGCATTAATTTTTTTTAATAAAAATATTTCGATTGCAATTATGCCTAAATTAATTTATCCAGTCTAAATAAATTTAATAAACATAAAAATATATTTTGATTTAATTTTATCAATGATGCCTATGGTACCAAGGGCTAGAACTTTAGCCAATTGGCCGTTAGGCCGCTTATTCATCAGTAATTTCAATCAAGTGAAAAGAACATTTAAGATGATATTTTCATTTTAATCCTTTTTGTTTTGTTTTTGCTTTCAAATACTATGAATTAGAGATTTTCATAAAGCTCTATTTTTAAATCTGAACTGTAAAATTATTGTAACGAAAGAAATCATTATTAGACGGTTGTAAATCTAAAAATTAAATCTCCCAATAAAAAAATTAAAAAATAAAAATTAAAATTTTTTGAAGTTTTAAAAATTTACAAAATTCAATCGAAATGATTTAGAAACATCCAAGCTCCTTTCTAAATACTGAAAATCTTCGTTTTCAGCCATGTATTTAACATAGTTTAAGCAATTAAATTCGCCATTGAAACAACAACAAAAAAAATACAGAGATCAGAAAAAGGATAACACAAAATTAGCAATATCTTTAAATTATTTTTTTAAACTGGAACTGAAAGAATACAACATTTTTATGCATTGGAGTCTTCATATTTCTCTCGTAAGCACCATGAAACGAACCACATTTGCATATCGTGTAAAAGCAAAATTCTTTCACTTTTGCAACACTTTTGATTTAATTAATTTTTCTCTTATTTCAAAATTGTTATAGAACTATTTATTTGATAAAATTAGAATATTTTTTAATGCATAGGGATTTCAAAATATGATTTTTTTTATTTATGCAAATAATTTTGCGAAGAAAAAGTATTGCCATTCATAAAAAAATAAATCAATAAAAATATAAAAAATTAAATAAATTAAATAGTTGTATGTGAACATAATTCTTAATTTTATCTGCAAACTAATAAAAATATTCAATAACTTTAGCAGAAGAAGAGATTATCAATATTGTATGAAAGGTAAATTATCTGGAATTATCGAAATATTAAAGACATTTTTTTTTTTGACATTGACAAAAATATTTAACGATATAACAAAATTGATAAAAGATTAAGAATTTTATCAATGATATATGAATGATAAATTATTTATAATTATATGATTAATTAATGCATAAGCAAATGGAATAATTTTTCTTACAAGTATATTAATACTTGTAATCATTACAAGTATATTAATGCTTTCATGTGCATTAATTATATATACATGTTTATTATTACGTACATGTATATTATTTTAATGTTAATTTTGTACCATTAAAGGTTAAATAAAAGGTTAAAGGTTAAATACTGACCTTAGATTTAAAGTAATAAAAGCTATTCACACATATCATAAATAAAGAAAAGTAAAAATGTGAAAAATAAAAATATTAACATAAAATAATACTGCATTAAATAACATAAACCAAACATAAAATATGAATCAACACTGTATCATAAACATATGAACTTTTAAGTAAATAAAAAAATTGAAATACATGAAATAAATTTATATATAATTCATTATTTACATACATTCTTTTTGAAAAAAATGTTCACACAACTTATCATTCCTTTTGATAATAGAGGTCCATCGAATAGAGGTATTTATAAATGCTCTTAAGAACTTAAAGCAAAAAACTTAAAGATTATGTTAAAATGATTAGAAAAAGGTAATTTTTCTTCATTTTATTTCATAAATTAAAAAAAAAAGCATTCAATTAAAAAACTTCTAATAATACTTTTTAGTACTAATAAGCAGTTTAATATCATTGAAATTGAAATTTCATGTAACTGTTAGTGTTTACTAGTCTATTTATCAAAATTTCCTTTAAATATATTAAATAATTTCAATGTGATTAGATTAAACCTTTTCCATTTTAGTTTATAATTTAATGTTTTATAAATAAGCATAAAAAATTAAATTATTTTTTTTAAATTCTGTTTTAATATATGAATAAGTTTCAATGATAAAATTGAATAAAAAATTTTAGATTGAAATCGATAAATTTTTAGATGTCATTTGAAACGTCAAAATCAAAAAGCACTATTTTTATTAATTAAAATATTTAAATTACAAGTACGCCTAAATTAATTTCTCCAGTATAAATAAAATTTAATATACATAAAAATACATTTAAAACATGTAACTTTCGTTATTTCTATTTTCTTAAGTATGAAGAAATCGGATTTTAGTTGATGAGTTTTGTTTACAAGAAAATATATTTTCTCATTAAGTTAATGTCATAATATCATTTATAATATTTTTATATAAAATAAATATACAAAAATAAATAATAAAAAACAAAATATTTAAAAATAAAAAAAAATTATAAATAATACTCACATAAAAATTGAAGACTCTGTTGAAGTATGAGATGACAACGTAGTGATGCTCTTTTTTCACATTATATAATCATATATATTCAAGTGACTCTTTAACAAAACAACCTTATAGAATAACCTTTAATTAATAAATTATATTAAATTAATGTCTTATGTGTACAAATATATAATATTTGCAGTATTTACACCATTTTTATACAAAATAACGACTACTTTCTTCTGAAATGCAGTTGGAAAAATTACAAATTCCGTTGTTTTCAAAAACCCTTTTCCAACTCTTTGCGCATGCCCGAGCACAGGTGTCTACATGCAACCTGATTAAATGTCATTATGGCTTTAAAAACGATAACTTTTCGTCAAAAAACAGGGGGGTAGAAAACAAAAAACAGAAAAAAACAGCTCTCCTTTATCGAAAAAGCCACCGACTCGACGCTCAGATAGAGAGACTTCTCGAAACTTTCGCAGCTCGTGTACCTAAAAACCTGTACTTGGAGGACTTCAAAAACCACATTTTATCTGATAACAGCCATTTATTGTTCACCAACCTGTGAATTTAGCAGGTGCAAGCCACGATAAACACCAAAAACTCCATAAGGATCAATGCATACGCATCCCATCCACTGGCACCAACGTGTCAGTTTTCTAATCTGAGAGAAGCGTTTCTCGCACCCATGTGTTTGTAGCGGATGCCAGATGGGGAAGTTTTCACAAAGTGTGGATGCTGAAAATAAAAAACTGCAAATATGGGTGATCTTTGTCTTTTTCGAGGCGTGCGGTGGTCCTTCAGTCACAGAGAGGCGTTAAAAACGCCTCTCTTTAGCGAGTGAAGATGGAGGAGATTCGAAGAGATTAAGCACCTAAATGCAACCCTTTCAAGCATAATTTGAAAAAAATATTCGATTTTAAGTATATTATGGTGATAAATAATTTGATAACAAAAATTTGTAGCAATGTATTCATTATTGAAATTAAATAAGGACTTGTTTTTTAACGTCTTTCAATAGAGAACTAAGATGGGAGAGATTCAAAAAGATATAGCGTCTAAGTATGAATTTATTTAGAAGCAATATTTGGTTTCAAGTATTGTATGATGTAATAAATAATTCCATAACAAAAAAAATTTTAACATTTGCTTCATTATTGCAATTAAACAACGACTTGACTTTTAATGTCTCTCGTTAAAGAACTAAGATGGAAGAGATTAAAATCTATATATAGCTACCAAATCGCCCTTAATTTAAAACAAAAATTCGTTTTGAAGTATTTTATGAGGTAGTAAATAATTTAAAAAATTGTAGCTGTTGTTTCATTACTGCGATTAAATAACGACATGGTTTTTAACGTCTCTTAATAGAGAACTAAAATGGAAAACATTCAAAAGCATACAACGCCTAAGTATGAACTTGGTTTGAGCAACATTTGGCCTCAAATATTGTATGTCATAATAAATAATTCCAAAAATTTTTTAACAGTTGCTTCATTATTGCGAATTAAACAACGACTTGTTTTTTGAACTTCTCTCGTTAAGGATCTAAGATGAAAGGATTCAAAAACATATCTCCACAATTCGACCTTAATTTAAAACAAAAATTAGATTTCAAGTATTTTATGGGGTAATAAAAAAATCTATGACAAAACTTTTGTAACAGTTGCTTCATTATTACAATCAAATAACGATTGTTTTTTTAACATCTCTCGTTAAAGAACTAAGGTGTAAGAGATTTAAAAAGATACAGCGCCTAAGTATCAACTTAGTTTGAATAGTTCAATAACAAAACATTTTTACAGTTGCACAACTATGGCAATTAAATAACGACATGCTTTTTGCACGTCTCTTATTGGAGATTTTAGGAAGATATCAAAAGGGTATAGCATCTTCAGATATACCATCTATGTAAGTTTTCTAATCTAAGAGAAGCGTTTCTCGCACCCATGTGTTTGTAGCGGACGCCAGATGGGGAAGTTTTCACAAAGTGTGGATGCTGAAGATAAAAAACTGCAAATATGGGTGATCTTTGTCTTTTTCGAGGCTTGCGGTGGCCCTTCAGTTGGAGAGAAGGCGTTAAAAAGCGTCTCTCTTTAGCAAGTAAAGATGGAGGAGATTCGAAGAGATATAGCACCTAAATGCAACCCTTTTGAAAAAAATATTTGACTTAAAATGTTTTATGTGGTGATAAATAATTCTATATCAAAAATTTGTAGTAATTGTTTCATTATTGAAATTAAAAAACGATTTTTTTAACGTCTCTTAATAGAGAACTAGGATGGAAGAGATTCAAAAAGATACAGCACATTAGTATGAATTTAGTTTGAAGCAAAATTTAGTTTCAAGCCCTTTATGATGTAATAAATAATTCCGTAACAAAAATTTTTAACAGTTGCTTCATTATTGTAATTAAACCACGACTTGCTTTTTAAAATCTTTCGTTAAAGAACTAAGATGGAAAAGATTCAAAAATGTATAACTCAAAAATTCGAGCTCAATTTAAAACAAAAATTCGATTACAAGTATTTTATGAGGTACAAAATAATTTGATAACAAATAATTGAAGCAATTGTTTCATTATTTCACTTAAATAACGACTTGTTTATTAACGTCGTAACGTAACCCGTTAAAGAACTAAGATGGAAGAGATTCAAAGACTTATAGCTCCGAAATTCGACCTTAATTTAAAACAAAATTCTATTTCAAACACTATATGAGGTAAAAAAAAATAATTCAATAACAAAAGTTTGTAGCAATCGATTCATTGTTGCAATTAAATAACAACTTGTTTTTTGAGCATCTCATTGGAGAAATAAATGAGATATCAAAATATATAGCATCTAAATTTAAAGTTAGCTTGAAACAAAAATTGTGTAGTGATAAATTGTTCGATAGCAAAATTGTGTAGAAATTGTTTCATTATTGCAATTAAATAATGACGTGTTTTTTAACGTCTCTTGTTATCGTCGTTTATATAACGTCTCTTGTTTTTTTCTTGTCTTCCATCTTATCGATAACATTAAGATGGAAGACATTCAAAAACATCTAAGTCCAAAATTCAAACTTAGTTTAAAACAAAAATTCGGTTTTAAGTAATTTATGTAGCGATAAATAATTCGATAACAATAATTTTGTAATAGTTGCTACGTTATTATAATTAAATAACGACTTGTGTCTTGAACGTCTCTCATTGGAGAATTAAAAGAGATATCAAAAAGATAAACCATCTAAATTTAAACTTAGCTGAGCAACATATATATCAATAACTCGTGCTTCGATTTCAAGTATTTTCTAAATAGTTCGATAACAAAAATTTGTAACAGTTGCTTCAAAATTGCAATTAAATAGAAAACTTGTTTTTTTTTTGCGTCTTTCATTGAAGAACTACGATAGATATTAAATAGTTACAAAATCTAAATTTAAACTTAACTTGAAACAAAAAGCTCGGGTTCAAGTAATTTATGTAGCGATAAATAGATCGATAACGGATATTTGTAACATTTGCTTCATTATTGCAATTAAATAACAATTTACTTTTAGAACGACTCTCATTGGAGAATTAAGGGGGATATCAAAAGGATATACCATCTAAGTTTATACTTAGTTTGAAACAAAAATTTGGTTTAAAGCAATTTATGTGGTCATAAATAATTTTATAACACGATTTTTTTAGCAGTTGTTTCATTATTGCAATTAAAAAACGATTTGCTTTTTGATCGACTCTCATTGGAGAATCAAAGGAGATATCAAAAGGATATACCATCTAATTTTAAATTTAACTTAAAACAAAATTTCCTTTTCAAGTATTTTATGTAGCGATAAATAGTTCGATAACAAAAATTTGTAGCAATTGTTTCATTATAGCAAATAAATAACGACTTGTTTATTATCGTTTTTTTAAAGAACTAAGACGAAAAGATTCAGAATCATACAGCGCCCAAGTATGAACTTAATTTTAATCAAAATTTGGTTTCATGTAATTTATTTATAATTAATTCTACAGCAAAATCTTTCCACCAATTGCTTCCTTATCGCAATTAAATAACGACTTCCTTTTTGAACGTCTCTTATTGGAGAATTAAGGAAGATAGGAAAAGGATAAACGCTCTAAATTTAAACTTAGCTTGAAAGAAAAATTCGGTTTCAAATATTTTTATGTAAGACTAATGCAGTACTAAAAATTAGTGGCATTTAATTCATAAATGCAATTAAATAAAATCTTTATTTTTACGCCTATTCTCATAGGGAATCTAAATTGGAAGAGAGTAAAACATATGCAGACATAAATTCCATGTTCATTGTGTAGTAAAAATGCTATTTCAAATTTTTATGTATTAAATAACTCAATAACATTAGTTTTTATTTAATAACTGTAATTATACAACTAATTTTCTAAAGTTTTCAATTCAACAACCCATAAGATTGTAGAGAATTGAAAGCTTTAATATCTAAGTTCTCAAATTTAAGTAAATGCTCTTGAAGAATATTATTTCAAGAATTAATGCATATTTAAATAAAAAAATTGTATCACTGTTATAGTAAAATAATGATTTGTTTCTTATTTATGAATTAAAAGAAAAAAATTTTTGTTAAAAAATACAGCGTCTATATGACAACTTCGGGCTTATTAAAAAATAAATACGATTTAAAGGGATTCATTGTGTAGCAAATAATTCGCCAAAAAAATTGTCAAAAACTTGGTAAAAAAAAAGTTATTTAGTTGTATTATCTTTAGAACAAATAACTTATTTTTTTAAACATTTTTATAAGAAACTGATAAAAAGTAAGCAAGCAAACAAAGCAAATAATACTTATGTACTTCAATTTCAAATTCATTTTAAAACATCAAACAGTAATTTAAATGTTTCACACTGCAATAAATTATTCGGGCCTAATGTCCGAATGACTAGCGCTCGGTACCACAAGTTTATCGGATTCGAGTACGGGCGGTGTTATGAATGTCTGTAGTGGTTCGGAATCCCCTTTAAACCGTAGGTCTCGGTTTGTAGAGAATTGATATATATGACTGTAGAGTTGACAACCCTACCCCATAAAAAGAAAACATCTTTCATCATTCGTAATCTGTCAGTAGGTAAACGGCCTTGGCCCATCATGGGGCCGTTGCGCCAATGAAGAAGAAGAAATTATTCACAAGCAAAAGCTTACGACAGCTTTGTTATAATTAATATTAAATGGTGATTTGTTTTTTAATATCTTTTGAAAAGATGAGACCGAAGAGATTCAAAAGCATTAACTTCTAAATTTATTGATTTCGATTTCAATTGTAAAAAAAAAAAAAAAAATTGTTTTGATTTAATTTTTGTTCATAAAAGCAAAACATGTTCCAATTGCATTGTTATCACACCTCATATTTATATATATATATATATAATGTTCACATTACGAGAGTGGATGTGGCTGGTGGTCTTGCTTAACCACCAAGCTGACCGTTAGTAAAATGTGTGTTCAAACTTACGACCAGTTCTCAAATGTTTTTGTTAACTATTTAGTATTTTAAAGCATCAATTTTTTTTTCTTATCAATTTTATTATAGAGCCAGAACGTGTTGATAGAACCAGTTTCATTCATAGTTTAGTTTTATTAAATATTCGTCAAATTATCGGACATAAATGATGCAATCGATGAGCTGTCAAAAAAAAAAGAAAAAGAAAAATAGGATTGAATTTTAATTTATAATTCGTTTATGTAATTCTTTTTAGAAATTAAGATTTTTGTTTTGTTCTGTACTTTTTTTACTGCAGTTGAGACAAATTTACGCAATATACAAATTATTAATGAAGTTACTATACGGAATTTCAACTTCTATTACCTATAGTTTAGCATGACCAATTGAGCTTTCTTAAGTTTTTATACTTTATTTTGTTGAGCCCCCAACCAAGACAAAATACTGGGCGTGCGCCTACACACACACATTATATATATATATATATATATATATATATATATATATATATGTGTGTGTGTGTGTGTGTGTGTACCAGGTGCAATGGATGTCTGTAATGGTTTGAAATCCACTTTAAACCGTAGGTCCTGGTCTTATACGACTGTTTGGCGTAGGGCTGATAACCCTACCCCGTAAAAATAAAAACATCTCCTGTCTCTAAATCTGCTGATAGGCAGACGGCCTTGACCCACCACGGAACTGTTGTGCCTATGAAGAAGAAGAATGTCATATTTATATCTTTTCGGAACCACACAAGGTAACTCAAATGAAGAATAATTCTTAATTTGGATAGAAACGAATATTTTATTACATGTGGGTTATTTTGCATTATTCTAAGGTAAAAACAATTTTGTTCGTGATATCACATGCAACAGTCCTTCTATCGGGATTTTATGTTATTTTAAAGGCATTGAGTGATGTCTGTAAAATAACTACAGTCTAATGTAAGTACTACAGCCTAATGTAATAATTTAATGCAATTGTCTAATGTAATGCAATTGTCTAATGTAATGTTATAATCTAATGTAATGCAATAATCTAATGTAACTGTTTAATGTAAGTACTACAATCTAATCTAAGTTACTTGCCTAATGTAATTTTAATTTAAAATTTGGTTCTAGTATTATTCATTGCCTATAACCGTTTGCATTTACTTTCAGTTATTTTTTTTGAAACCTAGTAAAAACGAAGACATTTTTAGTGTTGACACCAACCATGTATCGTAAGAAGATTTCAAAATTTCTGCCAGTGATTTAGACGATGATATTTCTGATTCTAATGTGAAATCCGAATGGCTATATCTGTACTTTAATTTCTATAATAAAAAATGTATAAACTTATTGATCATAATTCCAATAATACATATTTCCAATTTTAATAACAAATTGTGAAACAAAACTGTATTTGAAAAAAAAAATCTATTAAGGAGCTTAACGAATTATTAAGTAGTTAAATTATTATAAAAAATAAGATTTATTATAATAAATAAAGAGCGTCTCCTATGTAGACGTTTCTCTTTAAAGAACTGAAATTGAATGGATTTCAATTATAACAGGCAAAAGTAGCCAATTTAAATAGGATTTCAAGTATTTAATTGCATATTCAGAAGAAAGAATTGAGATATATCATAATATTAATTTTATTTATTATTTTTTTCTGTAATTATTGCAGTTAAATGATCAGTTTAAATTACGAAAAAAGAGCCTTAATCTGAAGCATACTTCTATTCTCTGTTCTTTTTCTTAAATATGTATTAACTCTGTTTTCTATTCTATTTTTTAGAGACGAATTACATCTATTCTATATGCATTACTTCTATACTCATATTTCTTAAAAGGGTTTAATTAATCAATTCAAGGCAATTTTTCTATAAGAATAGAGAATAGAAAAATTGAGAAAAAATAGAACAGAGAATTCTATTCTGTATTCTATTTCTTAAAGACATATTTCTTCTACTCTCTATTCTATTCTATTTCTTAAAGACATATTTCTTCTATTCTCTATTCTATTTCTTAAAAACTCATTAATTCTATTCTTAAACTCAATAATTATATTAATTCAATTCTTAAACTCAATAATTCTATTAATTCTATTCTCTTCTACTTTTTAAAGAAGAATTACTTCTATTCTCTTCTACCTTTTAAAGATAAATTACTTCTATTCTTTTCTACTTTTTAAAGATGAATTACTTCTATTCTCTATTCATTACTTCTATTATGTTATATTTCTTAAAAGCACATTTCTTCTATTCTCTATTCTACTTCTAAAGGCTCATTAATTCTATTCTCTATTCATTACTTCCATTATCTTATATTACTTAAAAGCGCATTACTTCTGTTCTCTATTTCTTTAAAAGGCGCTTTACTTCTGTACTGTAATGATTATGGAAGTTTTTAAAAAGGGATGAAAATTTACAACTACTTTGAGCTAATTTTTTAAATTTTATTAGTTAATATTATTTTAGATTTTAGGAAAAATCAATTAATGATGAATAATGACGCAATATTTTTACAATACTAAAATATTACTTATTTCAAATCACAGGTTTTTAAAATGGAACTCACGGATTTCCTAGTATATTATTATTAGATTTTTATTATTCTATTTGCGAATAAAGAATCATTATCTTCATGACTTTATAATTTTCTTACATGAATGTCTAGATACGTAAAAAGTTTCATTAGTGATTACCTATAAAAATAATTGCTTTATAACAAATTTTATTCAAGGTAAATAACATCAATATTCATATCCAAGTTTTTAAAAAGGAAATTTAAATGATTATGCCCTTTATAAAATATTTTATTATTATTGTGAGGCAGGGCATCTAGTAAAGGCTTATGCATAACTGTCGTATGATATTTTTTGTTAATTGTTTTTCATATATTTGATTTATTTCTATTTTAATTTATGCATTTAAAAGTATTATTCAAGTAAAAAGGTTTATGACATTCCTTTTATTACCGAAAAGGGAGATGGGAAGGAGTCCGACGAATAACAAAAAGTTTGAAATCCCTGTTTTGAACGATGTAGTTATTTCTTTATTTAATCATGTACTATCACCACGCTCACTATAGAAGTATTAGAATCTTACAAAACCTTTGCACTCAATACAACGATGCATGAAAAAAATATAAATGAATATCAAATTGGAAAATAAAAACAAATAATTAAAATAAAATATTAAAAAATAATAATCAAAGTAGTTTATAAAAAAATAAGAAAATATTTGGAAAAAAAGAAAAACACCAATAATATATATATAATAGTACAACGTACAAAATGTGATCATTTAGTGTAACAGTAAAATATGAATATATTTTTTTATTAGTGCTATTTGCAGGTAACCCCTAAATCCAATATAAAAACTCTACTATAAATAAGATTTTTTTACTTTTACTTAAAAACTTAAATATTCAGTAGAAGAAGTTAACAATAAATTTCTTCTTCTTCATTGGCGCAACAGCCCCATGGTGGGCCAAGGCCGTCTGCCTACTGGCAGTTTTCGAGGCAGGAGATGATTTCTTTTTACGGGGTAGGGCTGTCAGCTTTATGGCCAACGCTCTGCAGTGATATTAGACTGGGACCTACAGTTTAAAGTGAATTCCGAACCATTGCAACATCCGTTGCACCGCCGGAACTCAAACCCGAAACCTGTGGCACGGAGCACCAGCGTAGTCGCTCGGCCATCAGATCCTTAGTAATAAAATTAGAACAAATGAATGATAAGTCTAGAAATTGTTTTTAGTATCATATTTTGGGCAACCTACACAACCCTATATATATATATATATATGTATCATTTTTTAAAAATTTCACCTGCGATAGTTTTTTTAGGATTTCAAACAGTTATCTTCAACAAGTGATAGTTCTTCCAGTAATGCTACTCATTTTATCGAAATAATACTACTTACAGACTTAATGCTACTTACGTAAAAGATGGCACGTTATGGAATGAGTTGCAAAAATAATCTATATCATTTTAGTGTGCCGAGGGACTAACTCTCGGTGCCACAGGTTTCGGGTTCGATTTCCGGTGGTGCCATGGATGCTTGTAGTGGTTCGGAATCCACTTTAAGCCGTAGGTCCCGGTCTCCTATGACTGTAAGAGCGTCACGGAGCAGAAGTCAGACTTCTACCTACGAGTGCTCCATCAGATCAGAAGCTGCACCCCTCTCCCCTCCTTCCATGAGGGACACGACAACAACAACAACAAAGGTTTAATTAATTAATGTAAATTATCTAAACATTTGTCATTTTAAAATTGTTCCCAATAATGATAACGCATTAAAAGGCTCAAGTCTGGTTGGACAACATACATTTATTTACAAGTATCTTCAGGTATGAATATAAAAAAATTGATAAATATAAACTAAATGTCTAATTATTTTTAGTATTAGTTATTACTAATATTCATTCCAATACTAAAATTCATTCATGTGCGCACATCTGAATTTCAATTGCATAAACTACTCAATCGCTCAATTTGTAGGAATAATAAGAACAGAGCAGGTCCTGGTCGTCTAATATGACCGTAGATAATTGGGCGTAGGGCTGACAACCCTATCACGTAAAAAGAAAACAACTCCTACCTCGAAAACTGCCAGTAGCCAGACGGCCTTGGCTCACCATGGGGCTGCTGCGCCAATGAAGATGATGATGACACGATATATATAATATTCGGGCCATATAGAAAATAAATGAGCTATTCATATACATATAATAAATTTCATTATTATCATAATCTTAAAATTGAACATTTTTGTGAGAACATTAGAATATTTACATTATTAATTGATATTATTACATAGAAAACAAATGGATATATTAAAAACTTTTTTTTTTTTCTTAAAACTTCTTCTAATACAACTTTTATTTATTCTTCGTTATTGAGAAATTTTATACAATTTTCAAACTAATTTATTATTATTATTATTATTATTATTTTTTTTTTTTTTGTTAAAATAAATTTTATTTTTTAAAAAATAAATTTTTATATATCCTCCAATTTCCAAAAGAGATTAACTTTTCACTCAGAAGTAAAAATAAATAACTTTTCACATAAATAATAAAATAACTTAAATACTAATAAATAACTTTATAACTAATAAAATAACTTTTAAATAAATAAATAACTATCAATACTAAAATAATTTTTAATAATAAAATAACTTTTCACTCAGAAGTAAAAATAACTTCAGATATTGCTTTTAAATAACTGATTTAATAACAAGAAACACTGTTATCAATATTTTTTTATATATTTTTTAAATTTTATAATGGCTCAATCATTGTATATTGCTAACTGATATTGATATTAACTTTCATTCGTAACTGAAATGTAAAAAGGGCATATTCTATAAATCATTGCTATGATTATTTTTAATTACAACATTTTAAAATTAAATTTTATCTGAATTTTTTTCTTTACCGAACAAGTTGATTATTTATTATATGTTTTAAGAGGAATATTCGTTTACTTTTATGTCAATGTAAATTTTCATTCTGCGAAGAATTAAAAATTTAAATAAAACAGAACTATTTTTATTCATTTGAAGTTACGAAGTTTTTAGTTGAATTTAATTGCGTATGAAGTTAAGAAACATTAGTAATTAGTAGTAGTAAGTATTAGTAAGTTAGTATTAGTAAGTTAGAAATGATGGGGGAAAAAATCAAGACTTTCTTTGATTAGGATTTCAAAACTCTAATTTAGCATGGGAAAATTAAAAAAGTAGTAAAATAAAATATAAAGAATACACTAAAGAACATAATATCTAATAAAATTATTGAACATACCAGTTCCTTTTTTTTTTTTTTTTTTTTTCTGAAATTCAATTGACAACTTTTACATTATTTTGAAGTGCCTACTTCAAATACTACTTTATTCAAGTGTATGCTGATAACTTTTCAAATATTTATTTTGAGCGTTGGTTTCAAAATGCACACTTACAAAGCTATCACTTTTTTAAAATCTTAAGATAAAACGTCAAATTTATATATTCTTCTTACCATGGACCCATGGATGTTTGTTTGGAATCCACGTAAAATTGTAAGTCCCTGTCTAATTAGCCTAAAGTGTGCACAAAATGACCATAGAGCGATAATCCAAATCTTCTTCAATGGCGTGACATCCCTATGGGGAGCTAAGGCCTTCTGCCAGATTCCGAAACATGAGGTGTTGCGTTCTTTTTATGAGGTAAGGTTCTCAGCCCTAAAGTCCCCCCGTCCAAAGCTCTGTAATCATATTAGGTACCTACGATTTAAAGTGGTTACAGTTTTTTTAAACAACAAACATACATGGCATCTCCGGGACTCGAACCCAAATCCTGTGAAGCGGTGTGGTACAGTGCATCAGTCACTCAGCCATCAATCCCCATATATATATTATAAATATGCCCCTAGGCAGAAGGCCTTGGCCCATCATAGAGCCATGACGCCATTGAAGTAGAAGTCCAATCAGAAACTAACTAGCGCATTCTAATCAAGAACTTCTTAGATTATCATCTTTGTCTCTGTTAAAGATTTATCCTTTCAATCCCCATAGAAGTCTTTTCTTTGGGATTGGTCCTTCCTAGTAACACTGCACCTGCTACATATATGTCATTGTTATGGTAAATAATCTCTGGAGGTTTCGGGCTCGTATACCGGCAGTGCCATGGAGGTTTGTAGAAGTTCAGAATCCACTTTAATCCGGTCTAATATAACTACTACTACTACACCACATCACATCACATCATATTGCCTAGAACTGAGTTGCACCTATACAGTTTCGGAATGATGTGGGTGAATTGAATAGACGCACGATGGGGGACAACCCTCAAGGATCTTATTAGACCAAGACCTAAGGTTTAAAGGGGATTTTGAACCACGACAAACATCCATGGCACCGCCGGGACCTGAACCTGAAACCTGTGGTTCCGAGCGCCAGAGAGCTAGACACTCTGCCTTCAGACCACGATCTAATATGCGCTGGCCGTAAGGCTGACAATCTTACCTCGCAAAAAAAGAAAACATCCCCTGTCTACGAAATCTGCCTGTAGGCAGACGGCACTGGTCCACCATGGGGCTGTTGCGCCAATGAAGAAGAAGAGAAAGAATGGTTTATGATCTCAGTACAAAGTGTTTGGTAGTCGAAAACTTGAAAACAATAATAAGATATTGTTTATGTAAGGAAAGCATATATCTACTTAAATCAATCTTCGATTTTGATTAAGATTGCATTTCTGTTTAAAAAAATATACCGTATCAATATTTACAAGATTACATAAGATAGAGATCAAAATATTCTTCAGTTTCTTTCGCAGAAAAAAAAATGTTCTTTACGCAGAAACTTATCTTATTAAATTAACGAAACTTATTATATTAACGGTAAATTAGAGTTTTTAAACTCTAATTTACCCGTTAATAAAAGTCAACAAAACAAGTAGATCTTTACACTTAACAATAGTTAAATTCATTCAGTTAAATTCACCATTGATGGTAAAATTGAATCAATACCCCATATATGTTTGCAACATTGTAGGCAATATAATGCAATATATAGATGGTCTACTTTTTTGTAAAACAAAGATTTCCATAACAATCAAAATCAAAAACAATTATATATTTACAAAATATAGATAAATGTTTTATATTTAAAAAATATAATTGATAAATAAATACATATATAAATATAAATTTACAAATTATATATTTTATTATATGTTTACAAAACATATTTAACATATTATTTAAATTTATCTGAAAATTCAAATTTATTCAACCAGACATTACTAATATATACAAAGCTATACACCATAGCAATATTTTTATTAATTCTTGTTATTGAAAGTATGTTTAGTTTAGATATTAAACCACTTGCTTTATTAATTACTAATGCCTGTATATAAAAAAATTAGTTTTAGTTTTAGTTAATTTCAAATTATCTGTATAAAAGCAAATAATTAGAGGCGTTTTAAATTGGAAGAAATAAATACCTTTTTTTTTACTGGAATTGGTTTAAAAAGATACCCTAGATGGCATGTTACGCTACTTTTAATTAGATCCTAAATAACTTAATTATTTAAATTAGTTTCTTCTGAAATGAGAAAAATACATTTCCGAATAAATAAATGCTTCGCAGAAGTTAGAATTAAGCTAACATTAAAGTTAGCGAAATAGCTAGTGGAAACGTACTTACTAACTTTCAATTTAATGTAATTAACTTTTTTTTGTATTAGTTTTGCTTTAAGAATAAATAAGTATCTATAACATGAAATGCTTGGATCTCTTTTTATCTCTAATTTGATATTTTTTTATTAAAAAAAAAGTCTACTTCAACATATTTTTAAAAGGATATATATTTTTTTTTAAGAGCTGTTGTTTTAGTCTTTTTTTCAACTCTTTTCAGTTAATGATTCCTATTTTAACTTAAATAGTTTATACTGGTGAGATAAATTAACTTTTCTCATTTTTGATGCACAAGGATCGTTTAAAAATAATTTGATACTAATAGACTTGCGGCAAATCTTTCAGTTAAAAGAACAGGACTGCCAAAAGCATTAATTAAATGTTTAATTAATTAACGTAAATTATCTAAACATTTTTCATTTTAAAATTGCTCCCAATAATGATAATCTATTAAAAGGCTCAAGCCTGTTTGGGACAATATACATTTATTAATAAATATCTTCAGGTATGAATATAAAAAAATTGATAAATATAAATTAAATGTCTAATTATTTTTAGTATTGGTTATTACAAAAGTCGTACCCGATACTAAAATTCATTCATGAGTTTATCGATGTGCGCACATCTGAATTTCAATTGCATAAAGTACTCTATCGCCCAATTTGTAGGAATAATAAGAACAGAGCAGGGCCTGAATGGCCGAGTGGCTAGCGCTCTGGCGCTCGGTACCACAGTTTTCGGGTTCGAGTCCCGGCAGCGAAATGGATGTTTGTAGTGGGTCGGAATCCACTTCAAGCCGTAGGTCCCGATCTCAAATGACTGTAAGAGCATCACGGAGCCAAGTCTGACTTCTACCTACGGGTGCTCCATCACCACAGAAGCTGCCCCTTTTCCTCCATCCATGAGTACATCACTCATGGGATGCCCGTCCCGCACTGCAGGACATAGAGGATTAGTCACAACAACAACAAGTCACAACAGAACAGAGCAATTTACGGTTTTATGATTTTTCTAACTGTTACAGCATTATTAACCCTAAAGTTAATAATGCTGTAAGTTTGCCGGAAAACTTATTGTAGTGAACACTTCAAACTAAAAGTAACAAAATAAGCCCTTGTTTTAATATGTGCTTTAAACATGCAAAGACCTACACGTTAAAATATATCACTTTAGTTTACCTTATAAAAATCCTTCGATTTACAAACTGCTCTAGATATGGACTTTATGAGAAGAAAAGTTTTTCTTGGCGCGCTTTAATAGATACGATATTAAATTAGTATATTATTATATTGTAAACTTGGCATACAAACAAAGACTCAAATTTAATTTAAGGCAATGAAACATAAAACTAATAGCGCATTATTTGACCGTGTTTGCTTGCCTAAACTAACACCATTTGTCAAATGGCAAATTGGAAATAAACATTTATTTATACAGGGTGGTCACAGAAAAATCGAATGATGTACAATAAAAATAACTTTAATATAATAATAGAAGAAGAATGTCCTCTCATAAAAGAACTTCCGTCAAATATCTATAAAAGCTTTCTACTCTTTGATATACAGAAAAGCATTTCAACTACAGGAGAACCTCTGTAGGTCGAATTTCAAGGGAGACGCCAAATAATTCGAGTTATAGAGTTTTCGACTTACGCGGATTTTTGTAAGGAAATATTTGACTTGTAGAGGTTTAGATTCTTTCTGACTTATTTTGAGTTAGAGAGGTAAAATAAATAAAAATTCAAGTTACTGAGGTAATAAACATGTTTATTTGAAACTTAAAAGTTATGTTATGTGCTGCAATAAAAAATCAAAATAATTCCGAAACAACCTTAAAATTAAAACATATTATGCATTAAAAAGTCAGTTATTATTACTTTAGACAATTATTATAGCATTTTAGCTATTTTTTTATTAAAGCTATTTAGACAGCTTGGTCTTTTTTTTTTTTTTTTTTGCATTGGAGACCTGCGTTTAAAGTGGATTCGAACCACTACAAACATCTTTCTCTACCTGTGGTACCGAGCTCAGAGAGCTAGCCATAGCATTACCTAAGCTATAAAGTGCAGAATATTCTTTTTCTTCCGAGTTGCTATTTCATAGAATTGGTTGTTCTATTTACTGTATACTCATACATTGTTTCCTAAGAAACGATGACGTGCATTGTTGGCAAATCCTTAAGTCGGTATAATTTTTCTACGAGCTGTAGAAGTAATTAGTTTCAAATGATCGAGTTGTAAAGGTTGTAAAAAAGATTGTAAAATCAAACATTGCTAATGTTCGAGTTACAGAGGTCCAATTTTTTTTCGAGTTACGGTGGGAAAATATATACCAAAATGGCTTGTGGGGATTGACTCATTATTTCGACTTATAGAAAGTTGAAATTTTGAGTAATGGAGGTTTTGGGGCTTGAAGGGAAAGGAACAAAAAATCTTTTCGAGTTGTGGAGGTTTTCGACTTATCGAGGTTCGACTTACAGAAGTTCTACTGTACTTAATATTGTTTAATAACAAATACGTTTTTTCCTAAAATCTAAATGCTACTTTATATACATTCATTGTATTGTGTTCAACAAAGCAATGTGTTTTAATAAAATAATATTGAATTTTCACTAAGATTTTGAGACAACAATTATGTAGTCCCTCAAATTTTTAATGAAAATGCAATACTACTTAAAAAAAAAGGGCAAGAAAAAATTCATCAGTAAAAATATAAGTACAATACATAACTCAGTAATATTATATTATATTTATATTATATTAGTAATATTATATAGATATTTTTTTGTAATACTTGCTACTATTTTTATTAAGTTACAATATTCTTTCAAAAGATATTTTGTGTCTTTTATCACTTTTCTTTCAAAATAAAGCGCTCCTATAACAGTTGTCAGTGGTTTTTAATTCTTTTTTTGTTACACTGAATTTTTGGGCAGAGAAATGAAAACAACGGAATTCCTACCGTTATTCCCTGTTTATAATTCGCGGAATATTCAGTCAAATTTCCTAGAAATTTGTGGTGCAGATTATAGGACACTGGGACATTTTTTGTAGTATATTTCACAAAATCAATTCTAGAAACTCTCACTTGAAACTGCTTTTTGCCAACAGAAATTGATAGAGATTTGTGTGAATCTCCTTAACACAAAATAATAAAACTGTAACCATACTTGCTCCTGCGCATTGGCAAGAGCGCCCCCTGTGGCGATCAGGAGAAATAGGCAATTGGTCTATAGATTCTCACACGGAGAGGAAGTATATTTTGAGCACCCTGAACGTAGCTGAGTTTCGGGTTTTCGGTTTTAAAGGGGAGTCCCTTCCACGAATCTATAATTATCTGTCTTTAAATGTATTAAATATTGTATGTCTCTAATTATATATTTGTACGTAAATAAAGCTGTGAGTTCTCCAAACTCCCAATATCTCAAGCAAAAACACATCAAGTATCTTAACATACCCAGTTACAATCTGGTTGCCCAATCTGCAAACTTCGTTAGTACAACAGCCTCGTGGTGGACCAGTGTTTTCTGCCTACTGGCATATTTCGAAACAGGAGATGTTTTCTTTTTAAGGTACAAGGTTATCAGCCTTAAGCCCAACATTATATAATCATATTAAACCGGCTAATGCTGTTCCAAACCATTATAAACATCCATGGCACTACCAGGATTCGAACCCGAAGCATGTGGCATCGAGAGCCAGACACTCACCCATCAGGCTTTTAACTGTTTAAGAATCCCCACTCGACAGGAAGGGTGGATTTTTTCTTTACTTCATTAGAGAGTGCATTTAGTACTAAAGTAGAACGCAAGGTTTATAAAGCTTCTTCTCCAATGGCGCGACCGCTCCATGGTGGTACAGGGTTTTTTGCCTACTGGCAGATTACGAGACAAGAGATGTTTTTTTTTTTTTTTTTTTTTTTTTTTTTTTATTTTATTTTTTTTTTTTTTTATTTTTATTTTTTTTTTTTTTTACGGGGTAGGGTTTTCAGCCCTACAAGCAACAGTCATATTAGACAGGACGGTTTAAAGTGAATTCCGAACCCTCTATAGACATCCATGGCACTACCGGGACTGGAACCCAAAATCTGTGGTACCGAACGCTAGACACTCGGCCATCAGGTCCCAACCTGAATACTACAAAACTTAATTGTGAAAGAACCTAGACTTTTATGAAAGGTGATAAAATACGATGCGCATTCTACATCGGTGTGTACTGGCGGATAAAAATGGCCTTGAATGAAGATAAAAGATGAGATTAGGATAAGAACAGAGATAAGAAATAAAAATGTTTTACTGAAAGCCAAATTTATAATTAACCACGATACTCATCAAGATTTTCTTCTTTTTAACAAATATTTAGAGTACAAAACGGAAATGTATTGTCTCTTCTGTTTTCCCCTAAATTCTTAAATTATTTATTTATCCGATTTCAGCTATCGTAAATTTATAAAACACATTTTTCATAAGTTTGCCATGTAAAAAAATCTCCTTAAAAAGTAGAATTTATTTTCTCCTATTTTAGTTTAATGCCATGGCACAAATAATTGCATGATATAATTATAGAATTTTTTTTTTTTCCCCGTATATGGTTTTACAATGAATAGGAGCTAATATCTCGTGAATTATATTGTGCTGCGAAATGTATGAGATCTCTTATTTTTTTCTGGCTAAAAATTACAACTTCAGGTTTTATAGGATTCTCTTTAGTAAATATGAAGATTATAAAACGGAAATGCATCATCTCGTCTGTTTTCACCTAATTCTTAAATCATATTCATTTTTCCGATTTCAGTTATCGTGAATTTATAAAATCCTTTTTATATAATTGTTCCATCTAAAAAAAAATCTCCTTAAAACTGGAATTTATTTTTCCCATTTTAGTTTTATGCCATGGCGCAGATTAGTTTCATGTTATAAATATAGAATTTTAATGATATATGGTTTTTCAAAGAATAGGAGCGAATCTCTCATGAATAATATGGTGCTGAGGTATATATGAGATCTCTTATTTTTTTCTGGCCAAACATTACAGCCGCGAATTATATGGGATCTTATATATATATATATATATATTTTTTTTTTTAAAGTAAAAATTAGTATATATATTATTCTACGTTGACGTTTATATGGCATATTTTATTTTTTATAGCCTATGCATTTATTTTGTCCTATTTTAGTTTCATGCCATGGCATAGATTAGTTTGCTATAAATATTGTTGTTATTATCGTGTCCCTCATGGAAGGAGGGAAGATGGGTGCAGCTTCTGTTCTGATGGAGCACCCGTAGGTAGAAGTATGACTTCTGCTCCATGACGCTCTTACATTCTTAGAAGACTGGGACCTACGGCTTAAAGTGGATTCCGAACAAACATCCATGGCACCTCCGGGATTCGAACCCGAAACCTGTGGCACAGAGGGCCAGAGCGCTAGACACTCGGCCATTCAGGCCCAGTTTGCTATAAATATAGAACTTTATTGGCATATGATTTTATTAAAGAATAGGAGCAAATCTCTTGTGGATTATATTGCGCCACGGAATATACGAGATCTCATTTTATTTTTTTTCTGGCCAAAAATTATAGCTGTGTATTATATGGGATCTTAAATTATTTCTGAGTAAAAATTAGCGTATATATCATTCTTAGTTTAGGATTATACGAAACGTTTTTTTTTTCTGGCCTGATGGCCAAGTGACTAGCGCTCGGTGGCACAAGTTTAGGGTTCGAATCCCGGTGGTGCCATAGATGCTTGTAGTGGTTCGGAATATCCTTTAAACGGTAGGTCCCGATATAATATGACTGTTTGGCGTAGGGAGGACTACCTTACACCATAACAAGTCTGAGTTCTACCTACGGGAGCTCCAACCCAATAAATGCTGCCCCCTTTCCCTGATTCCATGAGACCACACGGGTTCTTGGTCTAGATGCTGCTATCTACCAAGTGAATAAGAAACAACATTTTTTTCTGGACAAAAATTATACCCGTTCGTTATATGCCAATATGAATTATAGGGAGGTTTGGTTTAGTTTGTCATTCTACGGTCATTTATGCACACTTCAGGCTAATTAGACTGGGACCTACAATTTAAAGTGGATTCCGAACCACTCATAAACGTCTATGCCACAGCCAGGATTTGGACCTAAAGCATGTGGTACCAAAAGCCAGAGCGCTAGCCAATTGGCCATCAGGCCGCAAGGATTATGGGCAGGAGATTATAATATTTTTAAATGCTTAAAATAAAATCAATAAATCTATTACTAGTATTAAAAATAATTTACTGAATAAAATTAAATAGTAATAATACATAATAATTTTCACAGGCATTTTTATAGTTTTTTTAATTTTATTAGTAAAGAATTTCCAAATAATCACAAACTTTTATTTCTATTGGTAATGATAAGTACAATTAATTATACTATAATTTATTATATGAAGTCTCTTACTGGCCGCTACCGTAAGTTATCAAAAAATAAATAAAAATCATTGAAAATAATTTAAATACATTTTTTATTTATAATAAACTAGCTAAATTATCCGGTATTTCTCGGGATCATTTGAAAAGATAGATAAAAACCTAGAATCCAGTAAACTTTGCGCCAAAAACGTCGCCGGGATGCCAAGTTGCCAAGTAAGCATAATAATGACTGCACCAGGTAGTTTTCGCGGTAAAATGATATTACGCCAAATGCTTCGCTAGGATGCCAAATCGCCAAATAAATACAAATTTATTGCTTTAATGCCAAATATTACTTCTATCCTGCCAAAATTTTATTCCAGAAAAATCTTTACGCCAAAAAGTATTGCTTATCGCCAAATTTTATCACCAACAGAAACTTTCTTCCTAAAATGCTTTTGCCAAATATTTCACTTTACCTCAAAATTTTAGCACTATTACAACCAAAAATTTATTCCTAAATTATATCGCTTTTTTGCTAAAATTTTAACACTATTATGATAGAATTTTAATTATTTGCTTTTACGCCAAAATATCGCCCTATTTTGCCAAAATTTTATTCTTAAATTGCGTTTACGCCAAATTTTATCGTTTTGACGCCAAATTATTATGAGGAATTTTTTTGCTAACTCATAACAATGTATCATCTTAAGAACGATAATTATCGCTATTGCGATAAAATTACGCCAAAGTTATTCACTAATACCCAAATTTCTTTTCTATTATATCCAAAAATAATTTATGTTTACGAAACCGGAATCGAATGATGAAACAATATTAATAAAAAAGAAAAGAAAGAAAAGAAAAGAAACCAGAGAATAACTTACATTTTATTCTGTTATATCCTTTATTTGAGGCGAAAATTATCTTTTTATTGCCTTATCCTTGCATAGATATATCAAATGAATGAATAAAACAAGAACACATAAAACGCAGAAAAAAAAAATACTTTTTAGCTGCCTTTTTCTTTCGAGAACTAACGTTCTAAAATTAAAAAAATTTCTGAGCGAATTAAAATAACGGTTGCCACAAAATCTGAGCTATGTCAACAGTATTAAAAAGCAAAAACATATAACTGCAGAAAAATTTAATGCATTTGAGAGGCATTTTCGACGTGAACTAATGTTCTTAAAATAAAAAATAACATTTTATCACGCGAATTCAAATAACTGTTTTCACAAAACCTTAACTATATCAACAGCATTAAAAAGAAAATAATTATTTGATTATAAGTTATTATTAAAGTAAAAAATCGTTTTTGTTGTTTGTATTTTCATGAGTGGCAACTTCTTAAAAGCTTATATTTTGTATCAGTAGCCGAAATACGTTATAAGAACAATCTCGGAATAATCAATAATTTATCGGAATAATTATTTAAAAGAATATATATTTCTGTTCTTTTTTACCATAAATAAAAGTACTGCAAATAACTATCAAAGTAGTAATAAAATAGTCATTATATTGTTCGGAAAAAAAAGAATTTACAAATTCATCTAATTGCAGTATTGTAACCCTAACGAAATTGGCGAAACATTGGCGCAATATTCCTGGTTGCAAGATTGGCGACTTCCTCTGGGGTACAGTATTCTAGATTTCAATCAAATGAAGTAACGCAGTAAGAGTAAAAGAGACAACAAATATTTAATATCTAGAAAGTTTAAAAAGGAATTTGATTTTAGTAATAATCTGTTATAAAAAAATGAAAGAAACACTCAAAGAGAGTTCATTAAAAGCTTAGTATAAGTAATGTAAAATGTATAGTATATTTAAAATTTTTGCCTTTTTCAAAACTTCTCCCTTTTAAACTCTTTATATTGGACGTAAAAAAAATTAAAAATACGATTGGATTCAGAGCATTAGAACATGGAGTAATAATATAAAAGATAGCCAAATAGGAGTTGCCAATTAAAGGCAAACATAATCCTTAGGTGATCATACATCTCTTGTGACTTTTACTTTATAGTTTAACATATTCGATGATAGCTTGGCGGCGACTTTTGACAAAATCTTTACTATTAGTCATCTATGTTGTTGGCGGGGAAAAAAAAAGTCTACTATCATACAATGATTTTCAAAATAATAATAAATAAATAAATCTTCTAATTTCATTTTTCTAAATCTTTTCCTCCAAAATGATATAAAAATAAAATATTCATTTATATGAACCTTTTGAAATGTTTCATTATATTTCATATATAATAATCTAACTTTGATTATTTAAATACAAAATAACATTTCTTGCATCTATTTATCTTAATTAAGCCCATGCTTAAATAAATGTATGACTTGAGAAGTAGAATTTCAGGCCTTTCTCTGAATGTTCAGAATCGTTTTGTTACATGTTTAAGTTTTCTAAATAAATGCGCACAGGAAAAGAAGCCAAGGTGGCGATACAGCGCCGACTCTGGTGATATGTGCGCCAACTTTCTGTTCTTTTAGAATAAGGGGACGCACTCTATTTTATTGCTACTCTATGCATTAAAATCTATAAAAATCCTCCATAAAAATGCAACCGAACCCTGTTATTCAATTGACGGTATTAAAGGGCGGAAATCAGAAGGAATCTAAAGTAGTCTCTGGTTTTAAGTTGACCATAGCTACAGATTAAGAACTGTCAATTTGTCTAAAGCACAAACAAACATATTTTCAGATTTGCTTATAGAGTATATAATATAATAAAAACAATTGAAGAATTAGAGGTATATTATTACATTAATTTAATAAATTTTTTATAATATTTCTACATTTTTTTATTTATTTAAACAGATACAATCTTCTTGTCCATTATGCAAATATAACACAAGGGTTAATTGAGTCATATTCACAAAATTTTTACATGAAACATAATAATACATGAGAAATATAAGATATAATGAAGGCAAAAAGTAATAACTAAATAAAAAAATAAAAAAATAGATAAAATATGGAAGAAAAAAAAAAAACTCTTTTCACGAATTTATCATGTGTGAACATACTTTGCTGGACGAATACACGTGGAATATACCAGTACTCAATAATCCAAGAAATGTATGAAGCAATAGGTCATAATACTACAAAAACGGAGGGTTTTAGGGTTTCTCGTGTTTATTTTTTTTGCGGTTTTCGCCAAGTCCCCTCCTAAACAAACAAAATGGCAGCAAATTTAATTTGGCGCGGAAGAGAATCTTGGCGAAATTAGAACCGTAAAATGCAGAATCCCCACAAGAACTATTCAATTCACTAGGGACAGGAATATAATAACATTTGGTAACACTAGAACTTTATGAAGAAGCAATTGTTCAAATACTACCCAATTCAGACAGAAAATCTTGTTAAGTGACGGCTAAATTAATTTTCATAAGCATAAACTTATCCTTATCAAAATGAACTACAAGCCCACGTGACATGATATGCGACAATGCTTATATATCTAGCAACACATAATTCCTGTCAGTTTTAAAACATGCACAAATAAACTCACGGGAAAATAAGCATTTATTTTAAATGAATGCTTAGACGAGGAAATTAATCTGTTTTAAAGAATAACGTATAATCTTGCACATTTTTTACTTTATAGCTTCACTTTTTTGGAGATGCAACGGATCTCTAACCAGGATTGCATCATGTTCACTTACGATAATAAAATAATAATAATATTAAAAAATAACTGAAATGAAATAAATATAAAAAAATTTGGATAATTTTATATATATATATATATATATCATCACTCGCATACTCATAAAAACGCTTTTTCATAACGTGAAAGAAAAAAAAAATTATTGGATGGTATGGAGGAACTTACCTAATTAAGAGAAAAAAAAAAAAGAGTGACTAGCGTTCTGGTGCTCGTTACGACAAGTTTCAGGTTCGAGTCCCGGCGGTGCCAAGGATGTTTGTAATGGTTCGGAATCCACTTTAAACCGTAGTAATAATCCCGCAAGCATTTGGCGTAATAGTGACAACCCTATCTAGCAAAAAGAAAATATTTTCTTGTCACGAAATCTGGCAGTAAGTAGACGACCTTGTCCAACCATGGAGCTATTGCTCCCTAGAAGAAGAATTCTCATAGATGGTCATAAGGAATTGCAATCAGAATATGGAGTGAGTAGGTCTAATTGAGAATTTTGTTGTAACTACAACGTACAAATAAAAGGCAAGAAATGACGATATCCAATTTTTACTAACGTCGTTCATTTACATGTCATTAATGAAAGCGAAAGATGACGACTCAGAACTGTCATTATGTTGAACAACTCACTTTCTTCGAAATTTAGCCGATCTCGAAAACATACAAACATACAAGAAAGATGCAAGAAATTATATTATTGAGAAAAATTTGCCAAATAAATGAAAAAGAAGCCAAACTATAAAACCGCATTCCCATCAAGACGTTAATGGACGAGGCGTGAAACGTTGTCCCATCACAATCCTCAGGCATTGCGCGTTGAGGCTTGTGGTCGGTCCATGATTCAAGTCTCAACGTTTTGGTGTGAATGCGGCTTGACTACATAAAAGTGTAATGGGCCTTGTACATAACAAATGCTTCAAAAAATTCATGCATTGAAAAAGTAATCACTTTTGTCTGGCTTTGCGTTTTCATAACGTTTTGTGTCACGATTATTAGTAAATATATTTTTACTTTTGTTCCTTTAATTATACTCGTTTTAGTGCAAAAAGGAAATTTTATTTATTTATTTCAAGCAGTAAAGGATTTGGAGTCCTAAATAAATTCCCAGGTGAAAAAATATTAAGGAATCTAGTAAAAAAAATGAATCTTATTGAATCCAGTCAAAAAAAGAATCTTAATGAATCTAGTAAAGAAATGAATCTTAATGAATCTGGTAAGGAAATGAATCTTAATGAATCTGGTAAGGAAATGAATCTTAATGAATCTGGTAAGGAAATGAATCTTAATGAATCTGGTAAGGAAATGAATCTTAATGAATCTATTTAAAAAATTATGTAGTGTGATTTCAGTATAAATCAAAATGTACTATTCAGATCTAGTGCGAAATGAAAGAAAAATTTATCCGAAATGTTTTATCCACGGAAACATTTGATAAAACAAAAGAATCAATTTTTTTTTAAGAAGTTTTTTCAATATCGTTCTAAAATTGCGTGCGTAGGAAATCAGTTTTCGGAACAGTGGCTCATTCGTCGTCAGCATTTTTCAGAGTATCAAAATTAGCACCAATCATGGAAGAATTTGATTAAACCGAAACTACGATGGTTAAAGCAAGGGACATATCCTTTCTAATATTTAAAAAAAAAAATTTTGCGGCGAGTGACGAGGGGAGCATATTGGTTTCCGGGATGACTTTTAACCTGCATTTGCATGTTTTTTGTAGATCAAAATAGCCTGCAGGGGTGAGAGAAATCTTGAAAAACTCCCATCAAGCATCTTGACTATATTCGTGGACTGCCTTATTCTCGTTGTCCCAATCCCATAGAGCCTCCTCGTTTCTAAAAATAGTGATTGCAACTATGACGTAAGGTAATTTGAATCTTGTCTCTTTTTGTACTCTAACGCATGAATCTGATATATTTTTATATTCAAGATCAACTTTCTGCAAGAATAGACTGGAGCACACTAGTGTCTGAATTAAAAGTGCTTGGTTTGAAGGCCGAAATGTGACGTGACACGAAACCAGAAATTCCTGCGAGAATCTGCTGCGAGCACGTTAAATACGTCTGGAAATTCTATCGTTTGATTAGAGAAAGATAGAAGAAGAGCATATTAATTTCGTCCGAAAGTCTTTCCGTTAGGTTCGAGAAGGAAAGAGCACCACTTTAAATATGCCTGAAAGTCTATTTGTTGAGTTCGAGAAAGGTAGAAGAAGAAAACGTTAAATATGCCTAAAAGACTTTTCGTTAAGTTCGAGAAAGGTAGATTTCGTTTGTCGTACTAGGGTCATTTTGTGCTCACTTTAGGTTAATTAGACCGGGACCTACAGTTTAACGTGAATTCCGAATCACTCACAAACATCCATCTCACAGCCAGGATCCTAACATGAAGCCTGTGGTACCTGTGTGGCCTGTGGCCAGAGAGCTAGCCAATTGGCCATCAGCCCGCTCGAGAAATGTAAGGAATGCGTTAAATATGGCCTGAGAGTCTTTCCGTTAGGTTCGAGAAGGGTAAAAGAACACTTTAAATATGCCTGAAAATTTATCCTTTAGGTTCGAAAAAGGAAGAACAAGTTAAATATGCCTTGAAAATCTTTCCGTTGAGTTAAGGGTAAAAGAAGAGCTCATTTAATACTCCTGAAATTATTGTAAAAATTATCAAAGCAAAATGTGTGCAAAAGCCCCATTATTATTGCAAAATGTGAGTGAAGTATAGCAGTATCTGTGGTACATTTTGAATTACGCTTAATCTGTCACGTATACGATATTCTAATGGCAACTGGCAGCAAGTCAAAGCGCAGGTTATCTTGAAAGCATAGAAAAGTCATTTAAAGAAAAATAAAATTTATTGTCTGTTAGTCAACTGTGAAGTATTTTATATATAAATTCATAAGGCTATTAATTGAAAGCAAAGAAGTATCGATTTAGTTAATAATATACAGAGAAAAAAATTTTAAAAAAACCGAAATATTCAGTGATAAGAAATATATATTTAAATGTCAGCTTTTAGGCTATCACATTTGGGAGATGGTGACCAGAACATTATCTGATAAACCTTTTATATATGATCTACTGACGTAAACGATCTCATCAACGATTTCATAAATAATCGCTTAAATATTGCAATTCCTTTATTTCTTTAAGAATACGAAAAGTCTAATTCATACAGTTATATTTATTACAAAAAAAAAAGCAAATTGTATATGTGATAAAAAAACATGTACACAAACAAATCATAGATTTTTTAACTGAAAATAATGCAACGATATATATATCATAATATATCCGTCCACGTATAATTTTATAACGTTAACAAATCTGACGAGAAGAAAACATTGATTTCACTATTTTTACAACGAGTGCATTCAGAAAATTTCAATATACAAAAAAATCAATCAAATTGAATGTTTTGATGAATGAAGTGGTATATGGGGATTCAGAAAATAATTAACACAATAGTTAGTTTTTCCTTATTTTTAATATGTCACTCTCCAAACGCTCTACGGTCGTGTTAGATCGGGACCTAAAAATTCGAAACTACAAACATCCATGGCACCGCCGGGACTGGAACCCGAAATGGTATTCAGAGCCACTCGGCCATTCAGGCCCAAATTGAATGTATTCAGAGAAATAGCGATCAATAAACAAAAGACTAAAAACTGTTGACAATTTTTTTCTACTTTTTAACTGTAAACTAACATTTTTAATTGTAACTAATCTTGTTATTTTTAGTTGATTTACTTTTACATACAATTCCAAATAAAAGTTATAACAAGTTAAAAAAAAAAAAATTTTTTTTCAAGAAAAGCGAACGAATTTGAGTGACAGACATTAAAAGTGATCACGTTGGCTTTGTCAAAATTGCTTCTCTTTTTAATGACGAATGGATGCATACAGGAGAACGATTACTTGAACCATTTTCTGACAGTCGTGTGCCATTCTATAATTTTCTCGGCTTTCAATATGCCTAAATGAATAGTTATTGTTTGAATTTAAAGGATTCAAATATCAAAACTGTTTGAGCAGAATTAAAATTGGATAGTTGGTTCGGTTTGTAGCTATACGGGCATTTTGCGCACAATTTAGGCTAATTAGACAGGGACCTACAATTTAACGGGGATTCCGAGCCACTTACAAATATCCATGCAACTGCCAGGATTCGAACCTGAAGAATGTGGTACCAAAGACCATGCGCCTAGCTAATTGGAGGCCGCAATTAGATAGTTGGATCATAAAATACAAAAGCTTAAATTTCACCCTTTTTAAGATATCTGAATGAATAGGTGTCGTTTGAAAGAAAACGATTCAAATATCAAAACAGTTTGAGCAGAATTAAAATTGGATAATTGGATTATAAGATACAAGTTACAGCTTTAAAGATATCTGAATGAGTTTCATTTGAAAGAATAAGATTCAAACATTAAAACAGTTTGAAAAGAAAATTAATTGAATTGGAATTAAAATTGGTTAGTTGGATCATAAATACAAAAGCTTAAATTTTACCCATTTTAAGATACCTGTATAAATACACTCAAGAGCCAAAACATTATGACCACCTGTCAATAACGAGTTGGCCCACCTTTGGCGCGCAACACAGCTTCAACCCGCCTTGGCATGGATTAATGCCACCACTTAATACCAGTTAAATACCACTTCCATTTGATCACGTGCCTTCCACGTCATCCAGGTGAGTTCATTGCAAAATGTAGGGGTGGTCATAATGTTTTGGCTCTTGAGTGTAGGTGTCGCTTGAATGATTAAGATTCAAATATTAAAACAGCTTGAATAGAATTAAAATTGACCGTTAAATATCAAAATGAATGAATTAAAATTCCCCTTTAAAAAAGAATTTGATAAATCTTAATTGTGTTTGACATCAAATGACAATATATTAATAGAATGTATTGTTTAAAACAACATGAAATGACAAATGAATACAACATTTATATTGGCTATTTTAAAGAAAAGTTATTTAAGTATCAAATTTAACTGAAATTTATTCTATGTTAATTCATAGTTTTAGATATCAAATAATTGTAAACATAAATTGCAGTATACAAGTTTAAATACCTTCGTACTATAGAAATATGGAAGAATTCTTGACTTAAATATTAGCGGCTACAAACTAAATACACAGCCTCCTATTTTTATTTATCACGTGCAAACATGATGTTTTTCTATTTAAAACAGATTAATCTCCTCGCACACCACGGCGGCCTGTTGGCCAATTGTCTAGGGCTCTGGCCTTTGGTACCAGAGTCTTCAGATTCTAATCATTGTGCAAGCCCAGTTTGGGGTTCTGTTGCTCGTACAAATTTTGAAATTATTCAAAGGCTTGAGAACAAAACTCTCAGAATGTTAACGAATTCACCCTGGTACTTTCGTAATGACGATATTAGACGAGCTCTCTCGATTCCAAGTTTAAGACAATTTGTTCACAAAATTTCCACTAAATTCTATAATGATATGAGAAATATTAATAACCCTGCATTAAATATCCTACAAAATTACGATTATGATATTTCTTCCCGCAAACATAGCAAAAGACCTCGCACTGTTCTAAATATTTTAAATTAATTCCTTACAACTGCCTAGATGAAAAAAGTTCGCTTTTCTCCTAATTTGACCTTTGTTCATTCGGGGTTATTACATGCAACTGATTCCATCAACATCTACATTTTTGAAATTTTTGATATTTTTCATTTTATAATTTTATTAAATAAATAATTCTCTTTTTTAAAAAAAAGGGCATTTAATTATCTATTTTGCTTATTAACTCAAAGGGCATGAGACCACCGCTATGTTTCAACATTTTACAAAGAAGGAGCTAGTGGCCGCTACGCGGCCAAGGATCTCCGTAATAATCTACAATAAGAGATTCTAATCATGGCTGTGGCATGAATGTTTATGAGTGGTTCGGAAACCACGTTAAGCGGTAAATCCCGGTCTAATGAGCCTAAAGTGTGCATAAAATGACCGTAGAGCGACAAACGAAACCAAACCTCACACACCACGAAACACTTCCCTTTCATAAATTTTATTTAAAGTAATAACTCATTTTCCCCGCGATTTTAATTCCGTTCATTTTAAAATTGACTTGAAATGTGTTTTTCTGATCTTGTGATTGCTTAGTAGGCTTTTTGGTCCTCGGATCCTAAAACTCATATCCCTGAAGACTTGAGAATACAAGGCGAGGAATTAGATTCAAGACAAATGATTAGCCAATACCGAGTCATTTCCTCTGTAGTTCGTTTGGAATGAGGAAATAGTTGAACACATTTTGTTTCAATGCGTAAAATATGTAAAATCAAGAAGCAAGCAACAAAGTGATTTTGGATATAATGTTCTTTCTTACTCTTGGGTATTTGATATGTCAGAGGATGCATATTATAAGACAACAACGATATTTCCATGTCTACGAAAAATTTTGTAACGCTGGTAGCTATGGGGCACTCCACTTTTTATTTCTGGGGTTATTATTTTTTATTCACATTTTATTTCAAGTACTAGTTGTACTCCATATTTCTTAATCATCGTTCAACTGTTAAAATATTATGGTCTATTTGATCTGCAATTTTATCTATTCCTTTCATTTTCAATTTTACTCATCTTATTTATTTTCTTTTGATTGCCGGAAAGCAAGCGCGACGATTTCTTTTAAAATGAAATTTTAAAAGTTTTAGAGTAGTTCCTTTATAAAGATTCTATTTTCACTTCTGCCAAATTCTGTTATCTGTAGTATTTTAATAAAGCATTTGGATAAATTGAGATAAAGCAGCATCAGCGAGCAAACATCTCAAAGCACCTAGTCAAGTCAAGTCAAGTCATTTGGAACGCTCTGGTTTCCAGAATGTAAACAGATTATTGTTTCAATTTCCTCAAAATAGTATCTATTTATGATTTATGCAAATGAAATTAAATTTAACCCTCATTGAAAATTATAAATTCAAGTTCTGCTGATAAAATGAGTTCCTACATTACAATTTGAAAATTTGCGAATGCTTTCAGTTATCATAGTTTATTTTTATTTTACGATTTTAGTTAATTGATCTATTTAAAAAAACGTAATATACAAAAGTATATATTTTAGAATTTTTAATACTAGAATAATCACGTGGGGTCTGATGACCGAGTGACTGGCTCTTGGGGCCACAGGTTTCGGATTCGAGTCCCGGCAGTGCCATGGATGTTTGTAGTGGTTTGAATCCACTTTAAACCATAAGTCCTGGTCTAACATGACTACTACTACTACACCACGCCACACCACACCACAATACATCACATCACTGAGCCTAGAACTGAATTGCCCCTTTACAGTTTAAGAATGATGTGGGTGAGAAAATCTGAAAGTTCTCTGTGACGCTTTACGTTTCATATGAGACAGGGACCTATTTAAAGTGGATTCCAAACCACTACAAACATCCCTGGCACCGCCGGAACTCGAACCCGAAACCAGTAGCACCGAGCGCCAGAGCACTAGACGCTCGACCATTCAGACCCCTTGGTCTAATATGGTGTAGAGCGTTGAGTGTACAGCTGATAAATCTACCTCGTAAAAAGAAAACATCTCATGTTTCGGAATCTGCCGATAGGTAAACAGTCATGATCCTATATGGAGTATAGTGCCAGGAAGTTAGTTAGATTAATCATATGTTTTGAAAGCTGTTACCAATAACATATTTCCCAGTACATAAGCAACAATAGCAAATTCAACTGCTCTTTTTACTGTGCAAATTAGTATTAATTCGTGTTAAAATGGAATCATACTCATTAACTTCGTTTTTCAATATGTATATCAGCTCGCCTTCCAAAACTTATTTGTCAATCGACTTATTGGCTACCAATAAACAGCTACGCTAATGTTCAATTCTACCAGTAACACTAATATTAAATTTTCAAACTAACCTCACATTCCATATTAATTTAACTATATATTTTAGCAAGCAACTATATATTTTATTTATATAAATGTATAGCGGCACACAAAAACTCTTTATTATCATGTAGTAATTTTTTTTATACTTGAAAGTAAACTTATTGTTATTCTTTTTTGCGAGTTACATTATCATTATTTGTCATCAATTTAAAAAAAAACCTGGAAATTAATGTCTTACTTCTACGTCAGAGTTTCACTTATAAAGACTTAGCTTGTAAAGAATTGACCAAAAGCGATGTATAACTGAGAGAAATAAATAACTGAAAGACTATGTGTTAAGAAAAGAAATAAATTTTTAAAGGATAATAAAACATTATATTGATTAAAAAGGCAGTTTTTTTTTTCAAATAGTAGGATATTTTACTGATATCATTCACCAGAGAACCCCAAATGTGTAGTAGATTCAACGTTGTTCAAAGTGCGCTAGATCTGTTACACTGCATTTACATTTTGTCACCACAAATTAAAACTGACATCCTGGATTGTGTCGTCTGAGAGTTCGCAGATTATGTCTTCAGAGAGTTCGAACCTTCTTTCTAACTCGATCCCAACATAAAGACTTTCAGACCTACAAGTTTATCCTGCCCATCTCACGCAATATGCAAGCTGCAGCATTTGTCAAATTTACCTCACCTTAGTTCGAAATCTTAAGTTCAAAAGCTCAAAGCGCCAGATCCATAAAAAATACCTCTATAATTGGATTTTCTTAGTATTAACGGTTAAAGCAACTAGCTTAGAATTATAAATAATATACGCAATGCAAACATACACAATTATAAACAACATACGAAATGCAAGCATAAACAAAAAAATTATAATCATTATCTCGTATGTTTATCAAATAATGTGAAAATGAAGTGTATGCACGGTTACAGCAACATACTATCTTTTTAAACTTATTGAAATATTGAAATTGTGAATACTAAAATGCTGATTCGTATAAATAATTGTTTTTATAATTTCCACGAAATTTTAGAATTTCCATTTAAAGAATGGAGAGGAATTCGGTAAATGTTTCACAAAGATGAATTAATTTAAACATTATCATGAAATAGGTTATCAAGTAAAACATTTTAGGATACCTATAACTGTTACTATGACAACAGTATATATAACCGAAAACATTTTTTTGCCGTATGATTGAGCAAAAACTATTGGGTTCGCAACATAAGTGGAAACATTACAGAGTATATAACTAACTCACTGGCGTTACAGCCCGTAGTGGGCCAAGGCAGTCTACCTGCTGACAGATTTCGAGACAAGAGATAGTTTTCTATTTACTGGGTAGGGCTGTTAGTCCTATGCCCATAGTCATATTAGAACCGGGACCTACAGTTTAAAGTGAATTCTGAACCACTACAAATATCAGCCGGGACTCGAACCCAAAATCTGTGGCACCGAGCGCCACAGTCTTACAGGGTATGTGCAAAATGAAATAAAAACATTGAATGATGCATAAATGAGAGAAATGCATTAAAAAAAAGCATGTTTAATATGTTATATAATGTCTTATTGCATATCTGTACATCTGTTTAAATAAATAATTAAATTTTCTAAGAAATCACAATATCTATGTTATCATAATTTCTGCTGTATAATTGATAGTTATTGTTTTCTTCAACATAAAAAATTCAGCTAATCATCAAATAAAAAAAATTCCATAACATTTTATTCCATAGTTTCCATATTGTTACTATTTATTTATGGAGCAATGGTAAAAGTTTGGAAAGAACATATTAACTAAGAATAAAAAATAAAAAAAAATATTTAACATGGGATTATAACATGGAAAATATTTATCATGAAAAATATAAGATATCATGGAATTTCCACCATAATAGAACTTCTGTAAGGAGGGAAAAACTTGAAATAAACAAATCAAAAAACTTGACAAACATGCATGGTTATTTATAACATTATTTGTAAATATATTGTTATTTTTGTTATATACTGAATTTACTATTTAAGGAGCAATTAATCTGTTTGGTAAAAGTTTGAAAGAAAATATTAACTAAGAATAAAGGAATAAACTATTTATCATGGAATTATAACATGATAAATTTATCATGAAAAATATAAAATATCATGGAATTTCCACCAAGTTAATAGTAGAATTTAGTTGTGTAAAGAGGGAAAAATTTAAAATAAATAAATCAAAAGCTATGAGAAGCATTAATTATTTATAACTTAAAACAATTTTATTTGTAAATATATTGTTATTTTTGTTATATACTGAATTTACTATTTAAGGAGCAATTAATCTGTTTGGTAAAATTTCAAAAGGAAAATATTAACTAAGAATAAAAGAATAAATTATTTATCGTGGAATTATAACTAGGAAAGTATTTATCATGGAATTACAATACGGAAAATATTTATCATGAAAAATATAACATATCATGGAATTTCCACCATAATAGAACTTCTGTAAGGAGGGAAAAACTTGAAATAAACAAATCAAAAACCTTGACAAACATGCATAATTATTTATAACTTAAATTAAAACAATTTTATATGTACAGTTCTTATTTACTAGCAATAAATAAATAAATTTTCCTTATTTTTTCCCCCTTTTTTGAGTAATTTATTTAAATTATATAAAAGTAACAACTAGTATTCTTTAATTAGAAAATAAAGTCTTTGAGTGATCAGATATTTAGTAAGATTCTGTTTTTTTAGTTTAAAATTTTAAGATAAAACCTAATATAAATTTTAAATAATAAAAAATATATATATATTGCTATACCTCGAACGGGAATCCACTGTTGTTTTTATCCTCAAATCACGTGATTTTTTCCCCGAAATCATCCACCACAACTAACGTTTCTGTTTCGATATGATTTCACAAATAACAATCCATTGCAAGAGACTCAAGATTCTCTGCTGACTGAGAAGGAGGCGTGACTAGTCTATCGCTCTCGGGCTGCCATTGGCTCTCCAGAAATGCCAATCATCAGGAAAGGTGTGGGATAATGGGCGGAGCCAAGGAGCGTTTGAGATCAAGTTACTGCCTACTTGAGTGACGTTCAACGACCAAAGGACCAACGACTGAGTAGGGAATTTTTCCAGATGGTGATAATTTTTTCAGGAATGCTTTTTGGCGTTATCAGAGATATCTAACGTTCACGTAATGCGTAGGTGTTATGCAATTTTTTTTAAAACTATTTTTCTTAAAGAAAACGTAGGTAACGAAAAAATCAGTGCGTTTCTAAAGAATTAAAAATAATTATTATCTTGAAAATATTCTCGAATATGAAGGTTATGTTATTATTATTATCTTTGAACAAATGTTGATTAAGCAATAAATAAATACAAATACAAATAAATAATGAATTTCAACTGCAGGATTATTAAATGAATTTCAACTGCAGGATTATTAAGAATAAAATTTAATTTGAAGACAGAATTGATTAAAATCCTTTTCAGTGGGTTTTTTTTTTTTTTTTTAACTCGCAACACTGAAATTATTTCTTTAAATTGCAACTATGAAATAATTTTTTTTATGTGAACTAAAATTATTTTATCTAAAACTGACTTAGTTTTGTTTTTTAAATTTAGTTTTTGTTGTTCTAATGCAGCGACAGTTATTCTTTACGCCATAATCAAGGATTGCACCGACGTTTCTCATTTAGCACTACCCACGGGGCACGCGTAACTTGAAGATATGCTACGGACGCGAGTAACACTACCCCACAACGCTCTACGATCCTATTAGATCGGAACCTACGGTTTAAAGCGGATTCCGAACCACTTCAAAGATCCATGCCACTGCCAAGATTCGAACCTGCAGAAGCCTGTGGTACCAAAGGCCAGGATGCTAGTAAATTGTTCATCTAACAAATAGTACCAGTTTGGTTTAGGCTGTCGCTCTACGGTCATCTTGTGCACACTTTAGGCTAAACAGACCATGACCTACAGTTTAAAGTGGATTCCGAACCACTACAACACCCATGGCATCACCGGGACTCGAACCCGAAACCCCTGTGGTACAGAGCGCCAGTCACTCGGCCATCAGACCCCCATTTTATATTAGTTTGTACACGGAATAAGATTAGTTTTCTGTAAAATTATACATCAAAGTCAAATAATGATTTATTATGTATTTAGCGTCAGACAGACGTATTCAGGGACCTGATGGCCGAGTGACTGTGGTTCGGTGCCAGAGTTTCTGGATTCGAGTCCTGGCTTTACCAATGTTTGTAATGGTTCGAAATCCACTCTAAACTGTAGGTCCCGGTCTAATTTGACTGTAAAACATTCTTTTACGACTCGGAGCCAAGTCAGACTTCTACCTACGAGTGCTCCATCACAACAGAAGTTACCCCCTTTGCCTCCATCCATGAGTAAACTGCTCATGGGATGTCCGTCCCGCGCTGCAGCACACTGAGGTTTGGTTCTCTACGGTCATCTTATGCACACTTTAGGCTAAACAGATCGGGACCTACAGTTTAAAGTGGATTCCGAATCACTAACAAACACCCATGGCACCGCCGGAATTCGAACCCGAAACCTGTGGTACCGAGCGCCAGAGCGCTAGCCAAACGGCCAACAGGCCCCAGCACACTGAGGAGGATTAGACACAGACATAATTATTCAAATTTTATTTAATATTTTTTACCTTGTATTAAATAAAGAGGCTTCTTTAACTAAATTGGTACGATCCAGACATTTAACTACAAATATAATCACAAAAGAAATTTATTTTGTATTATATTTTTAAAATTGTGCTTGATTATTTAAATTCTCATCAAATATACAATGGTCATAATAAAATGGCAATTATCGATATTAACTGCAGTATGGGTGAAACATTTACATAAAGTGAATGTATTAACGAACAAGGAGTGCATTGTAAATAAATCAGCAAATATGATACATGGCCGTAATTAAATTTCAATTTTCCTCATTTTGTGTAAATCTGTAGCTGTGATCTACGGAAAAAAAAAAAACAAAAAAAAACACTTTTCCCTAATTGGTCGCAGTGGTAAACACTGTCATATTTCATAAATCAATGTATTTATTGTGAGGGGTTTTTTTTTCAGAATTATATTATTTTTAAATAATAATGCTTTGTGTTTTTATTTGATTATAAATTGCAAATACCACCAACAAGCGATATTGCAAAAAAAGTGAATAAAATGAAATAATCATGCTTATTTGCTTTCTAATACACTCATGTCCATAAATTGAGGATAATTCAGAATCACACAGAAATTGAACTCTAAAATAAAAATTTCACCTCTAGAATTATCACACACATCTTGAAAAAGAATATGCAAATTACAGGAAACCAAAAGATGGCGCGGATAGTACGTCAAAATGACGAGAGTGTAAGAGAGGACTATATAAGGAATGGTGGCAAAGAAGTAAAATTGTTCACAAGCGCTTTAAAAGCCTTTCAGAGCAATAACCGCATAGTTATGGCACAAAGGAAGCATTTGGATTATTTTTTACATGGTAGAATTATTGGACGACTGGAATGTGGACGTACCCAGCTGGAAGTATCCGAGGAACTTGGAATCGCCCAGAGTGTCATCTCCAGGCTTTGGCAACGATTCCAAGATGATGGTAATGTGAGTAGATGTTACAGCACAGGTCGCCCCCGTGTTACAACGCCGAATGAGGACCGGTATTTAGCAGTTACTGCCAAAAGAAACAGACGGAGCACAGCATCAGACCTGTCTCGTCAGCTCTCTTCAGCTACCGGTACAACAATTTCAAGGCAGATTGAACGACCACGGCACCATTGAACGACACCGTTACGGTGGTGCAGGATGGCTCGTTTGGAGAGGAATTATTCTTGGTTCCAGAACTGACCTGCATGTTCAGAGTGTAACGATGACAGGCCACATCTATCGGGATGTCATTCTGGAACAACATGTACGTTTGTTTCGGGGCGCCACGGGTGCTGAATTTCTGTTTATGGATGACAACGCCCGTCCTCACCGTGCAAACATTGTAGACGAATGCCTTCAATTGGAGGATATCACCCGTATGGATTGGCAAGCATACTCACCGGACTTGAATCAATAAGAGCATGTGTGGATATGCTTGACCGACGAATTGCAGCCCGTCAACCCCCTCCCCCACCTGTCAACCGGAACTTCCGGAGGGGCATTGCTTGATGATTATTGGTGTAATATTCCCCAAGATCAGATTGATAATTTGATACTCAGCATGCCTAGGTGTTGTAAGGCCTGTATTGCATCGTCCGGGAAACTGCCTCACTGTCAAACATCATACAGCAATACGTAA